>CM056051.1:181718310-181793310 GCA_029574335.1 Rana kukunoris
TTAGGGGTGAAAATATGGCCATCTTGTAGCATTCATCCACAACCAAATGTAAGCACCATGGGATATTCAGTGTAGCATTTGTCATGCAGTAATTAAAAGTGCATTTGCATATATAGAGATAACAATCTAGATTTCATAAATGAGTAGGAAGGAGAACTAAAGTAATACATCAGGCAATGGTGAAATAGCATAGGCTGAAGTTGTATTCCAGAAGGAGCCAGATGGTCAATGGTTTTGAGATTTCTTGCAACTCATTTGTTGTTGGATCTCTTGGATGGAGATTGGAGAATCTTTAGAGATTGTAGCTTTTGCGGTTTCTCTTTGGCAGTACAGATTGCATGTGTTTTGTCAATATGTTGAAAGAGAAACTGTAGTGACTGTAGTGTAGTAATATATAGTTCCAGCATCCCTCCCTTTGGTATAGTCATTAAGCTAAAATGTTTTCATGGACATCAAAATGATAAAATTCTTTTTATTTTGTGCTGCTTTATATATTCTTTAGAAAGTGCACATCGTTTTACAGATTTTCTCTTCCTGTTCAGCACTAGGAGTCAATTATTTGCATACATCCAGGACAGCCGATTGGAGGAAAGGCACCAGTGTTGTAAGTAACGGAGTTACAATAAACGCAGTTACCTAACGCAGCCCCTTTTCAGGGTAACGAGTAATCTACCTGATTACTCTTCCCCTCACAGTAACGCAGTTCTCATTACTTGGGCAGCATTACCACAATTAAATATTTCGCCACTAGACGGCAGCAGAGTAATTGCTTCTGCCGGCGCTGTGAACATAAATATGGGTGGAAATCCGCTTTAGAATCATGTGACCGCTGTGATTCTAATCGCAAGGAGCCCTGGATACAATGAGCCCCACTCGCCTCACACTGACCTATCACCGGGGAACAACTCACATCGATCACACACACTGTGTGCGCAACCTGATCAATGATCCGGGGAACACATGGCCGGAACAAAATGTTCCACAGAACAAACGTTCCCTATACAACACAGTGTACACAGCGACATCTAGTAGTCAACATGGTAAGTGCAGGACACCTATACAGACCAATGATGAGCAGGTTATTTTTGGTCAGTGATTTCATCTCTTCATCAGAAAACAAAGAAAAATCTGACATCCCCATTCCAGATCCCTTGCATCTAATAAAGCTTATATAAGTTAAATAAAATAATAAACAATAAACTATAGAAATTTCTAATAAAGCCTAATATAAGATTTTAAATTACACACTCTGTAAACGTCAAGGGAATGTATATTATAAACATACATTTTAATCCAGCTTATAATTTGGATGTAATATGTAGCAGATGGATAAGGGTTTTAAGTCCTATTAGCTGCACATACATGGTGGGACGGATGCACCTAGGCTGGGATATACACGAGATCACCATTTGTTTCCGGTTTTCTTCTCTCAAGGATCTGGCATTCTTTTGTCTTGGAGTATTAACTGCTCCAAGGCAGGCGCCCGTCATCTGGTTCTCAACAAAGCATTGTAGAATATTAAAAAAAAATTCAGTTACTTTGCTGAGTAACTAATTACTTTTTCAATGTAGTAACTGAGTCACTAACGCAATTACTTTTTCGGAGAAGTAATTTGTAACTGTAACTAATTACTTTTTTAAAGTAAGATGTGCAACACTGAAAGGCACACAGCCCCACTCCACATTGGCAAAGGAACAAAGTGATGTGCAGAGCTCTGCTCTGAATGGAGCAGCACTCTGCTAATCTATTTATAGCAACCTTCCTTGACACAGTGCTTTGGAGAAAGAGAAGAAAACACTACAGGTATATGTTCCCAGCTCAAATTTCATAAATCGAGTTTACAACAATTTAAAGAATCATATTCATGAGGTAAAGAGTTTGTGAATTAAAATTAAGAAAAAAAAAATTCTCTGTGCAGTAGTTTTGCACAGAGCAGCCCTGATACTCCTCTTCTTGGGTCTGCTGCTAGCGCTCTAGGCTGCTTCCACTTTCTATGGGGGCACGTGTGGATGCTCAATCCCGAGTCAGATTTCTGTGTCCATAACACATAGAGAGTGCGGCTCAGCTCTGCCCCCACCTTACTGGCCATGATTGACAGCAGCAGGAGCTTAGGTAGGTATTGAGGGGGGGGGGGGGGGGGGGTAGAGGCGCTGCACACTGAAGTTTTTTATTTTCATGCACAGAATGTATGAAGATGAAAAACCTTCATCCTCTACAACCACTTTATTTGTGATCTTGCCGATGGCGGCTTCCTTATGAATGTAAACAACTCAAGTTGTATGTGTCAGGCAGCAGAAGGGATGCAAAGATGTCTTTCAGACCTTTATCAAGCATGGTTTAGCACCGAGAAACAGGGATCATCTTAGATTAACTACCTAGAAGAGAACAAGATCAACCTAGGGAAATATGCTTTGTCCCAATCTTCTTTTTGCCAAAGTGGTATTCCAGGGATCAAGAGAATGAAGAGAAGCAGAAAAGTAGAATGCCTGTCCTGCCTACTAGAGGCTAGTCCATTTGCCAGAGTCACGAGGAGCTTTTTTAGAGTGCATCTGCCATCATTGACTGTTCAGGAATACTTCATACAATGTTGACCTATTTTTATAGTACCTTACAATTTAACAACAATACAAGACAACAAAAGTATGAAAAGCAATGGTTAACAGTCAGAAAACAATATGACACCATCTTAACTGTACTAGAATGCAAAAGAAAATTATATGGTTTTTACATATAAGTGGAAGCATGATAGTAGGGAGACATCGCTGTCCGCCATGCACCTCCACTGCTGCATACCGAGGCCTGGGCGGCATCCAGAGTTCTGAGTTTGGGGGTGCTGACAGACAAGAGTCATCTGTGTCATGGTGAGCTGCAATAGCGTTGGGACCGATTCAATATCTGCTACTCTAGAGAGACTGACCCCTTTGGGAATTGACCATACAGACATCCAGTAGCCTTGTTTACTGCTGCAGGTTGGACAGGGGCTGTTCTTGTGTGCACAAACGGTACAACTGGGCCCCAATGCTAGCTGGTGTAAGAGCTTGGACTAAAGACTGCCTTCTACACACAGACCTTTACCCATTGCTCATGCTAAGAGGTACCTCTCAGTGGAAATTGCACAAGATCCTAGCCATTTTTCTTGAGTGCACTGTAGACTAGTTGTAGTATTATTATTCACATTGCAGTTAATGCTTATATGCATGGTTTATTGCTGATTTGTGTGTTTTTTACATGCTAGTGGTACAGCACTCTATGCTAAGATACTGTGGCATATGGATTATATTGTCTAGCAGAGTGTGTCTGAACCTAGCTTCTGTATGCTCAAACCAACCATTTACTCTAACCCATACCAATCGAGGACACACAGTCATGGAAGCCAGGCGAGTCAAAGAAAAAAAAAAGCTTCAAGGGTCGTAGCTCAGTGACCTCAAATTTGAGGGGTAGGTAGCTGAAGCCCTACCCCACCACCCTATATCTCCTGCCACCTATGGTTCCGGAGATACGGGGCTTCTTGTGGAGCCTTTTTAGAAGCTACATACAGAGCAGCCAGTTTAAATACAAGCTGGCACACTCTGTTTGCAGCAGACTGAAAGGAAGCACCAAGCTTAATGGACAGCTTGGAGCCTTGCACCAATGGTAAAGCGCCATTGGAACACGTTGTCTAATAAAAATTCTGCAGTGGAGGCTCACCTCTCACTGCAGTGTCACAGAATGTAGCATGTGTCTAAAAGACACATGTCCCTTCCAGCCTAGACATCTTAGCTAGAAGGAAAAATTATGATTTTTACATGTAGGATAGAAGTGTCAGAATTCGGCATGGGTGGAAAGTGGTTAATAAGCAAGTAATATAAAAATAATTATTATATACTGTTTTTAAGGTAATTTTACTATGTTTTCAAAAACTGTACTCAAGCAGATAGCTTAACGGTCAAATTACTGAAGTTTGAAGTTATAACTTCAAACCATTCATTTTACAGTAAATAGATAAATAATAAAGTGTTACAATGAAGCTAAATCATATATTATTATTCTATATGTTACAACAGTATCTTTTCAGCAGGCAGTGAATTCTTATTCTCCCTCTTAAATTTATGAGAAAAAAAATGGGATTGTGGGTAAATCTTATACTCATAAACCAATGCTTTTTTTGCTAGAAAATTACTTAGAACCCAGAAACATTATATATATTTTTTCTGCAGACACCCTATGAAATAAAATGGTGGTTGTTGCAACTTTTTATGTTACATGGTATTTGCGCAACAATTTTTCAAACACGTCTGTTTTTGGAAAAAATGCTGTTTCATGAATATAAAAAAGAAAAAAAAACTCTAAAAAGTTACACCGATTTTTGTGTATAATGTGAAAGATGATGCTACGCCAGGTAAATAGATACCCAAATGTCACACTTTTAAACTGTGCACACTCATGGAATGGCGCCAAACTGGGGTACTTAAAAATCTCCATAGATGGGTTAACATGTTTTGAGTTACAGAGGAGGTCTAGTGCTAGAATTATTGCTCTCTCTTTGGCTCTGATACCAGCCACTGACCTCAACGCACATCCCTGGTACCAATACACCAAGTTCATTTACCACTAAACTGCCCTTTGACTATTTCCTGGTACAAACTCACAGTCAAGTTAAAGGTATCCATGCTGATGTTCAGATGAGTATTTGTAGCAGTTTTTTTATTCAACCAGGTGTGTCAGAGGGGCTGAGGTTATTCACTGTGTCAATGCAAAGAACAAAGGACCCACCCAGCGGCTCTAGTAGGTGTAGCACTACATATGAAAAATAAGGTGAATTATGCACCAGTGATTCTTTTGCATTACTATCTGTAGCCTTATGCCACGTACACACGATCGGTTCGTCTGAAGAAAACGGACCGATGGATTTTTTCATCAGATATCCGATGAAGCTCACTTTCATCAGTCTTGCCTACACACCATCAGTTAAAAAAACAACCCGTGTCAGAACGCGGTGACGTAAAACACGACGACGTGCTGAGAAAAATGAAGTTCAATGCTTCCGAGCATGCGCTGACTTGATTCTGAAGCCCTGTACACATGATCGGTCCATCTGATTATAACGGTTCACCGATGAAGCCGACTGATGGACTGATGTGCCTACACACCATCGGTTCATGAACCCATCGTGTCAGAATGTGATGATGTAAAACACAACGACGTGATGAAAAAAACAAAGTTGAATGCTTCCAAGCATGCGTCGACTTAATAATGAGCATGCGTGGATTTTTAACCGATGCTCGTGCCTACTAATGATCGGTTTTGACCTATCGGTTAGCCGTCCATCGGTTCAATTTGAAAGCAAGCCATCTGTTTTTGGACCGAAGGATAACGGACCGATGGGGCCTATACACGATCGGTTTAGACCGATGAAAATAAACTTCAGTCCGTTTTCATCGGTTTGAACCGATTGTGTGTACGCGGCTTGAGCATGCGTTGATTTTTAACCGATGGATTTCCCCACAGACAATTGTTTTTTTTAATCATCAGATAATTTTAAAACAAGTTCCTAGTTTTTTCACCGATGGATAACAAACCGATGGGTCCCACACACGATCGGTTTGTCTGATGAAAACGGTCCATCAGACTGTTTTCATAAGATGAACCGATCATGTGTATGTGGCTTTAGAAGTATTTCTTTCTGTTGCTATCCAGGACATTTAACTGCCTACGTTTGAAGGCATGAGATTTTTGAATTTACAAATTTCAGTTCTATTGATCGATTACCACCCTATAATACTTCATATCAAAGCTGCAGTAGAAGTTACTTTTATTTATCAGCTGTCCAAGATATGGAGAAGCACAGATGGCAGGTCTCTAAACAGCTGTATTCCATGATGTGCCACTTACAAACTACCCACCCACTACTATTACTATTACATAAATTACCTGAATCGTTATCTTTAAATGATCATATACTGATATAATTGTGGGTACATATATACATTGGCAAAACATATGGATGCTTGTATAAATAGATATCAGATGATCCATTAAACACCATTTACTGGACATACAAATAAGTGTTAAGCTTTAAGTCAGGTTTATTGAGACTACAAGAACCAGCCTCCTTAGGTGTACGTACTTTACCTAATGATGTGCGAAAAAGCAATTGATATGGACAAATTATACTATAGAAATTATTACATAATAACATACAACGTATTTTAAAATTAAAGTACAGTCAGTGGATCACTCTTAACACCCACAGTTAGGTATGTGAGCTTATCTCCTGTGTTTAATTTTGCTACACCATTAGTTTGAAAAACACTTAAACTGGATGGCAGTTAATCAGGTTACAGTTAAATACATCATCTTCATAAGGCATGAACTTGGAGTGAACCTGCACCACTCTGGAGCATAGCAGGCATTCCATCTCAGTTTACCAAGGACATTTTTCTATGTATGAGTAGAAATGGCTGCCTGATTCAGCCTCTGAAAATTGTACAGAGAAGATGAAAACAACAGAACCAAAGTATAATGCCGCGTACACACGGTCGTTTTTTGCGATGAAAAAAAACGACGTTTTTTAAAACGTCATTTAAATTGATCGTGTGTGGGCAAAACGTCGTTTTTTGTCTTCAAAAAAACGACCAAAAAAAAATTCCAACATGCTTGAATTTTTTGTGTCGTTTTTCAAAACGTCGTTTTTTGTGTCATAAAAAATGATCGTGTGTGGGCAAAACGACATAGAAAATGACGTTTTAAACCCGCGCGTGCTCAGAAGCAATTTCTGAGATGGGAGAGCTCGTTCTGGTAAAACTACTGTTTAGAATGGATTAAGCACATTCGTTATTTTAAATCTAATGAAGAAAACAATGTGCTGTATTTGCCACAATGCTTTTTAAACCATTTCCAAGCTACCCTAAACTCCTAGTTTGTTGTGGCTCATCTTGTTTGACATATTTCTGTCAACCTTTTGACTTTATTATTTTTTTGGGCCCTTTTTTTTATTTATTTTTTGTTTTTTGGGACACGTAATTTTTTTGGGGTAATATCTTTTAACAGATGTTTTGAACTAAAAAATTTTTTTAAGGATTTTGGAGGGTGTGAAGTGACCACAGCAGCTTATTTTTTGTGGTTTAATTTACCCACAAGGAGGTTGTTGTTCCTTGTTTAATGTCGTTTTAATTTTTAAAATGTGTCTGCCTATAACAATCTCTATATTTGTTTGTAAAAAAATACACATGGTCAAAATTTGCAAACCAACCAAAATATACCTTTATTCAGGTTAAAAAGGTAAATAAATAAAAAGTACAACCATCTGGCAATCCAAAAGCAAAACCAAATAAAAACAAAGAAGCCTGGATAAAAACAAAGGAGACCCTGCTTGAAGTTGTAAACACAAGGGTCCACCAAGAAAACAATGAAGGCTGTGAAGGCCAAAAAAAATTCGCTTCGGGGCACCATCTCCTCACTTCTTCTTCCTCCCTGCAGCCTTCCCTGCAGCCTTCCCTGCAGCCTTCCCTGCAGTCTTCCCTGCAGTCTTCCCTGCAGCCTTCCCTGCAGCCTTCCCTGCAGCCTTCCCTGCAGGCCGATTTCTTAGGGGCTGTGTTCCTGGAGCCGACGTGCCAGGAGCCAGAGCAGGCTCAGGAAGAGGAGGAGCAGGAGAAGGAGCATGAGCAGGGGCTGGAGATGGAGCAGGAGCAGGGGCTGGAGATGGAGCAGGACCAGGAAGCGCAGTAAGGACAGGAGTGCGAATCAGCCCAATGCCAATATCGTCATTGAGCTGTCCCAGTGTGGCCATGCTCATGACCTGGAACATAAGGGATTCGCAGCGCACACGCTGGCCCAGCTCTAGATTTTTAAGCTTGGCAGCGATCAGCGCAGCGAATCCCTCTTCCTCACTGGGCTGCTCTCTGATGGCCAAAGTTGCTTCACGGAGCATGGCCTGGGTCTCCTCCTCCATCTGCATGAGCCTTTTGGCCCTTTTTGCTGGGTTCCGGATAGGAGGGATTTGGGAGATACAATCACGCTGTCGTGACTCCTGTCTCCCACTGGGGCCTGCCTCCTCCTGGCTCCCAGTGGGGCCTGCCTCTTCCTGGCTCCCTGCGTGGCCTGCCTCCCCCTGGCTCACTGCGTGGCCTGCCTCCCCCTGGCTCACTGCGTGGCCTGCCTCCTCCTGGCTCACTGCGTGGCCTGCCTCCTCCTGGCTTTGCTCTGCCTGTGTATAATAAAAAAGGGACATATTTTATTTTTTGGCTTCATTCATCACACACATTTCTAACTTAATGACATATCATAATTGAATGCTAAAATATATTTATTACAGGCCCTCCATCCCTAATTCTGTGGCCCCTTACACAGCTTTAGATATGTGCCCCCTGGAGCTGGGGGCGGGGGGGGTTGATGTTGACTGAAATTCCAAAGTAGGGGGCCTTTACCCAACCGTTTTTTTACTTTAGGGTGGACAAAATGTTAATGGGCAAAAAGGGTGTTTAACATCTGCGGCCACTGTATGGTGTACCTAATGGCGTACAAGAAAATGACACACATTCATTATGACCTCTGCATTTATGTATCTTGTCCCCATTCTGTTTTGCCACTATTGCTTAGTGATATGTTCCAAATTTTTTGGCCAAACATTTATATAATTTCAATCACTTGTAACATAAATTACTCATCATTATTATACTTTGCATTACAAAAATGAATCTGAAAATGCAATACCTGGCTCCATGGGTCACAATCTGCCTCCTCCATGAACTCAGGCTCTTCCTCTGAGCTTGCCTGCTCTTGCCTGCAGGGAACACTGGAGGGCTGACTGCAGGGAACACTGGAGGGCTGACTGCAGGGAACACTGGACTGCCTCCTTGGGGGAAGGGTAGACATGGATGGCCTGGACTCTATGTGATCATCCAGGAACTGCAGCTGACCATAATACCACAGGTTAGGCTTGTAGACGCTGTCAGCTGCAGCCCCAGACCTCATTGAGGCCAGGACTTGTGACCGTTGGGTCCTGTAGGTGCCCCGAAGCGAATTTATTTTAGCCTTAACAGTCTCCAATGTAGCGTTGGGGACCCTTGTTTTTACATATTCAAGCAGGGCCTCCTTTGCTTTCTTCCGGGCATCTTTGTTTTTATTAATTTTGCTTTTGGATTGCCAGAGAACTGGATGTTCCTTCCATCTCTGGATGAATTTGGTCAAAAATTCGGGATCCTTAAAGGCCTCCATTATTTCTGCATGTACAAAACAAAAAACAAAGCCTAGTGTCAGTCAAGCCACTACTACTAATTAGCTTTTAAACACCATGGGGGTTATTTATGAAAGGAAAAATACACTCTGCACTTCAATTGCACTGAAAGTGCACTTGGAAGTGCAATCGTTGTATAAATCTGAGAGGGGTAGATCAGAAATGAGGGGAAGCTCTGCTGATTGTATCAGACAATGATGTGCATGCTAAAATGCTATTTCTAAATTTATCCTTGCATGTCCTCCTCAAGATCTCCAGCGACTGCATTTCCAAGTGCACTTGTAGTGCAAAGTGTCTTTTCCTTTAAGTAAATCACCCCCCATATCTTCTAGCCCACACAATCATCCACTGTTCCCTAATATTTGTAATGTCCATAATCCAGATACATACCGTCTTATGATCCGATCGTCTCTTCCGCCTTGTTCCGCAGGTTGTGAACGGCGCTTGCAATGAACCCCCCATATCTTCTAGCCCACACAATCATCCACTGTTCCCTAATATTTGTAATGTCCATAATCCAGATACATACCGTCTTATGATCCGATCGTCTCTTCCGCCTTGTTCCGCAGGTTGTGAACGGCGCTTGCAATGGCGTGGATCCCTTTAAACGGCGCGAACGTGTGACGCGATGCACGAGATCCCGCCCCTGACGTTCGGTCTCGTCTTTTCCACGCCCCTTTCTCGATCTTTCTTTGTGGGTGTGTTTTAGGCAAGAACAAGATGGAGAGAAATATGGCAAGCTCAAGCCATCAGGCAGGCCAGGCCCAGCCAACCGGACGATCCCGGCGGAGGTACAAGGCCTCAAACATGGCCTTCCAAGAGATGGTGGAGATGGTCACCATCTTACAAAGGGAGGATTATGACGGGAAGCATGGCCCTTACCTGCATCCAAACAGGGTGAAGGCCGACATCATGGAGAAGGTGATCAGGAGGCTGCATCAAAAATTTGGCCAACGCAGGACTCGGGAACAATTAAGAAAGAGGTGGTCAGACCTCAAAAACAGAGAGCCTGAACAACTCCAGCATATCAAGAGGCTGATTCGGGGAAAAAGTAAGTTTTTTTATTTTTTGACACATTTGTGGTGTTTGTTAATTGTGCCATGTGATTTTAATTTCAGGTTGTACTGTATCTGTTTGTGGGCACAAAAAGTGGTCGGAGAAGTCGTCGTTTATACGTTGTTTTTCGACCTACTAAACGACAATCTTCGTGCTAAATATCATCATGCGCCTAGTTCGCATGGACAAAAAGGAGTGTATAAACACTATATCATTCCCAAAAAACGTCTTTTTATTTGTTATTATTTGAACAAACGACGACTCCTACGACCAATTCATGTGTCCCTAAACAGGAATCTTGCCATTTTTGTTGTAATGTGACTTCACTTGTGATCTTTTGTAATGTAGATTTGTACCTAAATTAAAGTCGATGTGAAAAGCTTAGTAAATATGACCAATAAACAGAAAAAGGAGAGTCTGCTCAGCAGTGGATTCTGCACATGTTTATATACTCTGTACTTGTATTTTTAGTTCTCACTCATATCTCTTTATAATCTTTTACCTTTCTTTTTTCCCTATCTTCAATCTCGTAGGGCGCAGTGAAGCAGCAAGGCAGGATGGAACTTCCGAAGCCCCACCCCCGAGGGATGATGACGCTGCCACCACATCCGGTAAATTTCCTACATAACACTCATACCCAGGTAATCTAGATCAGGGATCCTCAAACTACGGCCCTCCAGCTGTTGGGGAACTACACATCCCATGAGGCATTCATTGTAACACACTGACATTCACAGACATGACTAGGCATGATGGGAATTGTAGTTCCTGAACAACTGGAGGGCCGTAGTTTGAAGACCCATGATCTACATGTAGGTCTTCCGAATTTTAATACCTTTTTTGTTCCCACATTTCAGGAGCAAGTCGTGCAGCGACAATGGACAGGGATACTGCCAAATTTGTGCTGTCCGAAATATGGTCCTTCAGGGAACAACTAGAGGACATCCAGGACACTGCACGAGAAGTGGTAGAAAAAACAAAAGGGCTGGAGACACAAATTAAAAATTTAATAGATTATTTGGGTAGGTTTTGATTTATTTAGTGTTTATTTTGTAATAGAAAAAAGGTTTGGTTTATAATAAAAAAAAAAAAGTGATTTTATTTTTTGAATAATGTAAAAAAAAAAAAAAAAAAAAAAGTGATTTTAGATTTTGAATAATGTAAAAAAATAAATATAAAAAAAAAAAGTGATTTTATTTTTTGAATAATGTAAAAAAAAAAAAAAAAAAAAAGTGATTTTATTTTTGGAATGTTATAAAAAAAACCAAAAAAAAAAAAAAACAATATTTGTTTTGTAACTAAAAAATTTTTTTTAAAAAAGTTTAATGTCAAAAAGTTATGTTTTTCAAGATGCAAAAAATAAAAAAATGACAGTAAAATATGTGTGTCTTGTTATTTAAGCTCAATGATTAATAGAAAATACTAGGGTTGTCCCGATACCGATGCCGAGTATTTGCGGGAGTACTTGTACTCCCGCAAATACCCCCGATACCTAAATAGAATACTTCCCCCCCCATATTGCAGCGATGCGTCCCTCATACCTTTTTAGATATGCTGACGCCGCCGCATACCGCCTTATCCCCCTGCACAATCGCATAGCTTACATTACAAGCATTCATTCTGAATACTTGTAAATGGCCGTGTATTGACACTCCCCCTCTCCGGATTGGACAGATCCCTCCATCCGGAGAAGGGGAGTTTTAAAACACGGAGCGCGGCCATTTACAAGTTTTTAGAATGAAAGCTTGTAATGCGCTACGCCAAGGATCTCCAAACTACGGCCCTCCAGCTGTTTCGGAACTACATTTCCCATGAGGCATTGTAAAACTCTGACATTCACAGACACGACTAAGCATTATGGGAATTGTAGTTCCTGAACAACTGGAGGGCCATAGTTTGGAGACCCCTGCGCTACGCGATTGTGCAGGGGGATACGGCGGTATGCGGCAGAGGCGGCATCAGCATATCTAAAAAGGTATGAGGGACGCATCGCTGCAATATGGGGGACATACATGGCTGCATATGTGGGGGACATGGCTGCATTTGGGGACACATTTAAAAAAAAGTATCGGTATTCGGGATCGGCGACTACTTGAAAAAAAGTATCCGTACTTGTACTCGGTCCTAAAAAAGTGGTATAGGGACAACCCTAGAAAATACCTAAAAAAAATGTATGCTGAGAACATTAAACAATGAGGGATAGTTATTTCAGTCCATCACAAACACATGGCACTATGATAACCTAGGACCGTGATGGCGAACCTTGGCACTCCAGATGTTTTGAAACTACATTTCCCTTGATGCTCCTCTATACTGCAGAATGCATGAGCATCATGGGAAATGTAGTTCCAAAACATCTGGGGTGACAAGGTCGCCATCACTGACCTAGGAGATAAAATAAAAACACAAACCTTATAAATTAATTAAAGAACAAAGAAAAGACTGTTTCAGGCAAAAAATAAATTTAATTATTCAGCCAAGATCTGGCATTGGAATGGCCCCCCTACCCATAAAGTAGTCCACATATGACTGACGCACAGCACGTGCGTTTCGGGGGGCCAATTGGGGATGGGCAGCGTCACGAGCTGCCTCTGGAATGTCAACAGGGTCATCAGGCAAAAGGGTTAGGTAAGAAGAAGAATGTCTTTTTAAATAGTTGTGTAAAATGCAGCAGCATGTAATTAGATAATTCAACTTGTATTCGGCCATGTTTATGGCAGTCAGAAATAGCCGGAAACGGCTGGCCATGATGCCAAAGGCATTTTCCACCACACGTCTGGCTCTGGCCAGCCTGTAATTAAACACCCTCCTCTCAGGGGTGAGGGCGCGTTGGGGAAATGGCCTCATGAGGTGAGGACCCAAGGCGAAGGCCTCATCTGCAACAAAAACGAAGGGCAGACCCTCTTCATTATCCTCCGCAGGCGGCAATCCCAGGTCCTCGGAAAGAAGCCGTTGGGCGAACTCCGTCTCGGCAAAGACACCACCGTCCGACATCCGCCCATTTTTCCCCAACATCAAGATACAAGAACTCGTAATTGGCAGACACCACCGCCATCAGAACAACACTGTGGAACCCCTTGTAGTTATAATAATGGGATCCACTATGGGGTGGTGGCACGATGCGGACGTGCTTGCCGTCAATAGCTCCTCCGCAGTTTGGAAAATTCCATCGCCGGGAGAAGTCCGCTGCCACAGTCTGCCATTCCTGTGGCGTGGTGGGGAACTGTAGATACCAAAAAAAAAAAAAATATCAAACAAACATTCCTAAAAGAACATCCCAAAACATTTTTTGATACCAAAAAAACAAACATTAATTTGAAGTATTATTAACCACTTCCTTACTGGGCATGTAAACCCCCTTCCTGACCATGTGAAATTTCAGCTTGCGGCACTGCGTCGCTTTAACTGACAATTGCGCGGTCGTGCGATATGGCTCCCAAACAAAATTGGCGTCCTTTTTTCCCCACAAATAGAGCTTTCTTTTGGCTGGTATTTGGTCACCTCTGCGGTTTATATTTTTTGCGCTATAAACAAAAAACGACGACTATTTTGAAAAAAAAAACAATATTTTTTACTTGTTGCTATAAAATAAAAAATTCATTTTAGGGCGATACGTATTCTTCTACATATTTTTGGTTAAAAAAAAAAATTAAAAAAAAAATCGCAATAAGCGACTGGTTTGTGCAAAAGCTATAGCACCTACAAAATAAGGGACAGAATTATTATTTGTTATTTATTTTTTTACTAGTAATGGTGGCGATCTGCGATTTTTATTGCGACTGCGACAACATGGCGGACACATCGGACACTTTTGACACATTTTTGGCACCATTCACATTTATACTGCAATCAGTGCTATAAATATGCACTAATTACTGTATAAATGTGACTGGCAGGGAAGGGGTTAACACTAGGGGGTGAGGAAGGGGTTAATGTGTATCCTGCATTGTGTTCTAACTGTGGGGGGAGGGGGGGTGACCGATCTGTGTCCCCATGTCTAAGGAACACTGATCGGTCTGCTCTCTCCAGTGACAGGACGCTGTCATTGTGAGAGCCGGCAATGAGAAATGATCTCATATGTTTACATATGAGATCATCTCTCATTGGCTGCACAGATCGCATCGCAAACGGCCACTCTGATTGGCCGTTCACGGCGAGCTGTGATTGGCTGTGTCCAAGGGACACGGCCAGTACACAAGTTCCCCGCTGCGCGCTCTGGAGCGCACGCTGGGAACACAGAAAGAGGCTGCCGTGAAAAAACGGCAGACCAGAGATTTAGAACCACCCTGCGGCCGCATATAGTCGTACGGCCGCAGGGAAGTGGTTAAAAATTGGAAAAATAAGAAGGGATCACTAAAGCAGATTAATCACACCCTCTGATGGTCACAATCCTACAAAAAAATAAGGGGAGTGGAGGCCCAAGATGAGTTTGAGACCTCTAAAAAAATTAAAATACTAAAAAATGTTAATTTATACAATTACAAAAAAAAGAGGGGGGGGGGGTTGTGCGTGCACTACAATATAGGACAAAATATAGGGGGATATAGGGACTTCTATAGACAGCACTACAATATAGGACAAAATATAGGGGGACTAGGCTAGGTGGGTTTGGGACACAAAAAAAAAAAAAAAAAACCTGGACAGGTTGGCAAAACAAAAGATGCATGTAGGAGCAAATATAAAATGAATACAGCATGCATGGAGATGAAAGGGAACATTCCCTGCAGATCACACACAGGTTAATTAGGGACTGTTTAAAACCAAACAAATTGAAACAAATACAAAAGCCTAAATAAAACATAGTTTGTGCATTTAAAGGGCACCACTTACCTTAATATAGTCCTCCTGCAGAACATGAATGATGGCAGAACAGGTCTGGGGAATTATGAGGCCCAGAGCCTGGGGGGAGATGCCCGTCGAGAACTTCAAGTCCTGCAGACTTCTCCCTGTTGCCAGGTACCGCAAGGTGGCAACTAGCCGCTGCTCAGCAGTGATGGCTTCCCGCATAACGGTGTCTTGCCTGGTGATATAAGGCGACACCGAAGCCAAAAGCTGCTGGAATACGGGGTCAGACATCCGAAGAAAATTCCTGAAATCATCAGGGTTATTTTCTCGGATCTCCCGCAGCAGAGGCATATGAGAGAACTGGTCCCTGCGAAGAAACCAGTCCTTGGCCCACAAAGTCCTTCTCGCCCTCCTCAAGGACCGGAGCCGGGATGCAGCACACATCCTAACAAGAAGCACAGCACGATCTCGGCGACGAGAACGTACCCGCAACATGGCTAGAAAACGGTCGTCAAATCAGATCGCACTAAAACACCGCTCTGAAGTACAGAAATGCCTTTGAAGAACGGACCTGCAAAACAGGAACGTGTAGACAAGAACGCACTGCCAAAACAGATACGATCGGAAAACAAGCACTGTATCACAAATACGACCCCAAAAGCACAAACTGTACGACAGTAAACGATATTAAAGCACGAAGACTGAAAAGCGCGAATCGTCTCTCACCAAACTTTTACTAACACGCAGCAACACGATATCAGCAAAAGAGGCCGTCTTCCGCATGGAAATGACCCTTTATAGTTCCGTCGTACGTGATGGACGTCACGGCGCTTTGCTAGACTTTTTGGGAAAAACGATGGTGTGTACGCAACGTCGTTTTGGAAAATGAAGTTTGAAAAACGTCGTTTTTTTTCATGAAATAAAACGTCGTTTTTTTTTCATCGCAAAAAGTGATCGTGTGTACGCGGCATAAGACTATGTGGATTAAACAGTGCAACACTGAAATATTGTATTTTTCTCTTTTCAAATATACTTGCTGTAGCGTGCATCAGTCTCTTCATGTTTCTAAGAAAATTGAAGATACCCTGCTCCTACCTAAAAAAAATGCAGCTAAAAACACAGAAAGAGAGTATTAAATACCGAATTTCAGTGTTGTTTTCCTCTCCATAAAAGATTGACTTCAAAAGCCCAGATTTAGCAAATGAGATGCAATTAAGTGCCGTGTTTGAAAAAAATAAAAATAAATCTGTCTCCACTGCGAAAACATGCAGGTGCACACAACGGATAATGGCAAAGAACTCCTGCTCGGACAGATTGTTTGATATTTTGTTTAAAAATACATTCATTTTGTTGGTATCTTAAGGTTTTCTTTTACAAGAAAGGGTTTGTAAAGGATTTTTTTTATCTTAATAGCCTTCTTTACCTTAATGCAGTGCTGTTTTCATGTCCTCATTGTTCGTTTTTGCTCTCAAGTTGCTGTAATTCTTCTCTGATCTCCACACTTCCTGGATGTCTGTTTCCTGATAACCACAGTCCTGGGAGCTTTCTCTCTGTGGTCACAAATCAAGGAGGTGTGATTTCTGTGTGTCTAAAACCCCTCAGCACCAATCAGTTTAGTTTTCCAAACCATCACTGCCCTGTATTGGCTCTGTGGCTCTGTACACCAGAGAGGCAGGAAACAACATGCAAAAACGAAACTAGAAACTGCAGGTACATTATATGATTGATTTTCATCTTTTTTTAATCGTTTTAAAAAGGAATCAGTTAACTATTATGTCTCTATACCCTGTAAACAGTCATTTCAGCATATACTTTTTTATTTATTTACAACTCCTTTAACCACTTAAGGACCGCCGCATGTACATTTACGTCGGCAGAATGGCACCGACAGGCACATCAACGTATATATATATAATGGCACCGACATAGTCACATTAACCCCCCCCCCCCTGTCACAGTGTCACTGAATGCAGTAATCATACATGTATGATTACTGTATTTAGTGTCAGTGTGACAGGCAGTGCGACAGTTAGTGTTAGGTTCAGGGTAGCCCCCCCTAATAAAGTTTTAACCCCTTGATCACCGCCCTAGTTAACCCTTTCACTCCCTATTGCCAGCATCACTAAGCGATCATTTTTCTGATCGCTGTATTAGTGTCGCTGTTCCTGCTAGGTAGCTATATTTTTTTTTATTGCGATTTTTTTTTTACTAAAGATATGTGGCTAAATACATTTTGGCCTAAATGATTGACTAAAATTTAGTTTATTGATTTTTCTTTTAACAAAAAGTAAAAAATATTGTTTTTTTTTCAAAAATGTCGCTCTATTTTTGTATATAGCGCAAAAAATAAAAATGGCAGAGGCGATCAAATACCACCAAAAGAAAGCTCTATTTGTGGGAAGAAAAGGACGCCAATTTTGTTTGGGAGCCACGTCGAACGACCACGCAATTTTCTATTAAAGCGACGCAGTGCCCAATCGCAAAAACCCTTGGGTCATTTGGCAGCATATTGGTCCGGGTCTTAAGTGGTTTAATTACTTTATTCGTTAGCCTGGTAGCAATCGTCTGGCCAAAGCACAGCTGTCACAAAAGATGGACAGAGGGTGCACAAATTACCTAATAATAATGACCAGGGAAAATAACACATAAAAAGTAGACACAACAGCAGTAATATAAGGGCCTGTTCACACTATGTGCAAAACAATGGTTTTGGTTGGTTGAGTACTAAAGGCACTGCAAGGACTGAAGAGTATTGGGGGCACCGTGAATACTGGGGGGTATTATTAAGATTATATAGGGTTTACAGTATATAGCACCAACAGTTTGCACAGTGCTTTACAATATAAAGGAAGACAATACAGCAACACTACAAATTCCATACAAGGGGGTTAGGAGGGGTCTGATCCTGAGAGCTTACAAACGAATAGGATGGAGCTGGTGGAACAAAAAGGGTAATAGCTGTGAGGAATGAAACTAGCTGAAGGCAGGATAGGCTTCTCTGAAGAGATTCGTTTTCAGTGATTACCTAAATGTGGATATAGTAGGAGATAGACAGATTGGGGGTAGGGAGTTCAAGAGGATGGAGAAGAGGAGAAAAGTGAGCTAGAGAGTAGGAGGTCTTGGGAGGAGTGGAGAGGATGGTTTGGGTGATGTTTGGGGACAAGATTGGTAATGTAGACAGTTATTGTAAATGTTTTGAATTGTATTCATTGGATAATGGGAAGCCAGTGGAGGGATTCGCAAAGAAGGGTGTCAGACACTGAAAGGTTGGTAAGATGGAGGAGTGTGGTAGCAGCATTCATGAAGAGGAGATAGCCTGCGAAGAGGTAGGCCAATGATTGGGGGTAGGGAGTTCAAGAGGATGGAGAAGAGGAGAAAAGTGAGCTAGAGAGTAGGAGGTCTTGGGAGGAGTGGAGAGGATGGTTTGGGTGATATTTGGGGACAAGATTGGTAATGTAGACAGTTATTGTAAATGTTTTGAATTGTATTCATTGGATAATGGGAAGCCAGTGGAGGGATTCGCAAAGAAGGGTGTCAGACACTGAAAGGTTGGTAAGATGGAGGAGTGTGGTAGCAGCATTCATGAAGAGGAGATAGCCTGCGAAGAGGTAGGCCAATGAGGAGGGAGTTACAATAGTCAAGGCGAGATATAACAGGTGAGTGAATAAGTTGCTTAGTGGCTTCAATGGTTAAAAAGAGAAAAAGAGGCACATTTTGTAAAGGTTATGGAGGTGATGTCTACAAGATTTGGACATTAAATGAATTTGGGGCTGAAAGGACAAGCCAGAGTCCAGGATTACACCTAGCACTCTGGTGTGAGGGGAGGGACTAAAGGTTGTTTTATTGATCATGATGAAGAAGTCAAGGGAGTGGGCACAGGAAGGAGAGAATATTATGAGCTCAGTTTTATAAAGATGGAGTTTGAGGAAGTGGTGTGACATCAATGGTTATTAGGGATGAGCTCCGTGTTCGATCCGAACGTATGTTCGACTCGAACATCGTTTGTTCGTACGTTCGTCGAAATTCAAACAAAACGGGTTGATCGCGCCAAATTGGAGTGACACGTCATGGCCCATAATTCACTGCGGCATTGCGCGCTGATGATTGGCCAAGCATGCACTATGACCCGCATGCTTGGCCAATCACAGCGCGCAAAAAATGGAGAGCCATAATTGGCCAAAGCCAGGGTGGCTTTGGCCAATTATGGCTCAGGGGGTTTGGTACACGCCCCACACTATAAAAGGCTGCCTGCAAGGCGGCCTCGTTTAGTGTGTTGCGGCGTTGTCAAAGAGATCAGTCCTATAGAGAGAAAGAGACTTTATTTATGTCTGTATTACTAGATAGATAGATAGAGCAGGCAGGCTAGTCAGTTTAGTTAAATTTACAGTGTGTAGAGGATATATACATCCCAGGAGTTGTACATATATTTATACACTGTATAGCTTAGCTAGATCAGTTCTTCCTAATTTACTGGCAGGCAGGTGATTGTGCCATTTTAAGACGTTATCACAGGTATAGACACCCACCAGGTACAATATTTAAAAGGAACTTTTAATTTTTTTAATTTAAGCATCATTAAAATCAATGCTCCTGGAGCAGTGATTTTAATGATGCTTAAATAAAAAAAAATCTTTTAAATATTGTACCTGCTGGGTGTCTACAGTTTGCCTGTGAAAACGTCTTTGAGAACCCGGGTCTTGCCCGAGGGAACATGTATCAATGGAAAAAAAGTTTTTTCAGGAGTCCTGCGGGGGTGTTCGGCTCATCCCTATGGGTGATATGTCAGTAAGTAGTACAGAGGACACTGCGAATACTGAAGTGTACTGGGGCACTTTGAATACTGAAGAGTATGGGGGGAGGGTGCAGTATGGGTACTGAGACTATGTAAGAAATACTGTGGGCACTGTGAGTACTGAGGAATACCATGGGCACTGTGAGGACTGAGGCGTACTGGGATACTATGGGCAGTGGGGGTACTGGGAGTAATGAAATTACATTTCTAAAAGGAAAAATTGTAATTTAAACTTGCTTGCGGCTGTAATGTATTGCTGGCTCCCGGCAATATAAAGAAAAAAAATGGCGTGCGCTCCCCCCTCAGTCTATACCAGACCCTCATCTGAGCATGTAGCCTGGAGCTCATGATAGAGGGGGGATGAGCGAGCGCCCCCCCTAACCATACCAGGCCACATGCCCTTAACATGGGGAGGGTGCTTTGGGGTCCCTCTCAAAGCACCTTGTCCCCATGTTGATTGGGACAAGGGCTTCTTCCCAACAACCCTGGCCATTGGTTGTCAGGGTCTGCAGGCGGGGGCTTATCAGAATCTGGACCCCCCAGATCTCACCCCCTCCCCCCTATGTGAATGGGTATCGGTTAAAACCACAATAAACTGTTTTTGACAATTCCTTTTATTTAAAAAATAAAAAAAAAACACACGTCAGGAGGGGGTCTTGCCTAAATAACAGCTGTCACAGCCAAAAGACAGCAGTTGTCGGGAGGCCTCCCATCGAGGCAGGGCTTTTAAAAAAAAAAATCAAGTTTTCAGGTCAGTCGGGCTGTGTGATTGAAGATGGATGTACATCGCCAGACATTTTTTTCCTTTTTTAATAGTGTCCCGCGATGTTCATCCATCTTCATGCATGCCTCCCGATGGACCCTAAAAATAGAAAAAAACAAAAAGCTAACCACAGCAGATCATGCTGTGATTGGCCAAAGCCTGCAGGTCAGGTGCAAGCCTTGACCAATCAGCAGCCTTCAATGCACTGTAATCGTGCAGTGCATTATGGGGGGATTCACAGTGCTTGAATTTGCCGTGAACACTACATATGTTTGTATCCCAATTATGTTAATGGCTAACATGTCCTACAGAAGTGGTGGTGTGACCCGTCTCACATACTTCTCCATGCATACATTCCTTGAACAAACGTTCGACAATGAATACTGCTGTACAACGTGTGAGCAAGTTTGTTTGGAAGCCAAGATGCTGGATCTGGAAAATCACCTGGCAACACTACAAAGCATCAACAATTTGGATCCGTCAGGTTCTGGCTAGGGCCAAGATAGAGGAAAGGTTGTGATTTCTAAGTGTATGCACCAGAAATAGGTAGCTGGGTTACAGTTAGAAGGTAGGGTAGAGGGAAGAGTGCTAGTGGGGCTAGTCCTGAGTTGATACAGCACAATTAAGGTGGAGTGATGTTGGGAATATCAGTCCGGGAGTGGCAATGATGGAGCAGACTACCTCCCCTAGCTGCAAAAAGGGAATGACTACTCAAGTGAAAATGGGGCAAAATTATAGGCAAGGATAGACAGATATCGGTAGTAGGTGATTCAGTTATTGGAAGAACAAACAGGGCAATCTGTCAAAAAGACCATGATTGCTAAACAGTATGATGTTTTCCAGGCACTTGGATTTGGCACATTATGGACAGATTGTTGGGTGCGGCTGGGGAGGACCTAGCTGTCATGGTACACATTGGTACAAATTACAAAGTTAAAAAAAAACAGAGCGTTCTTAACCACTTAAGACCCGGACCAATTACGCTGGTAAATGACCCAAGGTGTTTTTGCGATTCGGCACTGCGTCGCTTTAACAGACAATTGCGCGGTCGTGCGACGTGGCTCCCAAACAAAATTTGCGTCCTTTTCTTCCCACAAATAGAGCTTTCTTTTGGTGGTATTTGATCACCTCTGTGATTTTTATTTTTTGCGCTATATACAAAAATAGAGCAACATTTTTGAAAAAAAAACACTATTTTTTACTTTTTGTTAAAAAAAAAATCAAATAAACTAAATTTTAGTCAAACATTTAGGCCAAAATTTATTTAGCCACATGTCTTTAGTAAAAAAAAAAAAATCGCAATAAAAAAAAATAGCTACCTAGCGGGAACAGCGGCACTAATACAGCGATCAGAAAAATGATCGCTTAGTGACGCTGGCAATAGGGAGTGAAAGGGTTAACTAGGGCGGTGATCAGGGGGTTAAAACTTTATTAGGGGGGGTGGGGGGGCTATCCTGAACCTAACACTAACTGTTTTTTACACTGCATGTCACACTGACACTAAATGCAGTGATTAAATCACTGCATTCAGTGACACTGTGACAGGGGGGTGGGGGGGGCGATCACAAGGGGTTAATATGCCTATGTGAGTGTGTGTCAGTGTTGTGTTGGTGCACACTTACTTGTGATGTCTTCTCTCATCAGCAGCGCTGGGAAACAGCGCTGCGATGAGAGAATACATCATTTCCTCCTTCCTGTGTAAACACAGGAGGAAGTGACAGGCTGGGAGCGCGCTCCCATTGGCTGGGAGCGATCGCGGGGGGGGCGGATATCACGGACATCCGCCCGCAGATCCCGGATCGCTCCCAGAGGTAGGGGGACCCACGCACGCCGCGGAGGGGGTCCCGATGGGACCCCCGAACCGCACTCAGGCGGGGACGTAAATTTACGCCCTTGTGCCTGTACGTGCCATTCTGTGGCCGTATATGTGCGTGCGGGGGTCCTTAAGTGGTTAAAAAAAAAAAAAAAAATCAGGGATTTAGGTGCTTTATTAAAGAAAGGGACCTCCAAGATAGTATTCTCAGAAATATTGCCAGAGAGGCAGCAGGCAGCTTAAAAATAGAAAAAGGTATACAAGTGGCTGAGGAAGTGTTCAGTCGGTTACCAGCTCTACAGCAGAGACGGACAGTAGGGATGAGCTTTATGTTCGGGTCGAACAGCAAACAATTTGGGATGTTTGCGGCAAATTCGAAAAGCCATGGAACACCCTTTAAAAGTCTATGGGAGAGATCTAAAGTGCTATTTTTAAAGGTTATTATGCAAGTCATTGTCATAAAAAGTGTTTGGTGACCTGGGTCCTGCCCCAGGGGACATGTATCAATGCAAAAAAAAAAACTTTTTTTCTGGAGCAGTAATTTTAATAATGCTTAAAAATGAATATTTGTCTATAGTATGCCTGTAAAGTAGCACGTGTTTCCTTGTGTTTATAACAGTCTCTGCACAAAATGACATTTCTGAAGAAAGAAAGAATAAATTGTTAGGTCCCTGCAATACAGATAAAAGTAATTGAAAAATAAAATGTGTGGGGGTCCCCCCAAATTCCATTACCAGGCCCGGTATGGATTTTAAGGGGAACTCCGCGCCAAAATAAAAAAATGGCGTGGGGTTCCCCCAAAGATTCATACCAGACCCTTATCCCAGCGCACAATCTGGCAGAAGTTGTACTGGAGGAAAATCGTACCGTAGACTGAACCTCCACAGGAACCCCAGAGAGTCTACCTCCCTTTTCAGAGTAAAGTACCTTGTCACTTTCTTGTTTTTTGCCATAGCAAAAAGATCGACATCCGGAAGGCCCCACTTTGCGGTAAGCATTGAATTTTTTTTGTGGTTCAGTCCCCATTCTGCTGGGTCCAGCCGTGTTCAGCTCAGGAGATCCGCTATGGTATTGCTTGTACTCCTTGAAGTGTACCGCCTTTAGAGGTTGCATGAATAGTTATATTTCAGTGTTTGCTGGTGATACAAAGCTAAGCAAGGTAATAACTTTACAAGACAGGATATAGCAGCTTTACAAGAAGATCTCAATAGAATAGAGGGGTGGGCAGCTACAGCAAATGGCAGGAGAGTTTCAATGCAGTAAAATGTAAAGCAATGCACTAAATGCTAAAAATATAAATGCAAGTTAAACAGTAGGGGGGAGAACCTCAGGGGGGGAATCAAGGATGCAAAGGATCTTGGGGGCCTTGTAGATAACCAACTTAGCAATAGCATGCAATCTGCAGCAAGCAAGACCAGCAGACTACTAGCATGCATTAAAAGGGTATTTACTTCCGATTTAAAAAAACTCTAATTCTACCACTCTACAAAACTTTGCTTTGGGAGTCGCTTTAGTATCCAGCCCAATTCTGATCACCAATCTTTAAAAAGGATGTGCTTGAACTGGAGAGTAGAGAGAGCTATATGTTGAAGAGTTACCCACTGTGAAGAGGTTACTTTAGTGGTCCTGAGAAACCATTCAGGAAAGTGACCATTGCAAGAGGTGCCTAGGCAGTACTTAACCCCTTAAGGGGAAGGCACAATGAGAAATTATTTTCCCCATATAGGTCAATATCTGTAGGTGAGAGCATAAGGTAACAGATGGTGGAGCACATGAGATTTATATCTTTGAATTTATTCACTGGTTCTTGTGATTACTAACTTAATCTTTTTTTTTTCTCCTCTCTCTCTGTGGATTTATTCTTCCATATTATTGTATACATAAAACAATGAAAAAAAATAATAATCCAGCACGCAGGTTATTTTTTTGTAAATTTGAGTTAAGAACCTTTTGGTTATACAATTGTTTACAGAGCACTTACATAGTAGGAACAATTTGTGCTTATGTAGGAACACGTCAGTGTTAATGATGTGGAATTTCACACACTAACAAAATGTGTGAAAACTGGCAAATAAAAAAAAATATATTCGATCAGCATAATAAAATAATATCAGTGGATTGTTGCAGCCAGGTAGGGGAACAGCACCGTAGCATGGAGTTTGCGTATGTATGTTAGGGACCACAATATGTAAAGCATTACATAACTTAGTGCTATAGAAAGTAACATATGTCATAGATAACCTGCTATAAATACCTTTAAATAACCTACTTTCCTGTGCAGTAGTAGAATGAAGCCTGGAATTGAATTGGTTCATGTGTGAAACCACTAAATTTTGCCCATTAATTGGTCTATGTAGGTTTATTCTATTCAAGAAGATGTAATATTCTATAAGATGCACAGAGTTGCTAAAAATCATTTTTCATTTGAAGGAAACCATGTAAAGGTTAACAAATCTTTGAAATGATCTCCCTCTGCAGGAACTTGGTGAAATGAAAGTCAGCAAAGCCCATTGTCATATATATCATACAGGCACATACATTAATGATGAAAGAGAAGATTTGGATTTTCTTTTTTAATTGCTGAAAGAAGTGCATTAACAAAACAGAAGAATTCATAAGGCTTAGCTGGAATCTGCATAGTTATAACTTGTAAAACAGCAAATATTGTGTGGTTTCCATTACAGCAGTGACTTATTAAAACATACAATGGATTCATACACCAGCAGGAAGCATGCCACTTCCTCAAATTTCAAAAACAACTTAGATGATTTATAGCCCAGATAAACTGCATTTTTATAGTTTGCCTTGAGGTTAAACTTAGAAGCCAATGTAGAAAAAGTGCCCCATCAGCAAAATTTCTTGCTGCCCATGGAATCCAATAAGTTTCAATGTCCAGGTGTGAAATACAATCATTCTGGCGAACAAGAAAAGGTAACTTATACATTAACCCCACACAACGACCAAATAGGGTGACCACATTTCCAAACTACCATTCAGGGACATCCCACCTTCCCAAAAATCAGCTTGTGCTGTAACGATAACTGCACAGTGATTGGACACAAGAGGCGGGATTTATGATTTCTCCAATCACAAGCAGGGGGCGTGGACTGTGCTCCTCCAGGCATTCCCGGCCAGGACAAATACTGCCAGTGAGTAAAGCGGTGATGTGGTAGCCTTTTTTTGGGGCATTTGTTTGGCTTGGGGGGGGGGGGGGGGAGTGGCTGTGTCAGTTTCATTCCGGGAAACTGTATTGTCCTGGAATGAAGGTGCCCTGGACAGACCTGCAGAATGTGGGATTGTCCCAGGCAATCCGGGACACGTGGTCACCCTATGACCAAATAAGATGCCATTGGGTTCTGGGCTGGCTTCAGTTAAGTTAAATCCGGTTTACCAAAAGTTATCTTGCACCTTCCATGGTTTATTTAATAAATCATCATGTCGAGTCTGTTTAATTTCATTTTTCCAAAACACAAGGCTAGGGTTTTATGCCATGCACAAATTCTTATTAAACTAGAAATACTGCGATGCCCTCAACAGTATTTTAGGTCTTAGTATGATAGTAGAAGTGTTCTTTCACTGAAACACCATAGGACACAAAATAGTTAAAGTGATTATAAAAGTACATGTTATACTTCCCTATTCTGTGCAGTTGGTTTTGCAGAGCAGTCCTATCCTGCTCTTCTCTTGTCCCTCTTTGCTGCTCCTGGCCCCTCCCTCTTGTCAAGTTCCCCCAAAGCAAGGAGCTTGCTATGGGGGCACCTAAGCAGTCACAACTCCATGTGTCCATTCGGACACGAAGCTCCGACCCGACCCCCACGCTCCCCTGATTGGCTAACTGACTTTAATTGACAGCCGCGGAAGCCAATGGCACCGCTGGTGTCTCTCAACCAATAAGGAGGAGGAGCGTCCCAGATAGCTAAGACACTTGTGGACATCGCTGAAGAGAGTAGGGGCTTAAGTAAGTAATTATGGGGTGCTGGGGGGTTGCTACACACAAGTTTTTTTTTTTTTTATCTTAATGCATAGAAGATAAAAAAATCTTCTGCCTTTACAACTTTATTAATACTCTTGTGAGAAGAATGAAATATTTGCTTTAGTAATGTTGTGGTTACCAAAAACATTACATTTGTTGGTTTACATGGCTTATCCCCAGTTTGTGGCTTCTGAATTGCATGATAAATGAAATTACATTGTAATCAAATCATGTGCCCATCATAATCAATGTGACTAAGCGCCGTGTGATTTTGGAAAAGGTTCCTGCACCAAAAGAACAGCAATGCGCAAATCAATTTACAAAACCGGAATTAAGCAGTTCTGAAGAATTTACAATTTTTAGCCACTTAAAAACCTTTAGACTTCCCTTAGTTCAAACCTGCAAACATTTCTAATGTTATGATGAAGCTGAGGACATGCTGCCAAACCATTATATCCATTCAAACGACTAATATGATTTTGAAAAGTCCCTTTTCACAATAACTGAAGGTGCAGTGCAGATGGAGCTTTTGCTGCTCGTTTAACCTTGGCAATAAAAGCATGGATTCTATATTGCCACCTTGATAACTACCACTTGACTACATTTGCCTTTTCTATGCATTACCAAAAATGTAAGGGGTTATTCCTAATGAATCAAAAGCCCAATGTAGCAAATTTCTTTTAGTTTCTGCGGTGCTTTGTCGGCGGTTCAGCCACGCTCCCCAATCACTTCAATGGGCAGGAGCGGTGTATACATCGCTCCAAAGATGCTGCTTGCAGGAGTTTTTTTAATGCCCTGCCAGCGCATTGCCTCAGTGTGAAAGCACTTGGTCTTTCACACTGAGACTGCAGGGGGGCCCGTTTTTCAGTCGCTGTTTTTAGTCCCAAAGCACCTAAAAAACACGCCAGGATGAAATGGGTCTTACTGTAGAATGAGCTAGCAGCAGCACAATCATCCTATATACAGGCATACCCCGCTTTAAGTACACTCACTTTGCATACACTCGCGAGTAAGGACATACCCGCGAGTGTATGTAAAGTGCCTTACAAGTACTGTACAGACATTTTGCAGCCGCAGTAGAAGGATCTGAAGTTCCGAAAGCATAGCTCGCCCTGTTCCAGTGTGCACCTGAGACCCCCACTACAGCCCCTGAGACCTAAACTTTAGCTCCTGACACCCTAACTACAGCCTAGAAGTGAAAAAAGGAATTGTTTCACTTTAAGTACATTTTAATTTTACATACATGCTTTGGTCCCACTGTGTACTTAAAAGTGGGGTATGCCTGTACACTGTCCAGACAGTAATATAACAAGCAGTAGAGACTGCTACTGTTGTGCAAAGAGAACACAGAACACTAAAAAGGTACAAATGCGTGGAAATGTGCATGTTGGTGTGATGAAGTGTAATTTTCTGAATGGCAATCAATTCATTCTTAAATGGCACCCTATTGTACCATCTCAAATCACAATCAGTACCGTACAATGAGCAGCAGCACACAAACGATCATTGCTGTGCGCTGCCATAAAATGCTGCATGTACCTTTTTGGTGCGTTTTGCCGCTTTAGACAGCCCATTCAAGTGCAAGAGTATAAATAAGTAATGTGTCAATAAGTATTTCAGTGCTCTGCATCATGCATATCAGGTTTGTGACCATCCTAATGCCAGAAACTTACATATACAAGCTTTTAATTCGATTTCTTTGATTTGATAAGTATATTTTAGACAGACAATGTACCCCCACATGGCATGTAACATATAACCAAAATATTGCACTCTGCACAAAAATCAGGATCATTCACACTCACTGTCAGAAAATATTAAACTGGAACTTTACCCATAACAACTTGATGAAAATAATGTTCTTTTTAAGAAAACTTACATTCCATAATAATTATGCCAGTATTGCTCCCGTTTCTTCTTGCCCGAGGCTTGTATTTTAGATCAGCCTCTACAAATCCGGCACTGTGCCTAAACAAAGCAACCGAGCATGTGCAGAGCAGGGTGAGACAGTTTATTATGTTTTTTAAGCAGTATAGGCACTTATTTTTAATGTTTTACATAGCTATACCTGCAAGTGAAGTGAGCTAGCAGGGCTTTTTATTCTAAAGCTCCACTTAAGTCTTACATTCATAATGTTTTTTGTTACCCATTCCCTTTCCAACAGGTAAGTGCCAGACATATTGAGATTTCTGTACAGTTTGATTTGAATGCAGAGGGAAATCTGCTTTTGACAGGTATAAGCATCTTCGGCAAAAAAGAAAAAAAATCATTTGTAGACGGCAAGGTCTTTATATTTGCCATACTCAAATTTACTGTGAATGGAAAGACCAATGGGACGCATAAAGCAGTGAATGTGACATTCACTGCAGATGAATGTTCCTGGTGCATGAGTCCCAAATTAGAGGGAACATTTAAAAACACCACCTCTTAAGCCTCATACACACGATCGGATTTCCAACTGACTTTTCCGTGGATTTTGCTCCGAAGGGCGTTGTCCGTGAACTTGGTATGCATACACACGGTATGACTTTCAGCCAACAAACACAAACGTAGTTACGCAATAGACGTACTATGTGGGTTTTCTGCTCTTTGCCGTCACCCTTTGAGCAACTTCTGCTAGCATTGGTTCTAAGAATGCGTGTTTGTACTATGGACTTTAGTCCGATGGACTTGTGTGTACACGATCGAATTAGCCAACGTAGGACATTTGTTGCCAGGAAATTTGTTCACACAAACATTTATCTGATGAAAGAGCGAAAAAGTTTATCCGATTGAGCATACACAAAGTTGGATTGTCTGAAAAAACAGGTCTGTCTGAGGTTTGTTGTCAAAAAGTCAGATTGCGTGTACAGGCCGATAAAGTATTTTTTCCTAGCACAGGATAATAGGCATTATAACATTTTGAGCAATACATAGTGGTCATCCTTTATGACAGCTCAACAGTGAGCACTGCAGCCAACATTTTAAAAATGGGGCTGCTAGTGCCAACAAAATAGGAGGCTGGTTTTTACTTTAGCCAGTAGGCAGGACAACGTTCCAACTTTTTAAGCAAAATGGAAATCCCCTTTCAACAATAAAGTGCTATAGCCATAGAACTAGGAATTTGACAATATAAAAGCGTTCAGGTAGGATATGGCAAAACAAATACTTCAGTATTACAGTATGTGGCGATTTCTGCATAAATTGTGGTTCTGAATTTAAAAACACCTGCAATAAAATCTGTCTTCTCTGACAAAGAGCCTTTGTGTGTGTGTTTTTTTTCTTTACCATTCATTGTTAAATGCATAGACTTTTCTTTAATATGAAATGTACTCTTAAATTAGCTGCAAGATACATCATAGATGCGATTTTACACCATTTTCCTTCTTAGGATGTCATTTTCTTCTTGCAATCGACAGAGCAGAACACCATTCCTTCAATTGGCATGAACTTTTGACCAATCAGGCACTTGCTGCAACATGAGCACAAGAAACATTCTTCTGTGGCGTGCCAATGGAATCCACTGTAGCTCACACGTTGCGCTTCAGGATCAACAGCATTGTGACAGCCCTGGCATGTCTAAAGAAATGTTAGAATAAAAGACATATTAGAAAACAGGAGATGTTCAATTATACTTGGACCAGAAATTCTTAAAAGTGGAACTAAACTCAGAAAAAAGGAAGATGTGCTATATTATAAAGAAACATTTAGAAAAGACGATTGTGCCCAAGAAGTACCATATAATGTATCTTTGGTCTTGAAATGCTTCTGAAAATATAGCAGGGCACATCCTAGTTAGGCCTACGCTTGCAACCTCACAGCTGTACAGTATATCACTATACCATATAAAATACATATTAAAGCGGAGGGCCGCCGGAATTATTAAAAAAAAAAATTTAAAGCCAGCAACTACAAATACTGCAGCTGCTGACATTAAATATATGGATTTTCCTATCTAGCATGCCCGCGATGTCTACAGCCGAAGCCGATCTGTGCATTGGCTCTTGGCAGCTGCTGCCGCCATCATCGGTACGGGATGCAGGAAGTAAAGTCATGTGGCTTCACTTCCTGGTATCCTACTGCGCATGCACGAGTCTTCCTGCGAATCCTCACTGATCCCTGTGTCGCTCCCAGAAGACAGAGGGGGGGGGGGGGGGGGGGGGGGAGTAGACGTCTGAAGTGGTGTAGTGGTATTGCACAGGTATCCGCTCCCTCCTCCCCCTGAAAGGTGCCAAATGTGACACCGGAGGGGGGAGGGTTACAAAAAGTGGAAGTTCCATTTTTGGGTTGAACTACACTTAAACTGTCTCACCCTGCACATGCTCGGTTTAGACACAGTACCAGATTTGTCAATGCTACCTGAGAGTTCAGCTGGCCACGCGCCATACAATTTTCTTTAGAATTACTTTCAACTATGAAGTGAAAGGGCCCCTCTGATGTCAAGCAAACACTTTCAATTTGTAGGCACTCCTAATATATGATTTTGGCAAATCTAAAAGGAAGGTTGTACAAGAAAATTGTATAATGTATGGCTGGCCTTAAGCCCCATACACACAATTAGATTTTCTGAAGATTTTTGTCTTCAGATTTACCCAAACCCCTTTCTCTCTACTAGTACTGAACCAAAGAGAAAAGGTATTACCTTTTTTTACAACCTACTTCAGGACAAAAGAATATTTTCAAAAACCCCATCACATCTACACTGATTACCAATGGCACATGGCTTGCAAAATAAACCAATCAACCTCTAAATGTGTATCATTATGGGAACTCTCAGTAAAGATCACTCTGAGGTGGTATTATACTCCAGATGTACTATCTAAATTTAGTCATCAGCAATCTAACCAATGCTGGAGACTGTGCGGAAAGAAAGGGGACTTGCTCCATATTTTATGGAGCTGTCCCATGCTTACTAAATATTGGATAGAAATATTTGGTATAATTTCGGCTTTAACCGGTTCATGGACAGATCCCAACCCTGGTTTAGCTTTACTGTCCTTGGGTATTGATGACATTGCAGCTGATCTCAGGAATTCTATCAACCATTTACTTCTGGCCGCAAGGCTGTCAAATCACTAGAAAATGGAAGGACTTTGTCCTCCCTCTACTATTGAAGCCATTGATTTGACCAATCTCCACTTCACATATGAACGTATGATGGCCATTTCAATGAACAATCTTTACAAAAATGATGTTTCCTGGGCCCCATGGAAAAACTGGTATGAACTTGGGGTATGGTAGCTCTCGACTGAACTCTTTTCAACATTTCTCAATGTCCTGGTTCATTACATGATACTTTGTATCCGGATGATACTGATTTCTCACGTGTTCTTTAGATTAGATTTCTTTTGATTGAGTTTAATTTGCTAACATTATAACATTATACTCTGACCATTTCTAATACTGATACTTCTCTACATGATAAGTTAATTATCTAATTTATGCTTTGTTTACATACTTTCCATGTTTTACTACTTATATACGACTACTTGTTCTATCAGAATTTATAAAGGTCACGTACTTCTTACGCTATTTATTGTTACATTATATACTTATACTATGACAATGCTTTGTAACATATATGACTTAATATTTTTTTAAATTCAAGAAAAACTATTGAAAGAAAAAAAAGATTTACCCAAACCATATAAAATAGAAGGTCAAACCTTAAAGCCTTGTACACATGATCAAACTTCTATCAATTTTCCGTGGAGTTTTGTTCGAATGCATTGGCTGTAAAAATTTTGTTCAGCAGACACACGGCAGAGCATTTTCAGCCAATATTCACCAAAACCACATGGTTTTACAGCTCTTTACCGCCACACTTTGGGCAACTTTGGCCATTGTTGTCTGATGTTTAGCATTGGTTCTGAGCATGCGTTTTTGTACTTTGGATTTTAGATGGATTTGTGTACACATGATCAGATAATCCAACGTAACAGATTTATTGCCAGACAGTTGGTGAGCACGAACAGCCAACATTTGTTGTCGTTAATTTCGCCAACAATAGTCTGATGGAACATACACATTGTCAGATTATCTGACAACAGGTCCATTAGACAATTATTGTTGTGAAATTGGATCATGTGTACAAGGCTTAAGAGTTTCAATTTGTATGCAATCAGGCAGGCCCTTGCACTACATGGTTTTGGTAAATCTAATAGTGCGTATGGGGTTTTAGATTTTAGTGGCGCTTTTAGCCCCTGCTAGCAGCCGATTAATTGGTTAAAACAGCTCGCAAAGCGCCGCTGCAGCAGTGGTTTAGAGGCGATACCCATTGATTTAAATGGGCAGGGGTGCTTTAGAAACGGTGTAATCCCCGCTCCTACAGCACCTCAAAGATGCAGCTCTTTCAGGGCGCTTTGCAGGTGCAATTTTTAGTGCTATAGCGCCTGCAAAGCGCCTCAGTGTGAAAGTAGCCTTAAAGTTTGACCTCATATTATGTGGTTTTGGTAAATCTGAAGGAAAAAAAATAAACTCTGCAGAAAATTGTATAGTGTGTATCCAGCTTCAGGCTCAGGATTGATATTTGCAGATTTTACTTCTGTTCTAGCCAGGCACGGTTTTGCTTCTTCAGAGATGTCCACTTCCAGACAGGGAAACAGCAAAGAAGACGACATTGAAAGCCACTAGTGGCAACAGGTCAGCTACACTGATGATTAGTCCATTGCCCTCTGCCTGCCCATTTTAAAGTGAACCTTTGATCAGGCCATGAACAGTCAAGTATTTAAAGCTGTGCTCATGTGTTTTGCAGACTCCTGGCTGAATTTGTAAGATGTAAACCATTTAAAACATTTGTAAAGTCTATCCCTCCGCCCTTTTTAAAATGTATTTGCTCTGTACAATCGTATGGCACAGAGTGGTACCTTACCTACTTATCTGGAGTCCCACTGGCGCCCTTTACTCCACCGTCCTCCGGGTGCCCCCTCAGGAAGCTGTGTTAAGGACTCACCATATGGGTACACTCCTGATCCAGGCTGTGCGCATCCAAAGACGCAGACACACACACGCACTGCCATTAAGCCAGACTTTAGAACCACCTTTACCCCTTTTGCTGCCAGTTCTGTACATTGTACCTGGCAGCTGGGGGTTTAACGCACATTCCCAGTGGCTGCAATCCCTGGGATTATATGTAAATCTGCCAAGCAGACTTCTGCCTGTCAGATGAAAGCATTTGGATGGCTGCGCTGGCACCCGATTGCTTCCACACATCCCCAATAATGGCACCAATGCTAGTGTCACCAGGTAGAGGGGAGGGATCAGAGCCGACATGTCCACACTCCTTCCCTCCTTGTTGCTGACCCAGAAAACGACATGTTTGACGTCACTTCTAGGTCTGCCTCTTTGTGTCTCTGGACATGCTAGCCAGGTAGTAATGCGATGTTCATTGCATTACATGCAGTATAGCACAGAGGAGACATTTAGGGGTCTTTTTTTAGAGAACTTTTCACAAAAAAAAAAAATCACCATTTTTTTTTTTAACACAAATTTAAACCACTTGTGGCCCAGCCACTGTCATACTGCGGCAAGGTGGCACGATCCCACAAATAGCCGTAGGTGTAGGTTGGCTCGGGGACACGCTTTTGTGGGTACGCATGCCCATTGGCCATCGGGGGAGCCAATCAGCAGGTCTGGCGGACTCGATGTCTGCCAGCCACCTGCATTCATTCCCCGCAATGACAGAATGGGGACCTGCCTGTGTAAACAAGGCAGATCCCCTTCCTGACCAGGGAGATTACACAGATCCTGTCTTTCTGCTAAGCAGGAAGACAGATCTGGGTGTTATCCCAGTGAGCCCTTCCCTCATACAGTTAGAGCACACAGTGAGAGAACACGGTTATCCCCTTTAAAATCGCCCCTGATGTTAACCCTTTCCCTGCCAGTGCCATTAGTACAATGGCCGTGCATATTTTTGGTTCCCAAATAAAATTCAGCTAGGTGTCCGATATGTCTGCCGCAATGTCGCAGTCCTGCAAAAAATCTGACCACTGCCATTACTAGTAAAAAAAAAAAAACCCTATCTTCTATTTTGTAGATGCCATAACTTTTACGCAAATCAATATACTCCTATTGCAAAAAAAAATAAAAAAAAAAAAAAATATGTAGCAGAATACATATTGGCCTAAACTGATAAATTCATTTTTTTGGAAATGTTTTAGAGCAGAAAGTAAAACAATTCTTATGTATTTTTTTCCCTCCACCATATAGGTGGTTGAGAAAGATTAAAATACCAACCCCCACAATCAATACTGTGGCTTTTTGAATCTAAACTATACAGAGTTTTTTAGGAAAGGACCATTTTCATTAAGACATATAAAAAGTGATTACTGCATATTAAAACAATGGAAATCCAAGTGACAAAATACAGTAGGAAAGCAGAAAAATGGAAGCAGCAGGAGTTGCAGTATACTGAAGGGTCTTACCACTGCATGGTTCTTCACATAGCAAGGCTTGCACACCGGCTTGTCATTCACCATCACATAGATTTCCCCAGCCAAGACACAATCACAATCAAAGCAACAAAAATGCTTCAGATGCCAGTTTTGTCCTTCAGCTTGAGTGTATTCATTGCTGAAAATCAGCTTGAAAAAAAAAAAAAAAAAGTTTAAAGTTAATAAATATTTAAAATGACACAGCATTTTGTTTTAAGACCCAATTGTTACTTCTTCCCTTGTGCTTTTTTTTTTTTAATTATTTAAAGCACCAGGTGTCGCTACAGCACTACTTTCAAATTAACTAACCATGCCATCTGGTGGCCATTAAAGAAAAATACATGCATGAGGAACATGATGACATTAAAGCAAACCGTTCACATAAAATTAACTTTACTTCTAAACAAACTATTTCAATATTGAAGACTTTAACATATATATATATAAAAAAAAAAAAAACAGTACAGTAAAACCTTGGATTGCAAGCATAATTTGTGCTGGAAACATGCTTGCAATCCAAAGCACTCATATACCAAAGCAAATTTCCCCTTAAGAAATAATGGAAATGTTCCACAACCATTAATCAGAAGTATATAGTCCATATAAAAAGATTATAGCAATGTGATAGGTTGTGCATCCAGGGTAAAGCTGTCCACGTAGACCAGGGTTATGCAATTAGTGGACCTCCAGCTGTTGCAGAACTACAAGTTCCATGAGGCGTAGCAAGACTCTGACAGCCACAAGCATGACACCCAGAGGCAGAGGCATGATGGGACGTGTAGTTTTACAACAGCTGGGAGGTCCACTAATTGCATATCCCTGACGTAGATCATCCTCCGCATCGCTGGCTCTCACCACTGTCAGACTGCAATCGTGACCGGGAAGACTACCCTGCAGTGGAGCGATCTGAAAGCGAGGCTCAAATCGCTTGTGGAACGCAGCGTGGAAGGGATGATCTAAATGGCGGTGCGGAGGATGGTGTATGTGGACAGCTTTACCCAGGATCCCTGCATACTTTAGAACTGAAAGTTTTAAATCAACAATGCGATTTGCTAAATGTTGTACCTTCATTAAAAAGTAATGAATATTGCTACACTTAGGCGGCACGTCTCTTCCCTTTTAGTCCTGGTTCACATTGGTGCGTTTTGACATGTCAAATTGCCCCGATGCTGCATTTGCGCCACTGCACAGATTTCAAAAAGTAGTTTCTATCCAATTTTTTGCGAATTTGGGGTGTGATTTACATGGACATCTATCCAGAAACCCGCACAGATGTCTGTGAAATCGCCGCCTTAACCGTGACCGAGATGCCGGAGTGAAATCGTTCAAGTTCGGCTGAACTCACGCGGCTTCATTCCCGCAGCCCAGCGTGAACCTGGGCTCATACTCAGTTGTGACCCCAATTATAACCCTAATGCAGTTTGTGATAGTACTTGTATATCAAGTAATAGCTTGTTAATAAAGTCAAATGTAAAAACTTGCAAAACTCTCAGACCAAATTACTCAATCCAAGGTTTTACTGCATTACATCTACACAGTGCAAATGCTACTAAAAGCCCAAGTCATTGTTCCTGTAAATTCCAGGAAACATACTCCCACTTTACACACACACACCCAAAATGTAAAAATATATATATTGCTTGCTACAATATTGCAAAGTATAGATGATATGATGAAAAAATAAAGGGGGGGGGGTGAAATAAGGCTTTAGAGTGTATATGGCACAGTAAAAAATAAAAAAGTGTATTTTAAGTAGCTACTGCTGCACATAATCAGAGCTCCAATTAAATCTGCAATGCACCTTGGGCCACGACTGCTGTATCCAAAATGTCCTAGAAGTGCTTGGGGGTTACTCAGTGGCATAACCTGGCACAGCTCACATTTTCATCTTGGCCATTTTTAACTGCCTTAAGGAAGACTACATCAAGTAGACCTTTTCAGACATAGGACTAGATGGCAATATCCGCGTATATAGCCGTTTTATGTTCAGCTCAGGATCTAGTAAAACCCTAAAAAAACTAAATCACGGACTGTACTCTCCAAACATCGCTGTCTACAGAGATTGATTCAAATTAGCATTCAGGTTTGTCCTTTGCAGTCTTGCCTCTTTTGATGCCCTTTATACCAGCTATTATTCCAGGGAATTGAATTTTTTAATGGGGAGGTTCAGTTGCTCCAACAACGGGCTTTGTAAAGCCTTTCTTGTGTTTTTTTTGTATAATTAATAGAGCAAATCTACCAAATTCCAGGTCTACATACAAACTACATCCCATCTAAAAACTGAGGCGATCAAATTACAAATTATACGTTTGCCACAGATCACCTGCTTCAAAAATTTTTAGTGACTGAAATGTTTGCCGTCTATGCTTGCATCAACTATAAAAAGTGTATTCAAACCAGGCCATTTGGAGAAAAAAAAAAAAAACTACATTAGGTGATTCCCAAATGCAAATTGTATGGGTATGGTAAGCCCACAAAGAATAAGAACTGGACTACTGGGAAGATGAATGCATAATGCAATTGTAAATTGCCTTAGCACCAATGAGTCTACCTTACTTAAAAATGTCCAGCCAGACCCACACTCCACTGGAGAGAGACTCAGGGTGCAGGCCATTGGGCCCAAAAGCTGCAGCAAGAACCACAAGACCCCTTTCACACCGAGGCATTTTTCAGTTGCTTTTGGGCTAAAAAAAAAAAAAAATGGCGCCTGTAGAGCAACTGAAATATGCCTCCCCTGCAGGCCCAGTGTGAGAGCCAGAGTGCTTTCACACTGGGATGCTGCGCTGGCAGGACTTTAGAAAAAGTCCTGCAAGCAGCATCTTTGGGGCAGTGGAGGAGCGTTGTATACCACCGCTGCTGCCCATTGAAATTAAGAATAGGCATCACTGCCGAAGCGCCTGTAAAGCTATTCAGCAGTGCTGCTCCACAGGCGCATTTAACCCTTAATTTCGATCGCTAACTGCCGAATAGCACCGCTAAAATGACGGTAAATTGCAGCATTTTACCGTCAATGCCCGCCCCAGTGTGAAAGCAGCCAGAGTATTGACAGAACAGTAGCTCTGATCTGCTGTAGGCAGGGGCGGACTGACAACTCATGGGGCCCCCGGGCAATAGGAGATTATGGGGCCCCCGGGCAATAGATTATGGGGCCACACAGTATACACAGACACACTAAAAAAAAGGTACTGGAGAGGGGCAGCTTTAAACTTGGGATTTTTTTTTTTTTTAAAACACAGATTTTTACATACTATCCCTGGTTTTACTGAGGCTGGCAACCCTGATGGGGCCCCCCTAGTGGCATGGGGCCCTAGGGCAGTGCCCGAGTTTCCGAATGGTCAGTCCGCCCCTGGCTGTAGGTCATTATGTTCTTCCCATATAAGCAAGTATTTCTTCAATAAAAAGTTCCTGTATTAAAGAAGTAGCAAATTTCATTCTACCTATATAGTTTTACATGGCAGATCATCTACCTTTAAATTTGTTTAAAACCACAGGACAATTATTTTCAAAGCACAACAGTGCCAAGCATGTGCTTACCTTTCCCATACAGGTTATTTACTATGTTTTTAATTCAAAATGTTTAAAAAACGAACTCCATTAGCATTTCTGCCGCAGGCCAAAATCAGTGCTAGTGTCATGTCTCTGACTAGGATTGCCTGTTTACAAAACGCAGGGCCAATATGTCATCACAGCCTACGTTTTGTGAATGGTAAAACAGACAAGGAGACACCAAACCAGCGCTTGCGTCCATTAAATCCATGGAGCTGGAGAGGGGTTTAAAAAAAAAAAAAAAAAAAAAAAACTGTGAAACTAAAAAAAAGAAGGTCTGAAGAAAGCACACAGCAAGTAACTATATGGTAACATCCCAAGCATAGTAAAGCTCTAAAAAATGATGATGCCCAAAGCTCATATTGATTATCCCAATTTGATTAGGCATTTGTTACCATAACCATTAATAGTTCAGGTAAGCAACTTGCATACAATTTAATGGGACAATTTTTTTTAAATGATAAATAAAGCTGTGTTTTTCAGATACACCACCATCCTTTTAACATCCCTTTACAGAACTTACTAGGGTCATTGGAAATACCTGCTCCCTTTTAGGGTCCATTCACACCAGCTGCTGCATCACAATGGAGTGGTTGGTGTGTCATGGTCTGTCCAGAGAAGTGCAGAGCTGGTGCACTGACCTCACGCATCACAATTTTTTTTATTTACCAAACTTTAGTGAAATGTCAGACATTTCATGGTGTTCAATTGGCCACCACACATGCGGTACTATTTTTCAGCACTGGTATGAATCGGGAACACTGCCAAAAAACGCATTTTGCCTTGTCATGCATTGGGACTGCACTGGAATAAAGACTCAACACAGTACCAACACATCTGACGGTAATGTACAAGTCTTTCCCATGTTGTCTGTAGAGGGCGATATGGATCAAGCCTGCCCATAAATTAGCACAGTTACATACACCAAAAAATTGTGGTGGAACCAAGGTACAGCATGATCTTTTACCCTTAAAGCGGAAGTAAACCCATCCATAAAACAATTTCATTTTTGGCATGTGCCAGAAATGCAACACTCCCATTGGTTGTGCTCACAGCCAAACCATCCAATGGTTGGTGTCATAACTAATCACATGTGCAGCAACATGACAGTTGTAGATTAAAAACAGAGGCAAAGATGGCAGCTTCCTTGGCTGAAAATGATAGGGGGGTTTACTTACACTTTAATGTACTGTAATCAAATTACTGAAAAAAATGTTTTATTGGTTGCTAGAGATAACCAAAATTCTACATGTTGCCCTTTGCCTTAAACTAGCACAGTAGTGCACACTAGCGAAAAAATCCCACTCAAGAATGATAGGAGTACCATTTAGAATCGTTAAAACACCAAGCCAATGTAAAGGTATTCCAAGCAAAGGAAATTTTACTTAACCGGGTGCTGGAAGGTCATTGCACTAGTAAAACACCAATAAATAAGTGAGGCTTAACATTACGGACTATTAAAGAACATGTGGATTTACCTCATCACAGCCTCCACAGCGTGGCTTCTCACTGTCACAGTAATGGCGACCACAGTATAGCTTCCCTTTTTTCCAGAAGTAGATCATGTCAACTAGGAGTTCGTTGCAGGTGTTGCAGACAAAACAAGAAGGATGCCAAAGCTTGTCATAGCCAGCTCGCTCTGCATACACAGCAGGGTCACCCTCCCTCATGTTCTCCTTGCACTTGAAGCAATACTGTGGACAACAGTGATAAAATATAAAAATAAATTATAGCAACAAAAACATACTGCAAATAAAAGTATAGAAGGCTTTGCTGCAAATATAAAATAGAATACACAGAACCAAAGGCTTTAGATAAAGAAAGCAATGCTATAAAAGCATTCTAAAACAGGTTTGATACTGTGCCAGGTGCAACACATGTTGTTCTGCGACCTACATGTTTCACAGTTCCAAAATGCCATGCAGACAGTGACATGGACCATCGATTAGCTCTCCTGGGACACTTCCTAATCCTGCTGTGACTAAGAAGAATCGGGCTTGCTACAGGAATTAAACAGGCATTGCACAGCTATTTTCACAGGGCTTCTCCATGTCCCAACACTCCCTCCCTACGTAACAATAAAATGCTAATTAGCAAACCAATTGTGAGCTGGGGTCACCATGCATACTTCGCCCTCTCAATCTTTTAACTCTTGACTGGAGTCACAAACATCCTATTGTCCAGCCAGAGGAACGCCTCAGATGGAAAAATTGCTTCAGTCGTGGCAGTTGCTTACAAAGCAAGATATTCCCATAACTGGAGATGTGCTTCTAATGAAGTTTGGCGAGTAATGAAGATGTTCTGCGACACGCAATCCTTTCCAGGCATGACTGAAGTCTGGATCAGCGAGAGAAAATAAATACAAACAAGCATTTGCGGGGGCTGCTACACATGGACAAATCAACAACCTGTAAAACACAGGCAAATGTATACACAGCAACAACCTTATCTCACGAAGAGGTTTTACTGCTGCTTAGAATGGAGTAAGTAGGTGCCAGCACTGCTTTCGTAATGTGCACCATAAATTATGGAAAAAGAATTTGGAATATGTGCGGTAAATTAAAGGTTTTAAAATAGCTGTCTGGCGCAATAGCGAAAACAGCTAGAACACAGAGTTCTTACATTTACAATTAAAGTAATGAGTGTTCTTTAACCGCTTAACGACCGCCGCATGTAAATATACATCGACAGAATGGCACGTCCAGGCAGATGGACGTGCCGGCACGTCCCTGCCTTCCCGCGGTCCGATCGGGACTCTCCCCGCTACATGCGGGGGTTGGTAAGCGTCTGGGAGCGATCCGGGATGAGGGGGCGGCTGTTCGTTTGTCTGCCCCCTCGCGATCGCTCCCAGCAATTCTGCTTCCCCCCCCCTCTGCCTGTGCAATGTAAACACAGGCAGAGGAAGTGATGTCACCTCTCTTCTCTGCGGTATTTTCGTTCCGGCGAGAGGAGAGAAGACATCACAAGTGAGTTGCACAACACTACACCGACACCAGTACTCATAGGCACACTTAACCCCTTCAGATCACCCCCCCCCCCCCCCCCCAGCCCCCTATCACAGTGTCACTAATAGCAGTGATCATATTTACGGATCACTGCTTTTAGTGTCAGGTCCAAGGTAGCCCCCTACCCCCCCCTAATAAAGGTTTAACCCCTTGATCACCACCCTAGTTAACCCCTTTACCCCCTATTGCCAGTGTCACTAAGCGATCGGGTTTCTGATCGCTGTATTAGTGTCGCTGTTGCCACTAGGTAGCTAGTTTTTTTTATATTGCGATTTATTTTACTAAAGACATGTGGCTAAATACATTTTGGCCTAAATGTGTGACTAAAATTTAGTTTATTCGATTTTTCTTATAACAAAAGTAGAAAATATCTTTTTTTTTTTTTTTTTTAAATGGTCTTTATATCACAAAAAAAAAAAAAAAATCTCAGAGAAACAAATACCATCAAAGAAAGCTCTATTTGTGGGAAGAAAATGACGCAAATTTCGTTTCGGTACAACATTGCATGACCGCGCAATTACCAGTTAAAGCAGCGCAGTGCCAAATTGTAAAAACACCTCTGGGCATTTGGCAGCATATTGGTCCGGGGCTAAAGTGGTTAAGGAGAAGGTAACTAATGAACACACCTATGAGAATATGTGGGGGAAAAGATTGCATGCCGATCACATCCAAAGGAAGACTGTCAAAAGAACACAATGATTTGGTCATAGCCATTTGAAAACCTTGATTTTTAAACAGGAATATATACAGGTATAGCAGCCTACAATTGTAGAGAAAGGCCCCGTATATACGACCGGTTTTCTCGGCAGAATCCATCAAGAAACTTGATGGGAGACGTATTCTGCCGAGAAAAACGGTCGTGTGTACACTTTTCGCGGAGAAACTCGTCAAGCCAAAAAGAGAGCAGGTTCTCCATTTTCTCGACGGGAGTCGAATTTGGCTCGTCGAGTTTCTAGAGCGTGTGTATGCCAAGAAACCCGCGCACGTTCTGTAAAAGTAGCGTTTGTAATGGAAATAGCACATTTGTCACGCTGTAACAGACTGAAAATGTCTCTTACCAAACTTTTCAGTAACATGAGATTAGCAAAAGCAGCCCCAAGGATTGTGCCAATGGAATCAAACTTCCCCTGTTATTGTATGTGTTGAAGTCACCGCGTTTGAGAACGAGGAGGTTTGGTCTTCAACGTGTGTATGCAAAGCAAGCGTGTCAAGTTCCTCGACAAGCCTAACAAGGAACTCTATGAGGAAACCGATGTGTTTTGCCCGTCGAGTTCCTCGGTCGTGTGTACGCGGCCTAAGGCCACGTACACACGATCAGTCCATCCGATGAGAACGGTCCGATGAAGCTGACTGATGGTCTGATGCGCCTACACACCATCAGTTAAAAAAACGATCGCGTTAGAAAGCGGTGATGTAAAACGACTTGATTCTGAGCATGCGTATATTTTTAACGGATGGTCGTGCCTACCAACGATCGGTTTTGACCTATCATTAGGTGTCCATCGGTTAAATTTTAAAGCAAGTTCTCATTTTTTGACCGAAGGTCAACTAACCTATGGGGCCCACACACGATTGGTTTGGACTGATGAAAACGGTCCTTCAGACCGTTCTCCTCAGACGATCCTATCATGTGTACGCGGCCTTACAGTTACAACTTTCGAAAGGGTCCAGATAAAGAGTCATGCATGACTAGCAATTGACAAAAGTGACACTGCTCCTAAACAAAATGTACATCCTTTTTTCCCCCCACAAATAGAGCTTCCTTTTGGTGGTATTTGATCGCCTGTGCAGTTTTTATTTTTTGGGCAAAAAAATAAATAAAAAGTAAAAAAAATAAATAGAATGTAAAAGATAGATAGACATTATATATATATATATATATATATAGATATATATATATATATATATATATATATATATAGATATATATAGATATATATAGATATATATAGATATATATATAGATATATATAGAGATATATAGATATATATATAGATATATATAGATATATATAGAGATATATAGATATATATAGAGATATATAGATATATATAGAGATATATATATAGATAGATAGATAGATAGATAGATAGATAGATATATATATATATATATATATCTATCTATCTATCTATCTATCAAATATATAATTTTTTTTGCTTTTTGCTATAATAAATATCCCATTTAAAAAAAACAAAAAAACGGCGTGCGGTACCCTACTGGTTAACTAGGTTTATGCAGCGTTGGTCCCCCGCCGCATCTGTCCCCCACTGCACTGAGAACCGAGCAATCGCACAGCAGCAATCCGCTCTATCCCTTCACGCTCACTGGAGTGCCGAGCTGTGGAAGGGCGGGGAGCGGCCGTCTCAGAGGCTCGCCGAGAGGCAGAGACTGCCATCAGTCCAGGCACCTGTAATTTGGGTGTGTAATTATCATTCAATTGACACTCCCAGCAGTTTTCATATGGCAGAGTAAACTGCCGCCGGGAGACATGCATATGATGCATTAGGGTGAATAAAAAAAAAAAAAAAAAAAAAAAAAACCTGGAAGAGAATTGGTTTCTATGCAGAGCAGCACCAGATTTTGTACTCTACAGTTTTAGTAAAACCCCACAGTTCGGCTAGGTTCGCATCTAAGAGTGTTACGATTGACGAGTTTTCCACTGAGTTTTTAAACATTTGCTATTTTTTTGGCTAAAAGGAAAGTATGACAGTTCTGTTCATGAAGTGCAACTGATGCAACGTTACATTCCCTGGTACTTAAGTTGCATCCAAGTAGTGCAGGAACCTTTATGCATTCAAAGTCGCGTGTTAGGGATACCCCAAAGATCACCGCTTAGGGCTAATGCGCACTGCATCTTAAAGATTCTCAGAAACTCCCCTCTATGTAAGCCAATGTGTCCATGCACACTAAGGGGGTCATTTATGAAAGGCAAATCCACTTTGCACTTGTAGTTTGCACTTAAAGTGCATTTGGAAGTGCAGTAGCTGTAAATATGAGTGGTAGATATGAAATGAAAGGGAAGCTCTGCTCATTTTATCATCCAAATCATGTGCAAGCTAAAATGCCGTTTTCCCCTTGCATGTCCCCCTTGGATCTACAGCAACTGCACTTCCAAGTGCACTTTGAACTTTTAGCGCAAAGTGGATTTTCCATTAGTAAATGAACCCCTATGGCTTTAAGAGTTTACAGGCATATGCTCTTACAGGCATAACCCCCCCCCCGCAGACTCGAGGAGGGGAGGAGGAGTTTCTTCAAGCTTTTAGGCAGAGAACTGCTCCTCCGATGCAGAGTCCCGTTGATCTGTCCGCGCCAACGTCAAGCATGTCTTACATAAGACAGATCAATGGGGCGCATCATTGGAGGAGGGTCGGTGGAAGGAAGGAGAACACTGGACAAAGAAGAGTGGAAAAAGAGGCAGCCTCCCGCAAAAGTCTAGAGGAAGAAGATTTTTCTTTTTATAAAATACTTTTTCACACTACTTTTTTAGGTGAATGGGTAGGGGTACCATGTACCCCATACTCATTCACATGGGGGCCCCCTTGTCTTCAACATGTATGCAAAGCACTTTGGGGTGGAGGGGTGCAGAGCCCCCCTGCCTCAACCCCCCCCCCCATGCTCTGGTATGGTTTGGGGGGGCCTCCCTTTCCTGACCTGCCAGGCTGCATGCTCAGATAAGGGTCTGGTATGGATTTTTTTTTCAACTGGCTGATGACTTATTGGTTAAGGACACGGTGGCCTGGCTATATACAGTGAAAAAAAATAAATGCAAAAAACGTGTGTCCAAAAAAATAAATTACCTGAAAAGGGAATACCTGAAAAGTGTGGCGTGCATTTGTATTCAGCCTCCCTGGTCAAATTTGTAGAACTACCTTTGCCTGCAATTGCAGCTGCAAGTCTTTTTGGGGATGTCTCTACCAGCTTTGCACATCTATAGAGTGACATTTTTTGCCCATTCTTCTTTGCAAAAAAGCTCAAACTCTGTCAGATGGAGAGTGTCTGAACAGCAATTTTCAAGTATTGCCACCAGTGGGAGCTGGTGCTCAACATTTTTGGGGGGGCACAAAAAAATAATAATAATTGCAGCATCACTGTGCCTATCAAATGCAGCCACTGTGCCATCAATTGTTACTACTGTGCCATGGCAAACGCAGTCACTATGCCATCAATTGTTATCACTGTGCCATGCCATCAAATGCAGCCACTGTGCCATCAATTGTCACCACTGTGCCATGCCATCAAACGCAGCCACTGTGCCATCAATTGTCACCACTGTGCCATGCAACGCAGCCGCTGTGCCATGCCAAACGCAGCTGCTGTGCCATCAATTGTCACCACTGTGCCATGCCAGCAAACGCAGCCACTGTGCCAATTGTCATATTCGTATTATTATACAGGATTTATATAACAGTTTGTGCAGCGCTTTACATCAGGGAAGACAATATGGGTCTCTCTTAAAATAGGGGATCTTCTGAACCTCAACTTGGTCCCTGTATTAAATAAATTCAAAGTAAAGTATGGACCAAATTATCTCTCTGAATGGGCGAGCAAATTTAATAAAAATGTTCTGGGCCCCACAGTCAATTTATGTTTTTCATAACTTGCCAATGTGCATTCCGCTTTAAAAAAAAAAAAAATAAAAAAAAAAAAAAAAAAAAGATTCTCTGGCCCCTTTGTGAAAATGTGCTAATGTCAACATTTGTTGCTGTAAGTACAATAAACAACTTGACACAATATACAAAAAAAACCCTCCAAGAAGAGGGGGTAGGGGTATCAATATAGGTGCAAAAAACAAAACCCAAAAACCTGTGCAATGTGAATAAAAACAAAAACATATGAGCCGCTGGCTCTGATAGGCAGTTTCCCTCAGCCAACCAGCTGCCGCTATTCAGGTAACCGGCGACCTATGTCCGGTTATATGAATAGACCAGGCAGCTGGCATCCAACAATAACATACATTCGTGCATCTATGCATGAATGTATGTTATTTGCGAGAGGTGGTGGCGATGCAGCGCCCTCTATAGACAGCCGCCAGAACTGCAGTTAAAATGTAAAAATGACATTTTAGCCAAATAAAAGTTCGTAAAGGGCCAGTTTTTTTTGTGACTACGGGAGGGGGGCGGCGTCAGGAAGTCCCCATTGACGGGGCACCACTGATTGCCACAGATTCTCAATTGGATTTAGATCTGGACTTTGACTGTGCCATGCTAACACATGAATATGCTTTGATCGAAACCATTCCCTTGTAGCTCTGTTTGTAGATTTATGCTCGTTTTTCCTGCTGGAAGGTGTACCTCCACCCCAGACTCAAGTCTTTTGCAGACTAACTGTATTTCTTCTAAGAGTGCCCTATATTTGGCTCCATCTATCTTCCTATCAACTCTGACCAGCTTCCCTGTCCCTGCTGAAGAAAAAGCATCCCCACAACATGATGCCGCCACCACCGTGTTTCATGGTGGGGATGAGGTGTTCAAAGTGATGTGCAGTGTTAGTTTTCCACCACACATAGCATTTTGCCTTTAGGCCAAAACGTTAACTTTTGGTCTCATCTGACCAGAGTACCTTCTTCCTCATTTGCCGTCCCCACCCACATGGCTTCTCACAAACTGCAAATGGGACTTCTTAAGGGCCCTTTCACACGTGCGGACCGTTTTTTCATCCGTTTTTTCATCCGTTTTTTTGGTTAGAACTTTTTTTTTATTACATATTTTGATGAAAAACGGACGTTAGCGGATCGGATGTTAAACGGATCGTCCGCTAACGTCCGTTTTTCGTCCGTTCCGTTTTTTTGACGGAAGAAAAAAAAGGTGATTTGTGGAGTGCATGACCAATAGATGTCCTATTGAAGATGGACTATTTACCAATTTGTTCACTAGATTTTAGTTAAGGATATCAGAATAAAAAGGGGGCTGAATACAAATATACACTAAACTTTTTTTTTTTTTTTTAAAGTAAACATCTGAAAATTGAAAAGCATTTTGTAATTTTCCTTCCACTGTGCCACTTTGTGTTGGTCTATCACATAAAATCCATTTACGTTTTTGGCTGGAACATGAAAAAATGTGAAAAATTTGAAGGGGTATGAATACTTTTTCAAGGCACTGTATAGGAATAGATCTTTTCTGTTCAGACTTCTGCAAGGCATGTTTCTTCTCATGTTCTGGAATACCAAAACTCTGTAGGTCGTTTATTCGTTTCAAAGGATGGATAATGAGAAAGCTCTTATTTGGACTTCACATATTTCTGTTTTAGTCCAACAACATACTTTCCACTTCCATAAATTGTGGCAAGTGGCAATATAAATACTACGCGACACAAAACTAGCCACAAACCATAAATATGCCATGTTTTTTCTAGTATCTATCCAGAAAGAAATATGAAACAGAACCACTGTCTGGTTGGGGAAAAAAAAGAGGGGGGGGGAAGAAAAAGACTATAAATGCATGCTACATGTTTAAAATCAGCAGTTACTTGATCATTGTATTACATACTGTATATAATACAAATCGTGCCAGCATTCTGTTACAGGAGGAACACGCATAATAAATCAATTTTTTTTTCCTTAAAAGGAAGAAAGAAAGACGACATGTTTTGTCTAATAGTATAAACATGCTTTTCGAGCACAACAGTAAGTAGAGAAAGGCACGATTTAGAAATTGCTAGCCCTTTGTGTGTTTTATGAATTGTTTACTAGGGGAATAGTCAAATGCAACCACCCCGGCTGAATACTACATAGATTTTCTTCATTTTCAAAAAAGGTCTTTCGTTTGGTATTTTTTTGGTTTTGTTTTCATACAACTGGAGATGTATTTTGGGTCCTTTAACCGTCAGGTACCCCATTTCCGTGTTTCAAAAAGTTTCTTTTTATACTGGATTAGCTCTAAAATTTAGAGTAGAACAAATTCCAGCCACAATCTCACAACTTCTTTCCCAATGCCTTGCTGGAATTCCTTTATGCCTAGAGGTGACACTGGTCCTATGGCCTATGTTCCCCATTAGATCTGCGTGTACTACTTTATTGTACAGATTTTATTTTTTTTAGATTCTCTGGAGGGTTTAAAAAAAGCAAATACATTATCACAACATTTCATAGCTCAATGTACTGCATTTCCCTGAAGGCAATTACAGTATACTAAAAAAATCAAAAACACCTTCTCCCTCAGTAGATTTCTGAAATTTCACCATAAAAAAAAGTTGCACCCTCTGTAGTCAGGACGTCACAGCCTTTGCAATTTGTAAGGATCACTATAACTGCTAAACATGCCTGCCTCTTCCAGCCAAGATCTTTAATAAGGGATCTAATGATGCACGATATGTCCAGTCTGGAGCTGGGGGATGAAATGTGCTTGGAGATTGGCAATAGAAGAAAGCACTTACATATTTTTTTTTCTTTCAGTAATGTAAGCTGGCTGTTACATATACAGTATAAGTGTACATTAAGTAACAAAACTATTTATATATAAAAAAAAAAAAAAAAATAGAACCCAATACTCAAATCTGAGTGTTTCAATTAAAAGCAAACATTAACATGCTTTTATCACACTGTGCAACTACTCACGTAGGCAGATCCTTGCGCTGTGGCTGCCTTGTTTTCTGGCCCCTTAACAGTTGCGAGGGTGCTCCGGGCCCCATTGTCAGGCTTGCCCTTGTCACCTGCCGGTGCCTCCACGTCTTTGGGCAACTTGACATCTCCCACACCAAGGACTTCATTTTTGTATTTCTTTACAAACTGCTCCATCTGCTTCACCTCGTTAGGAGATAGCTCATGGCACTTGGAAGGATCCTGATCATGAGCAGGCAGCTGTTTAGCCAGCTGTTTCTTCCTGTATTGGGCTCCCTCTGAACCAGCCACAGGCTGTTTGTCTTTTGGAATCAGTTCCATGTAACGTCGGGCCTAGAACATGCATTAGCAAAATTAGAAAGAATGCCATCTCCATGACAAATACACCAACAAAAATCAAAGATTAGCGGAAAAGATGATAAAAAACACATATTCAACAACAGGAGTATTGCAACTTTAACACATAATAGTCTGATTCTAATAAAAAAAAAAATATATATTATATATGACAAGCCTTACACACGCTCAGCAATGTTTCTTAAAAATGAATTGGGAATTTTTATATCTTGACCACTCTACATTTAATAGATGCCATAGAAGACAAAATGTATGTGTTCTGTAAATCGAAATCTTAATCCATCTATGCCATGCTCATCCTTATCTTTCATTTAGTACTTTGGGAGACAATTAAAAAGTTGTGATGAACATATCTTCACAATTCAGCTTCACTCGGGTAGAGAGATTACAGTTTTTTCCCTTGTATTCGAATTGCCATTACATTCAAGTGGACCCCATTAAAAAAATATTATAATTTATTTATATATATATATATATATATATATATATATATATATATATATACACACACACACACACACAGGAAACCCATGTTCTGTCACCAAGAGCAGCTTACTATGACGCAACATACCTGATAAGGAGGTTCTATATTGAACAGTAAAAAGCTGTATATAGCAGTACTTCCTTACTTTTACAGGGGTAATTCTCAGTTCACAATTACTTGTAATACTGGGATCTTCACTTGGTCTCAAACAGTTATGGAGTGAAGGTCCCTGGAGCCATGATTCTGCTTGGGCAATGCTTAGTTTGGTTGTCAGTTGGAACTCATCTCAACTGACCGCACCCTCAGCCATCAACTGACACCGAGCCAACACCCTATACATTTACTCCCCCTAACCCGAACTAACTACCTACCCCCTCATAGCCAACCTATCCATCTACCTCCTCATTAAGAATGAGCTCCCAACACCTCCAAGACAACCACTGCCTTGCTAAAGAAGCTAAGAGCAAAGGTGATTGACTGGCCAAGCAGGTCTCCAGACCTAACCCTATTGAGCATCTGCGGGGCATCCTCAACACGGAAGGTGTTTGTACCTTGCTTGTTTCTGGACAAATTGGCAATTGATGGTAAAAGGTAATGAATAGCTCACAATTTTTATTTTATGTGACACAAGAACAGTGTCACATAAATGTGTACAGCTGGGAGATAGAGGGTTAAGCGAGTATATTTTTTCAACTGCCATCAAGCTACTCATTCGCTCCCTTATTTCTCGCCTTGCCTATTGTAACTTCCTTTTCATAAGCCTACATCTCTATAGGGTATCCCCTCTTCAGTCTATTATGAATTCTGCTGCCAGACTCATCTACCTTACCGACCGCTAGTGTCTGCCAACCCTCTACTGGTTTCCTATTCGTTGGCCAGCGAATTGAGTCAAAATACTAACATGCAAAGCCTTCCATCAACTCTGCCCCAAGCTACATTACCAAGCTCGTCTGAAAATATCACCAAAGCCATTCTGCTTTCCAAGACCTCCTGCTCTCTAGTCATCTCATCTCTTCCTCCAATGCTTAGCGGCAGAACTGTTCCAGAGCCTACCCCAATCAGGCTGGCCATCTCCTACCTTGGCCGCCTTTAGGCGATCCCTGAAAACTCTTTTCCACAGGGAAGCCCATCATGCCTCCAATTAACAACTGAACTTTTTAAACACTTCATCATCTCATCCCCCACCATTATAATCTTTTGTACCACTTGCCTCTCCCCATTAGATTGTAAGCTCTTCTAAGTAGGGCCCCCTTAACCCGCTTGTATTTTATTGTATTGAAACTGTGCCGTCTCCCTTTAGATTGTGAAGTGCTGCACAAAAATGTTGGCTCTATATAAAACAGGTCATTATTATTACTATTATTATTATTAATATTATCATCTGGAAAATACCCCTGCTTACCAGAGTTTGGTTCTGTACTGGAGGTGCCCATTCATAAGTCACAGTCCTGATGGAAACATCTTTCTTCGCTGCCACAGGATTAGTTAAAATCATTACATTCCGCTTATAAGTGGGAATCCCATCAGTTTTCAACTTTGCAATGAGGGTTGTATATTTTGTATCCTCGAACAGCTTGCCAACTTTATGGTCATCTTCGTTATTTGATCCAACCTCATGTTCTTCTTGTCCACATTTACAATTTCTGCATATTTTTCTAGAAGTTTCAAATACATTAGACACACTTAATAGAATCACGAAAGCTAAACTAATACACCATGCTCATAATCCCCAAAACAGTGACATATAGTAGGGTAGCAAAAATGTAAAACCTCCTATTGTAGACCAAATCTTGCTCAGGTAAGTGGGTGATTGCAATAATAATTTGTCCAAAAATTGGGTCCATTGTTCTTGGCTAAACTGAATGCACTATTAACCACTTAAGGACCGCCTCCTGCACATATACGTAGGCAGAATGGCACGGCTGGGCAGATCCACGTACAGGTACGTCCTGTACTACTACCCAGCCGTGGGGCACGCGGCGCGCTCCCGTGACCCGGTCCGAAGCTCCGGGACTCGATCTCCGCTGGAGTCCGGCGATCAGTCCCCAGAGCTGAAGAACGGGGAGAGCCGTGTGTAAACACGGCTTCACTGTGGCGGCAGCATCGATCGCGTCATCTTTTATAGGGGGGGTGCGATCGATGACGTCACACCTACAGCCACACCCCCTGCAGTTGTAAACACACACAGGGAACACATAACCCCTACATCGCCCCCTTGTGGTCAACTCCCAAACTGCAACTGTCATTTCCACAGTAAACAATGCAATAAAATGCATTTTTTGCTGTGAAAATGACAATTGTCCCAAAAATATGTGTCAAAATTATCCGAAGTGACCGCCATAATGTCGCAGTCACTAAAAAAAAAAAAAAAGGCTGATCGCTGCCATTAGTAGTAAAAAAATAAAAACTATCCCCTATTTTGTAAACGCTATAAATTTTGCGCAAACCAACCGATAAACGCTTATTGCGATTTTTTTATACCAAAAATAGGTAGAAGAATACGCATCGGCCTAAACTGAGGAAAAAAAATAAAATGTTATATATTTTTGGAGGATATTTATTATAGCAAAAAGTAAAAAAATATTGAGGGCCAGATCCACAGAGCCAGTACGCCGGTGTATCTACTGATACACCGGCGTACTTTCAAATTACCCACGTCAGATCATTAGTTTGAATCCTCAAACCATGATACGACGACTTTGTTCCGACAGGCCTACGTCTTCGTACGCCTTCGGATCGTAGGTGCAATATTTCTGTACCCGCTGGGTGGAGTTTGCGTTGTTTTCCGCGGCGGGTATGCAAATGAGCTTTTTACCGCGGTCTCTTACGTCGCTAGCCGGCTTTTTCCGGCGTATAGTTAAAGCTGCTATTATCCGGTCTATTATCCGGTCTATAGTTAGGTTTGCCATGTTAAGTATAGCCGTCGTTCCCGCGTCGAAATTTCAATTTTTTTTTGAAATTTTTGTGTAAATGCGTCGTCCGTTAATAGGAATGTACGCTAGAAAAAAAAAAAAAAAGAAGACGTGTCGACGTAATTTCGCGCAATGCACGACCAGAAATTTCTGAACGGAGCATGTGCAGTTCGATCGCCGCGGGGACGCACTTCATTTAAATGATTCACGCCCCCTACCCGCCGATTTGAATTCCGCCGCCAGAAATATACCGCCGCCGTAACTTAGGGCGCAAAATCTTCCAGGATTCGACTTAGAGCCAGGTAAGATACGGCGGCGTAGTGCATCTCCGATACACTGCGCCGGGGCAATTGTATGTGGATCTGGCCCTGAATTGTTTTCAAAATTGTCGCTCTATTTTTGTTTATAGCGCAAAAAATAAAAACCTCAGCGGTGATCAAATACCATCAAAAGAAAGCTCTATTTGTGGGGAAAAAAGGACATCAATTTTGTTTGGGAGCCACGTCGCACGACCGCGCAATTGTCAGTTAAAGCAACGCAGTGCCAATTTGCAAAAAAGGGACCTGGTTCTTTAGCTGCATTTTGGTCTGGGGCTTAAGTGGTTAAACCCAAAAAACAAATATATATTTCAGCTTACCAATCATTACATGTGGCAGCCATATCAGTTGTCTTGTTAGGCTTTTTACCTGGTAAACTGGCTAGTGCCACAACCCATGTATTAATGCCCTCATTCTCCAGCACAGGGGGCACCTTTGGACAGCAGCCTTATCAGTGTGGGAGGGAGGGGAGTATTGATGTACTAGCAGATTTAAAAAATACACTAACAATTTGAAGCCAAACTCCAGATTCTACTTTATAAGTAGTAAAGCAAACAGTTTTTTCCTTTTGGGATATAGGTTTTACAGAAATAAAAGCTGATCATTGTAAGCACTCCTGCTAATGGTAAATTGTTTGTCTCATGTTTGTAAATTATATGTTCTGCTGGAGAGCTTGTTCTAAAAAAAACAAAAAAACAAAACAAACAGACTTATTGGCCGTATCACCAGGTGGGAATAAAGCAAGACTGAAAATGAGAAAAAAAAAACCCACACAAAATTTAGGAGCTGCCAATGTACCATCTTGTCACAGATCTGTCCTCATTCATATAGAAATGTAAAATATAGCCTTTATAATTTTCTATAATGGAGGTTTGAGCATTACCTTGAGTCTTCCTCAAAAGAAAGTCATGGGGCCAGATTCTCAAAAAATGGCGTATCTGGCGGCATTGCGTATCGTATCGCATTTACACTACGTCTACGCAAATGGAGCAAGTGCGGTATTCTCAAAGCACTTGCTCCGTAATTTTCGGCGGCATAGCGTGAATGCGGCCTCGTAAGGCCGTGTAATTGAAATACTGAAGCTGGGGGCGTGCTGTATTTAAATTAAGCGCGCCCCCGCGTCAAACGAAGTGCGCATGCGCCGGCCAAAAAGCCCAGTGCGCATGCTCCAGCTCACGTCAGAAAGCGCCGTTGAAACCGACGTCAAAACGACGTGATCGTCACTTACGCAATTCCCTATTCGCGAAGGACTTAGTAAAACGACGGAAAAAGACGACGCTGACCCGACCCCATACTTAACATGGCAACGACGGCACTTCGGAAACATACCCCTCATACAGCAGGGGTAACCTTACGCGTACGCAATCGACGGGGCGGCGTAAAAACGTTCGGGAATCAGTGTATTAGGCTCATTTGCATAGGCAAATGAGAAAACGTAAAGGCCACCTAGCGGCCGGCGTTGTCATTACATCTAAGATCCGACGGTGTAATTTCTTTACACCTGTCAGATCTTTAGTGTATCTATGTGGAAGTGATTCTAAGAATCACTCGCATAGATGCCCATTGAAAAGAACTGCGATACGACGGTGTATCTGAGATACACCATCGTATCTCAGCTGAGAATCTGGCCCATGGTTTATAAGGTGTGCAAAACTTGTCTCTACTAAATTATTCTATTTATTTCCAGATACAAACAGAAAGTCATATCAAGAACACTACATAGGCAGAGTTAATGTAAACAGCAGAATGAATAAAACCTTTACTTGTAAGGGACATAAATTGGGCAACACTTTTCCTTTAAAACTGAGATGCCCAGAAAATAAAATGATTTCTGTACAAGTCCTAATCTAATGAATGCTGAATTTACTTTTTATGTTCAAAACTCAGTAATGGCTGACGACCATCTGGTCCACTTATATGTATACAGAAAGGATCCAGGAGAGCTCTTAGATGCTCATTAATTTCTAATAAATCAAGTCTCAATTTTTCAGTCTCATGCATGTTAAAAAGGGAAGCTGCAGAAAGACATAACTTCATAATAAAAAAATAAATAAATTATATGTACAAAACAACCAGTCATCTGAAATTGTATTGCGGTCCTTTGGTACTCGCGACGATCTGCAAAAAAAAAAAATCATGGCACTCATCTGGCTACAAGTGTGCCCGGCCATTTCTCAGCTGATCTGTCAACAGGCTTATCCAACTAAGTAATTAAGAATCAGTGAAATCAGCAATTTAGACTGAGCAACAATAGGAAACATATTAGAAGTCTTCCAAAATGACTGCCCTTTATATAAAAAGAGAACCCCCCCACACACACAGCTTATAATCACTTTGTAATCCATATTTGGCAGTATTCATGCCCAGTTCTAAGGATTTATGTATGCATCCAGAAACTTTGGTAAAAACTAGACAAATAGGTAGGTAAAAAAAAAAAAAAAAAAAAAAAAAAAAAAAAAAAAAAAAAAAAACACACACACACACACACACACACACACACACACACACACACACACACACACACACACACCTAAACCAATGAAGCTGCATAATTCAGACTTTTTTTTCTCAAAAAGGAAGTCAGGCCAATGTCCAAAAGTCTAGGAGGGGCAGAGCTGAATCAGTGGCGCTGGCAATAGCCAACAGCGCTGATTAGGGTATTCTGATGGAAGCAGACAAATTTTGATCCATGTATGGGCTGCCTTAAAGCAGATGGCCCCTTAAAAAAAAAAAAATATTAAAAGCCAGCAGCTACAAATACTGCAGCTGCTGACTTTTAATATTAGGACACTTACCTGTCCTGGAGTCCAGCTGCTGCTCCCCCCTCCATCCACGGTGAGGGAACCAGGAAGTTAAGCGCTCTGGCTTCACTGCCTGGTTCCCTACGGCGCATGCGCGAGTTGCGCTGCGCCCGCCGATTGGCTCCCGAACTCTCGGCTCCCAGCACACAACGGGAAAAACCCGTCTTTTGCCTGAGACTGCGGGCCGGAAGTGGGTGCAAATACTTGTCTTTAGACAGGTATCTGCACCCCCCTCCCCCTGAAAGGTGTCAAATGTGACACCGGAGGGGGGAGGGTTTCGATTAGCGGAACTTCACTTTAGGGTGGAGATCCGCTTTAAGAGTGAATTAGGCTCTTCTGCATATACATGTGTCAGTAGGAACCCAACAGGAGAAGACAGCAGATGTAAACAGATAGTGATTAATCCGTGTGGTGCTGCTCTTTCAGTGTCCAATCAGCAGGTTGGGGAGGCAACACAATTACTTTAGACTAGAAGGTAAGTGGTGTCACTCTTGCTTACCACACAAATTATAGGCACTAGCACATCTGCAGCTGTTCATATTAGACCACACAAGAGGATGCAGGATACACTTGAAAAAAAAAAGGAACACAAGGGAAGCATACCACAAAACACAAAAATGTATTTAACGAATAAATAAAAGATAAAATACCCCCCCCCCCCCCACACACACACACACACGAGAGTGCGCTCTTTTAACAGCCTGTGACTGAGGTATGGTTATAGTCTTGGCCAGACACAGCCTGGAAAATGCCAGTAGAGTAATTTAATCTGCACTCTTACCAGCAGACTTGCAAGATAGAGCACTCCAGCTCCCGGGATCTGCTAATCCTTTCCAGGGCTATGAGGAAAGGTATACCAAAATCCCTCGGACAGAGTGAATCATGGCTCACTCCCACACCTCACATAGCAGGTTGCCATGATATGCATTTTGGGGGCATATACACCCCCCCCTTCCTCAAGTCTGCTGGCAACACAGATTCAGAGTGTATAAATACAGAGGGGAAGCGTCTAATGCCACGTACAGATGATCGGACATTCCGACAACAAAACCGTGGATTTTTTTCTGACGGATGCTGGCTCAAACTTGTCTGGCATACACACGGTCGCACAAATGTTGTCGGAAATTCTGATCGGCAAAAATGCGGTCACGTACAACAGCACTATAAAAAGGGAAGGTCAATACCAAGTGCGCCACCCTTTTGGCTCCTTCTGCTAATCTCGTGTACGTAAAAGTTTGGCGAGAGACGATTTGCGCTTTTCAGCCTCATGCTTTTCAGTCAGTTACAGCGCAACAAATGTGCCATCTCCATTACAAACTCTAGTTTTACCAGACCAAGTGCTTTTGTCTCATACTCGATTCCGAGCATGCATGGAATTTTGTGCATAGGAATGGTCTACACAATGGAAATTTACATGAACGGATTTTTTTGTCTGAAAATTTGAGAACCAGCCCTCAAATTTGTGGTTGGAAATTACGACAGCAAATGTCCGATGGAGCCTACACATTGTAGGAACAAGCTCCAATCGAACATTTGTTGTCGGAAATTCCGAGCATGTGTACGCAGCATAAGGGTCTTTAACCAAATTCTACGCATTTTGTAGTACCAGCATGAAACTCCGCCAAAACGCTTTTATACAGTGCATTTGGAAAGTATTTACAGCACTTCACCTTTTCAAAAAAATAAATAAAAAAAAATGTTACAGCCTTATTCCAAAATAGATTACATTCATTACCCCATAATGACAACATCATTATGTTTTTTTTTATATATATATATATATATATATATATATATATATATAAAATCGCATATCGCTAATCGCATCTTATTTAAAGTCCCAACCCTCCATTTTTTACACCCTTACAGGGATGGAGGCCTGTGGTGGTGCATACCACATGCCTCATACAAAGTCCCAACCCCTCTTTATTTTTCTAATATTAGCCAGGGATGGAGATGCGATTTTCAGGAGTTTAACAGAATGCCTCCACAGATCTACCACCAACAGTTAATTTATGCATGGTCATTTTTTGACTAGCTGACCCAGTTTGATGTGGTCCGCACCTATTTTGGTGGTATTTTGGTTTGGCAGGCATGTATTGGTTTCACCCCTGTTTTTTTGTCTTTCCAGTGCTCTCATTTGCCAGACCAACTATAGATAGGGGCAGGTCTAGGTTCCCATCTGCTCCCTGTCTATTAATTAGCACACCTGTGCTCCTCCTTTGGAGGATATAAAAATCATAGTTAGGACTGCAGTTACACAGAGTGCCTTGACGCTTGGCCTGCAGCTTCCCAGGCATTTGCAAATCTCTGCAACTAAACCTCTGTTTTAATTACACACAGTTAGACAGTTTAATTTGGTTTGTGCTTCTTGGTTTGGTATTTTTGAGCCTGGTCATTATGGATTTTTTTTTCTTTTTCCATATATATATTTAATCGCATATTGCTAATCGCATCTCATTTAAAGTCCCAACCCTCCATTTTTTACACCCTTACAGGGATGGAGGCCTGTGGTGGTGCATACCACATGCCTCATACAAAGTCCCAACCCCTCTTTATTTTTCTAATAATGACAACATGAAAGAAGTTTGTTTGAAATCTGCAAATTTAACCACTTGCCTACTGTGCACCTACACCCCTTTCCTGCCCAGACCAAATGTTAGCTTCCGACACTGCGTTGCTTTAACTGACAATTGCGCGGTCGTGCGACGTGGCTCCCAAACAAAATGGACGTCCTTTTTTTCCCCACAAATAGAGCTTTCTTTTGGTGGTATTTAATCGCCCGTGCGGTTTTTATTTTTTGCGCTAAACAAAAAAAGAGCGACAATTTTGAAAAAAGACAATATTTTTTGCTTTTTGCTAAAATAAATATCCCATTTAACAAAAAAAAAAAAAAAAAAAAAAACATTTTTTATCTCAGTTTAGGCCGATATGTATTCTTCTACATATTTTTGGGGAAAAAAAAAAAACGCAATAACCGTATAGTGACTGGTTTGCGCAAAAGTTATATTGCCTACAAAATATGGGACATAATTATGATTTTTTTTTATTTATTTTTTTCGGGACTGGGACATTATAGCGGACACATCGGACACTTTTGACACATTTTTGGGACCATTTACATTTATACAGTGAACAATGCTATAAATATGCATTGATAACTGTATAAATGTAACTGGCAGGGAAGGGGATCACACGATCGATGATGCCGCCACAGTGAAGAATGGGGAAGCTGTGTTTACACACGGCTCTCCCCGTTCTTCAGCTTCGGGGACCGATCGCGGGACTCCAGCGGCGATCGGGTCCGCGGGTCCTGCAGCTTCGGACCGGGTCGCAGGAGCGTGACCCACGGCTGGGCAATAGCACAGGACGTACCTGTACGTGCATGTGCCCAGCCGTGCCATTCTGCCGACGTATATATGTGCAGGAGGTGGTCCTTAAGTGGTTAAGACTGCTCTCATTCACTTCAATTGAATTTCTAATATCGCGCGACACAAGTTGGATCCCAAGTCGCAGTAGTGTGAACCGGCACTTGCCGAGTGCAGCAGTCTAGCTGCTAGATTTATGTCAAAGGATGGATAAAGTGCTCGATTATGCAGTTAAATAAATGTATAGAAGAATAAACACTTACCTCCAAAAGTGAAGCTCAAAACCCTCACATTTATCCTTACATTTTAAGCAAGGTGCTCCAGCTCCTTCTTCATGACCTAAAGTCATCTGTTAAATGAAAAATAAAGTGATAAATATACATAACCCTTTCTTTACATTTGCCAGATTCCTGAGCTAAATACAATGATTATTAAAAAGAAGACAGGAGACAAGAACAAGAGCTGTAAAGGCAGATTCATGCAGCATGCTGTAGATAAAATGGTTTTATATTGAGATGGAGTAAACACAGGCGAAGACATTAAATAGTCTTGTAAAGCATTTTTTGTCACATTCTTTACATCTTCTGTTTTTGATATACAGCACCAGATGCAGGATAATATTACATTGTCACTGATTTATTGGTGGCATTAAAATACTTTTTGAAAGTAAATTCTAAGACTATTAAGGCAGTGAAATGGAGTCTACATGTCATATGTTTAAAAAGTATATATATGTTTTCCCTCATTTGCAAGCTAAAGATTTCTTCAGTATGGCAGTTTGCACTATACTTAAACCTTTAAAGGATAACGTGAGGGTGTCTGGAGTCCAATTCATCCAAACAACTTAGCAGTTACACAATCTGTCTGGAGGTACAACAATAAAATCCTAGAAATTCAAAGAATTGGTCCTTCCAATGTTCATCTTCCCTGCCAGCTTCATACAGAGAAGTTGCTCAATATAGGTTGTGTTTTGTGCAAATCCACAAGATGTCCTCTGCAGTCTTGAGTGATTTTTGTATCATGGGGAGGAGCAGGTTAGCCTTTAGGTAAGCCTTATTATTCAGAGAGAGGACTTTCTTATAAAAGATTGCATTTGCATTCTTTGTAGGCATATTTAAATGCTGCATTAGGGTGCCTCTATACATGTCATATGATTTGAATTAATGAAAATACTGACCATGGGATATTTAATATATCCAAAAAATATATATATATATATATATAAATATTAATACAGCAAACTAATGTGGGAGTTGCCCCATTCCTCTCTGTGGTGCATATTCATAAAAAGCCCAGACTTTGAAGATCCACGAGCTCGGTTGGAGATACATGAAAGCGATACACAAGAAACCTGTATTTCTGCTATCCTGCTATAATTAATAAGAGCTGAAAGCCTCATGTTAGCCCTTCTCTTTTCATTGCTAGGCCTATTCCAAGGTCAGCGCTTCCATAGACAGGAAAGGGAACTGCACATGGCCTTTTCATATATTGGCCAATGCAGATCCACTATTGGGGCTTCAAAGCATCTCCATTGTCAAGTCTCTTCAAGATAAGAAGAGCCACAAAAATAGCATGTCAGTGTTTCCTAAAACATGAGTTGGGATCCACACAGGACAGTGGATGTGTTTGGAATGGGTCACCGCTTAAAGCGATTGTACAAAAAATAAATATATAAAAACACCACACACAAGTCTATACGTACCTGCTCTGTGCAAAAGAATCACAATGATCACAAACCTTCTCTTATAAAGTCCCCCACCAATGCTCCTGGCCCCTTCCCTCTGTTCCGTGCCCCCATGGGAAGCCGCTTCCTATAAGGGCACCCGACCAACGCTACTGCGACCATTGACAGTCTCAGCCTGTCTCCTACTCCCTCATCATTGGCTTCAATTGACAGCACTGGGAGCCAATGGCTTCCAGTGCCCTAGTAAACCCAGAGACCCGGAAGTGAGGGGAGAGAAGAATTGCAGATGTGCATGGCACTCGATTTAATTAGGTCTCAGGTAAGTAAAAGGGGTGCTGAGGGAGCAATGCCGATACTTAAACATTTTTATTTTAATGCAAGGAATGCATTAAAGTACAAATGTTTAGGCTTTACAACCACTGTAAAGTGCTCTTAAATCAAAAACCAACAATGCTGTATTTGTCTTGCATACAAAAACGGCAAAGAATTGACGGCCAAACAAACACAAAACTACATGTTTTTTCAGCTCTTTAGCACCACCCTTTGGGCAACTCCTGCCAAGGTTGTGTTATGGTTAGCATTGCGTCTGAGCATGCGTGTTTATACTGTGGATTTTTTTTTCTGAGGGAGGAAGGAGTAAGATTTTACACACACACACACACACACACACACACACACACACACACACACACACACAATTTTATGTGGGGGGGGGGGGGTGCGTTATTTTAATAACTTATACTACACAGTCTGTGTACCGAGTGGTGTTTATGTATCACTTCTTAATAAACTGGCCTCTCAGGCAGCATACACACGATCGGTCCAAACCGATGAAAATGGACTGAAGTCCAGTTTCATCGGTCCAAACCGACCGTGTGTACTGCCCTTCGGTCCGCCGTCCTTCGGACCAAAGTTTGAAAACTTGGTTTAAAAAAAAAAAGGAAAAAAAAAAAAAACCGGACTGATGGACGCCTGACCATCGGTCCAAACCGATGGTTAGTACGCAAAAGCATCGGTTCAAAAACCCATGCATGCTCAGAATCAAGTCGACACATGCTTGGAAGCATTGAACTTCGTTTTTCAGCATGTCGTGTTCTTTGTCACCGCATTCTGACACGATCGGTTTTTGAACTGATGGTGTGTACGCACATCAGACCACTTCAGCGGTGACCCGATGAAAACGGTCCGTCGGACCATGCTCATCGGGTTGGACCGATCGTGTGTACGCGGCCTTAGTGTTTCTGGTGCTGTAGTCTTGTAGAGTCTCACGAGATTCCAGTATCACGGGCCATTCTCCTGTGTTGGAAGCGTTGGTAGATCAATTCACTCCAAGGGTGAAGCAATGTACTCTGCTTCATGAACTGGCACCCAGAGGAGATGGATCTCCACTGTGAACACCGGAGAATGAAGCAGTGAATATATTTCACTACTTTATAAATAGGACACCTGTGTGAGGTCACCGTTGTGTACAAACGAGTTTGTTGGGTTTTTTCCTGAATGAATAAATGGTGCCACTGGGTATAGTCTGCAAGCTGGAAACGTCTAGTACCAAAATGTTAAATTTCTCTTGGCTTTACCAAAGCAGAAATAAAATCACTCTAATGTGTTTATGCAGGGAAATTTTTAAGCCTCATACACACGAAAGGATTATCCAACGGGAATTGTTTGAGGACAGGCTGTTGTCCGACCGTTTGTATGCTCCATCAAACAATTGTTGTTGGATTTTCCACCAACAAACGCGGGATAGCATGCTTTAAAATTGTCTGTCAACAAAACACGTGTTGTCGGATTATCCGACCGCGCGTACACAAGTCCATTGGACAAAACTTCAAAGTAATAACACGCATGCTCAGAAGCAATGTTAACCACAACATTAGCAGACATTGCCCAAAGGGTGGCACTAAAGAGCTAAAAAAAAAAAAAAAAAACACACACACTTGTTGGCCGACAATTCTTTGCCATTTGTATGCAATACAAGTTCCTGGCCAACGCCCTTCAGACAAAAGACCTACGCGTTGTCTGCAGAAAACCTGATCATGTGTATGAGGCTTTAGAAAGACAAAAAATAAATAAATCATATCTCTGTAGAATGGTAAGGACAGAACGGAGTGGTAGTAGACAATCTAAAAGGAGAAAACTGTTGCGTCACATGGACAGGCAAGCGTGTTGGGAATTTACTTTGCTGGTTACAAAACAGGTAAACCCCAAAGCCCTCTTCACAAATCACTTTGCTTTAAGCCTAGTACACAATGTTGGGCATTCGGCCCGTGTGTACTGCAGCCGGGTTTGTCAGTTTTTTCTGTTCAGCCTTGCTGGGTCGAACGAAAAACTAGTAGTGCACTAGTGTGATGCGTTAAGGCAGCCTATTAATTTTGAATGGACCAGAAGGGCGTCACATTACACAAAAAAAAAAAAAAAATCACACTTAAAATATTTCCATTTTTGTTCGGTGTATCACAAGGCAAGTCATGTGGTTTATGGTGCACTTAAGTGCAGATGCATTACAGAACAGAGTGTGGGGTACCATTCAAATTAAATGCACACATTAACATAAAACGCATTACATTTGAGCTCTAAAAGCGACTGGAAGAGATATTTTCCCCTATCTTCTAAAATGTCACATGGACAAGCAGCCCTTGAAATTAGCATTTGCAGTGCGATTTGAGTGTCCAAGAGTTTCCACTATAGTTGCTAGCCCTTGCTTTCTCATCTCTCACTAGTTTTGCACGTGTGGATGCACACACGTTAAAATTTGTTTTACCTGGGCTTGAGCCTAAAGGGTTTATAAAATCTGTTGTGTTTACCACCATATAAAGGACTCTTTTACACAGGGCAGACTCAGTTATCAGCAGGGGCTCCGCTCACAGATCCCCTGCTGATCAGAGAAGGAAGATGCCAGGTGCAGAGTGGACACAACCTGAGCATGCTCTGCTCTATGGGCAGTAGAGGGGGGGCAGAGAAAAGAAGAGAGGGGAGGAGGAGGAGGAGAAAAAAGCAGACTGCTGTCCATTTATACCCAACTATTTCCGATCTGATCGGCCTATTACGGAGGATGGACGGATCCCTTTCCATTCGTTTTTAGAGGACCGGATGGAATCAGAGGTAGGCAGGTGTAAACATGGGGTGAATGTACCATCCAATCAGGTCCGCCTGAAAAATTTATAGGCAGACCAGATTGGAACAGTCGTGTTTAACAGGAGTGCTAAATGAAAGCAGTTTTCAACAATTTCAGAGTTTAATATACATACTAACTTTTTTATGGACTGTAACACATTCTGTAGCTGCAAAATAGAATTGTGTAGCAGTTTGGATGTATTCTGGCAACCTTCTATATACAAAAGTGTTTCAATTTATGCATGTATATATTTTTCAGATGCCTTGTTTGAATGGCCTGCTTCAGATCAGACCCTAGCAATTCAATGGTATGAAGGTCAGAATTTTTGACTTGAGAGAGGTATTGTCCCCTCACCCCCAGTTATACTTACCTGATCCCTCATTCAATACAACACAGTGCATGTCTACAGCTCGTCTCTCCCCCACGTTCCTGTGTGGGGAAATATGCTGTATGTGCAGGTAAATGGCAAAGCCATCAGCACTTACAATCGTTTGGCCTTACACTTGTATGGACCACTGTATGCTGCACCCCAGGCATAAGAAAGCACCAGACTGAGAATTGTACCAGTACCATAAGAAAAGCACCAGTCTGAGAATTGTTGAGCACACTAGTTCTGCTGTTTGCAATCACTTTGTAGACACAATGGTAACGGCGCTGAACAGTGCAAATTCTCTGTATGAAAGCAGAACGATTGAAAACCAAGGACAAGGAACTAACAGAGTGTGTCTCCAAAAAAAAAAAAAATGCAACCTGTTCTAGTCTTTTAGGAAAAACAACTCTTTAGTTCCATTTCAGCAGACTAAAAAGGCAAAAAAATAAAAATGTAATTGTTTTGGATATTGGAGAGTAAGGTTGCACCAATACTGATACTAGTATCTGTATCGATTCCGATACCAAGCATTTGCAGGAGTACTTGTACTCCTGCAAATGCTCTGATGCCTCAACCAATACTTGGGCAGTCAGGGATGATCGGTGCGGTTGGGGAGGGAAGTCACAAGCACCAATCTCCCTGTATAGATTAAAATAAAGCATCTGTAAGGCGCCTCCCTCCCCCAACGGCTTTTAGCCACTTTATTAAAATCTTTACAGGGGAAGATCCATGCTTGTAACTGCTCCCCCGATCACTCCTGACTGTTCCGTGTGTGTCCTCCTTCCTGCTTCTCTGGTCCCCCTCCTCCGGATCTGGTTAGGATGGGGAGCGGAGGAAGGAGCCAATTAATTTGCAATTACAGACTCCTTCCTTTTCTGAATGCACTCTGTCCAGTCACATAACTGAGCGTCAAACTTATGAGGTCCGTTTATGAATGGAGAGGAGCCTCTGTCTCCTGTCCATTCATTTTCAGTGCAGCTGAGGCTTAAGTTTTTTTTTTTTTTTTTTAAACACGAAAAAATTGCAGTGTGTATGTAATTATATATATTATATATATATATATATATATATATATATATATATATATATATATATATATATATATATATATATATATACACATACACACATACATATATACACACACACACACACAAAATTTAAGGAACACTTTGAATCAGAACTTCTGGGATATTGATCTGGTCAGTTAACCACTTAAGACCCAGACCTTTAGGCAGCTAAAGGACCCGGCCAGGTTTTGCGATTCGGCACTTCGTCGCTTTGACAATTGCGCGGTCATGCGACGTAGCTCCAAACAAAATGTGCGTCCTTTTTTTCCCCCACAAATAGAGCTTTCTTTTGGTGGTATTTGATCACTTCTGCGGTTTTTATTTTTTGTGCTATAAACAAAAAGAGAGCGACAATTTTGAAAAAAAATGCAATATTTTTAACTTTTTGATAGAATAAAAATATCCCCCAAAAATATATATATTTAAAAAAAAATTTCCTCAGTTTAAGTATTTGCGCAAAATTTATAGCGTTTACAAAAAGGGGATAGTTTTATTGCATATATATTTACTACTAATGGCGGCGATCAGTGATTTTTTTCGTGACTTTGACATTATGGCGGACACTTGACAATTTTGACACATTTTTGGGACCATTGTCATTTTCACAGCAAAAAAAGGAATTTGAAATGCATGGTTTATTGTGAAAATGACAGTGCAGTTTGGGAGTTAACCACAAGGGGGCGCTGAAGGGGTTATGGCCCCTATAAAAAGGTTGCACAGGCAGTTCAACTCCTCAAAGAGCATGGAGGAGATTCCAGGAAACAGGCAGTTACTCTAGGAGAGCTAGACAGAGAGCCGTAGAAGGTCCTTAACCCATCAGCAGGACTGGTATCTGCTCCTTTGTGCCAATGCCCGGCCTCATGTGGCGAAAGCATGCAGCCAGTTCCTGGAGGATGAAGAAATTCATACCATTGAATGGCCCCCATGCTCACCTGACCTAAATCCAAAAGAACACGTCTGGGATATTGTTTTGGCCCATCCAGGTTGCACCTCAGTCTGTTTAGGATCTCAGTGAAGCTCTGGTCCAAATCTGGGAGGAAATACCACAGGACACCACCCGTTGTCTCATTATGAGCATGCCCTGATGTCAGGCATGCATACAAGCACTTGGGGGCCATACAAACTACCGAGGACCATTTTGAGTTGTTGCAATGAAATGTCAGCAATGAATTTAGCCCTCTGTAGGTGGATCATTTTCATCAAATAATGTGGCATCCTTTCATTCCTAACACATTACCCAGCCCATATCAGTATAGATATCCAGCACGAGATTTTTGCCTGTTGAGATCTGATACGTTTTCAAAATGTTCCTTTAATTTATTTTTTTAGCAATATATGTAGCATTACCCCTGAAGGAGCTACTGGTTTGTTTTGGGTGGCAGGTTACCTCATGGCTACTCCACCGTCTAAGGGTGTATGGTGAATGTAGTAGCAACGGAATGTCCACGACAGGTATTTTCTGTGCTCTTTATTACCCAAAAAAAAAAAAAAAAAAAAGTGAAACTGGTGGTGAAAGGTAGAGTTGAAAGTAGGAGAACACAGATTCAGGTGCAACACTAGGGAAACAGTCCTGATTACACTGAAACTCTTCTTGCGCCACTCCTGCCTGAGTGGACCTGGACAGGCCTCTCTCATTGACCTGGCAGCCAGAGCATCACTTGTAACTTAGCGGAAAAGTCTCTGCCACAGGCCCTCTTTAGGCAATTCTCCTTAATAGAATTAGCCTGTATCTCCTTTAAATAGCTTACAGGTTACTGACGGATAGGTGACCAACCTCTCAATGTCCGGTTACCTTGATCCCCGAACAGCTTCCTCGCTAGGGATCTTCAGAATTGGGAACTCAGATGACTACTGGGCTCCCTGCCACGGGCCCCCCGGCCTGAAAGGCCATTTCGCTGGGGCGCCGTGATGCAGTCACCCTAAAAAGGTGGCTGCCGAAGAACCCAGACCAATGGCGTCTGTCCCATAAATACCCTCGCCCAGCAAGGAAAATCCCTCCTGATTGGCTGCTGGGAAAGAGCACCAAAAATCGCGACTCCACTGCTGTCACCTATCGTCCTGGGGTGTGAACAACACCCCAGAAGCCATAGAATGAGCCCACAGCACAGCCAAGCTGAGACAGAGACCCAAATTTGAACATAACAATTGGCTCAGAGTCAGTGAACGCTCCAATCCCTCTCTAAAATGTACCTAGCACCGGTACTTGGAAGTAACCAGGCCCTACATGCAGTATAACACACACATATTTATATTAGCGTATAACACTCACTTTTTTACCCTGAGAGGAGAGGGAGAGAGATCAGGCCTTGGATATGAAGAAGGGAGCAGTCTTGCTCTCAGCAATGATGAACTCAGTTCGTCGCCACTCCAGTCGGAGTGGGTAAAGTGCCCCCGGACAGACCCCTGCCACAGGTCTGGCAGCCGGAACGTCACTTGCAAATGTTGGGAAGACCAGGCCTCTGTCACAGGCCTGGCTCGGGCCTCTGCCACAGGCTTAGTACTTGAGTGAATGTGAAATTGAAACGAACGAGTCCTCCCAATAGATTTAGTTAGAGTCACTGGATCCCCGATGGTTCGTTCAAGCTCTATTGGATCACCTGCCTCCGGGTTCTCCTCAAGCAGATGCCCCACCCTACAGCTCCCAGCAGAGAGAGAGCGAAGATTAATTCCTCGCTTAATCTTTAATCGATCAAAATTCTTGATGTCACCGGACAGCCTGAACAGTGAGACTTGCTCTGCTGGATGCAAGCAAACTGCACCCATTGTATTGAGGTACCTTTGTATCTGTGGAGCAGGAGGAGGATGCATCAGGCTCCATCAGGGGAAGGGGGCAAAAATTATTGTTTTCCTGTCCTAAGCAGTTTTGTGCAGAAAATTCTTTGTGTATCAGCAACATCTGTTCCGTGTGAAAGACTGGTCAGTTCTTCAGGGTATATTGTCAAAAAAAATGAGATCATGTCTGCTTCCAGAAGATGTAAACACTCTGGTATGTCTGCGTGACTGGCTAAAGTGATGCCTACTATAAAGTGACCGACAGTCAATATACTAGATAATTTTTATAATTAAAGTTAAAACTAACTAACTTTCTACGTTTTTCTTAAAGTTTAAGAAAAAAAAAATACTTACATCAGTGCTACAGTTTGAATTTAAAATGTATTTGTGTGAACTGTGAAGTTAAGTCATGATTGTGGAAACTAACTAGTGTCGGGTGATTGTATAGAGCAGTGGTCCCCAACCTTTGTGGCACCAGGGACCGCTTTTGGTGTAGCCACTGTTTTCAAGGCCCGGTAGGGGGGGGGGGGCGTCATATAAGGAAGGCGGGTGGTTTGCGGAGTGTTACAACCCACCATGCACTGTAAAGGAGCACTGTAAGGATTACACTTCCCTTTATAATCACAGTGCCCTTTTGCAGTCATGGTCCCACCATCAGTCCTCCCTGCGGTTATGACCCCCATCCCTATCACAATCTGCCCTGCATTAATGCACCCCCCCCCCTTCCCCAATCATAGTCCTCCCTGCAGTCATGCACCCCCCCCCCCTTCCCCAATCATAGTCCTCCCTGCAGTCATGCACCCCGTTCCCCTCCAATCACAGTCCTCCCTGCGGTTATGACCCCCCCCCCCCCCATCACAATCCGCTCTGCATTAATGCACCCCCCCTTCCCCAATCATAGTCCTACCTGCAGTCATGCACCCCCTTTCCCCCTCCAATCAGTCCTCCCTGTAGTTATGCACCTCCTCCCAATCACAGTACCTGCATAGTGCCCATTTTAATTGCTGCCTTTCCTTGCAGCCTAAGTCTATTTTCTCATGCTTTAGCAGGAGGTGAGCCCTGTCACGGACCGCAGTATAGTTAACAGCCTGCATGTCCTGTATGTATTCTGTCATTTCTCCCGAGCGGCCGACAATGTTAGCCTATTAGCAAGGCAGGGGGCGTGACAGCTGCAGATCGTGACAGAGAGCGAGAGACTCTTCAAAATAACAAATGGGAAATCTCCTGCTTGTTAATTTAAGTTTGGCAGCTCTCGGTCACGATCTGCAGCAGTCCCGCCCCCTGCCTTGCTAATAGGCTAACATTGTCGGCCACTCGGGAGAAATGGCAGAAGACACACAGGCTGCTACATACTGTGGTCCACTCGACAACAGGCCATGGACTGGTAGTGGTCCACGGCCCGGAGGTTGATGACCCCAGTAGAGAGGGTATACCACATTTACCACTGAATAATGCAGAGTTGCAATGCAAGGAGATCAGCTAAAAAGTAGTTGGATCTGTATGTGCGTTTTAATTAATCGAAATTAGTCGATTAATCGAACACAACATTTTTAATCTGTTATATATGGGCTGTATTATACACACACACACACACGTTTCCTTGAATATATATTTAATAGATGGAAAAATGAAAAAAATACTGAAGGTCTGCTTTAATAAGGGGTTTGGCAGGAGGATGAAGACTTCAAAGAAAGCACAGGAAATACATGGGTTAATAGTAACAAGGTCTCCCTTGTGCCAATTTTCTAATTTGGACTACACTTAGACAGGAAGCAGATGCATCAGTCATTTATGAATGAATCAGCAGCAACTTTTCATCCTCCCTGCCACATCTGATCTCTATTGTGACTATGTAAACCTATATATAAATTCTCCATCCTTATTCTGCACATCATGCTGTTCATCTCAAAAAATGGGTACAGTGTTGTATGACATAATGTTCAGTCAAATTATCAGAGCACTGGAAAGAGGGGGGGGGGGCTTGCATCAAAGGGCAATACAGGCTGGTATTGAAAAAGGACTAAAAAAGACTGCAAACACTAAGGCCTCATTCAAATGACCGCTGAGACCCGTGGGCTGTTTGTGCAGCCAGGTGCTGCATGTGACCCATGCAAGCCAATAGGGAAGCCATGGCTTCACAGACAGCCCCTCATCCTAAATATGACAGGCATGCTAGTGGGTGGCTCCAAATGCAAATGCACCTGTAGTGGGCTGCCCACATGAAGCCCCTGGTGGCTTAAAAACTGCACAGACGGTCCATTCACAGGCTAGAGGTCTTAGCGCCCATGTGAATGAGGACCATTTCTTTACACATATTCTTTTGTTAACATGGTTCTAATGTCTAGATTTTTTTTATTATTACACCTTAATCCATTCTCTATATTAAAAAAGGTAAAATAAACCCCACTAAACACCTACCAGAGTCCATCAATCCACACTGTGCCTGACTGCAGAGTCTTTCTCCCTCTCTCATATAGGCTCATGTTGCAGTCAATCAAATCCTGCAAGGAGGGAGTGGAGGGTGTGGCTGAACTGCACTGTGTATGGATGCACAGCACACAGCCTGGCTCAGAAGCTTGCTTGCATGAGTGCCCCCACAGCAAAAAGTACCAGCAGGGGACTGCTCTGTTCAATTCATCAACAAATCAGGAAAATAAACTTTTTTTTTATTATAAAAAAATAAAAAATAAAATTACAATCAATTTAAATTCCTTACTGCCTATACTCCAGTTAATGCCAATAGGAACTGCTCCCCACTTAGTCTACCAGCCATCCACTGTGTACACTTTTAAAGAGAATAGCATCATACACAGCACTGTGGTTAAGTAGATAGCACTTCTGCCAAGCAGCACTAGGGTCAATGGTTTGAATTCCAACCACAGCACAACCTGCCTGGAGTTTGCATGTTCCCCCTGTGTCTGCGTGGGTTTTCCTCCCACACTCCAAAAGACATGCTGGCAAGTTAATCGGCTCCTATCTAAATTAGCTTATGTATGAATGTGGCTTAGGGACCTCAGAGATTGTAAACTCCTTGAGGGCAGGGACTGATGTGAAAGATAGATAGCTATCCTATCTATTAGTGGTGTAAATTTATGATGCACGTGCCTGTGAAAAAAAACGTTCACCACTTTAAAGACGGCCTCAATGACAGCCGGCTTAGTACTGTTAAATAGGCATCAGGTACTTTATATCCACCTCTAGGGTACCCCTTGTCAGAGACACATACACCAATCTGCAAAAAGTGCACTCAAGGACATTTCTTTGGGTCTGTGAAGGTCATTAGGTTGCCTATTGTTTATGCTAGCTAAAAATTTGGTTTAAACTTGAATACAGTAAGCAAAATGCCATATCATAGGTGTACATCCTATTTGGTCTGGCCTGTTCAACTGTGTTCAGTTGCCCATGTGGTTTATGCATTGTCTAACCTACCATCACATTGCTGTGACCCATTTTCCAGGAGTGTCCATGGATACAACATTTTGCAGCCATTTGACACTAAAGAGGTTCTACAAAACTGTACTTTTGGAATGAAGATTAAGGAGATCTGAACAGAAATATGAAGGAAGAAGCTAAACTCTCTGAATCTACAGCAGTTACTCTGAGCGTCTCTATTTCCTTCATAGCCTTTATTTTCTTGTTAAGTCAAACCAACAATCATCAATTACATCAAAATTCATTCCTAAAAAAGGAGCCACAGTGTCTGCAAGTGAGCCATTATGGTATGCCAAAGAAGCAAGACCTAAAATAGCCTCTAATCAGAAGACTGAAATGAAGGAAGTGTTATTTATTGCAAACGTATGCCATAAATGCCTATTATGAAAAGTAATACCAAACCTGGAGCACACAGAATCTGGTGCAGCTGTGCATCGTAACCAGCTTCATACTTTAGCTTGTTCAATTAAGCCTTTAAAAACGATTCGATAAAAATCTTTTAGGTGCCCAACATACAGGGATATACAATTCTATACTGGCATAAATGCACACACACCACGACGGACAACTATGTAACATTAGGCTCCGTTCACATGAGCACAAATTTGGTGCAACTCGAGTTTAAAAGTCACATCAAATTTGTATTTGTGTGTAAAGAAAAAAAAAAAAAAAAAAAAACACACACCTCCTCAGCCAATAGCATACTGCATGCTACTAGACTTTTAGGGTAGAGCATTCCTTATAGTCATTATCTCAAGCCGATTTCCAGAGGGGCACAGGGGAATTGCAAAAAATTCTTAAAGAGGAAGTAAAACTCTGGAGAAATATTTTGCAGTAATTATATGGTCACTATGTATAGCATTTCTAAACTCACCAGGATACAAGTTAGTTTTACAGGATCTTTTAGGCCCCTTTCACACTGGAGGCATCGGCGGTGCCGCTATTTTTAGCAGGCGCTTTACTGTAGTTTTCGCAGCACCTTTTACCCCCGCCAGCGGCTGAGAAGGGGTTAAAAGCACCGCTACAACAGCGTTTGCTGGCAGTTCGGCAGCACTGCCCATTGATTTCAGTGGGCAGGGATGCTTTAGGAGTGGCGCATTTACCGCTCCTACAGCGCCTCAAAGATGCTGCTAGCAGGACCATTTTTACCGTCCTGCTAGCGCACTACTCCAGTGTGAATAGAGGCACTCTTTCAGGGCACTTTTTTTTGTGTTACAGCGCCTGCAAAGCGCCACAGTGTGAAAAGGGTTTTACTGTTTGTGCAGCTTGGTTTCTTTTTTTTTTATCTGTTCTGGCCAAAGCCGGTGCCACGTTTGCAGTTGCCTTCCTTTTCCAGTCCCATCTGAACTTCTGCCCTTTCCTCTCTGTCAAACCCAGAATCTCATGCATGCTAAGTAAAGATTAACCAAGCCTCGTTTTAGTATACCGTCACCATGGCGACAGCCCGGAAAACCAATAAGAGCACACATGCAAATATCTTCCCTGTGTTAACCATGAACATCCTTGTTCACACCAACTGTGATGTAGTTGGTCACATGGGGCGTTTCCAGAACACCAGGATCTTGTGGGATTGTAATGCCGTTGAGCTAGGCTATCAGAGGCATGGCATAGATGCAAATGGACGACTTGCTGAGTATTTCATAAGGGACAAAACACGCGTGTGCGAGCGACATCACCGACACAGATATCGGCGATCTCCTAAACAGCGCAGTTTGTAATACTTTTACAATCACTTGCATGTAGGTGGCTTTAAAACGCGTTACATGCGTTAAGTCGGGCATTGGTTGTTTACTTCCACTTTAAAAAAACGTGGCTACAGCAAAACCCTTTAATAGGGCTAAACAAAAAAATAGGCATTCCTATCCACTAAGATGGAACACTCAGGCACAAGAAACTAGGCTCATAACTAGTTTGACTGATGACCCCAAAACCATAATCATTAAAAAAAATAAAGAGAAGGACAGATGCGGACACTTCAATGCCAAATAGACTGTCGAACCATGAGAGTAGTGCATCTCATATTGTAAATGTAATGTATTTTACATTGGAAGACTCAGGAGGCCTTTCTGGAAAATAATTCAGGATCATATTTATTAAAGAGGAGGTTCACCCTAAATATTCTCTCTCCCATGCAATCCAGCATACTGGCGTCAGCGCCAGTATGCTTTTTTTAAATCCCCCACTTACTGTGAAATCTTTAATTTTAATTTCTTTCCCCCCCCGTGGTGGATGGCACTTGTATAGCGCGTCACAGCTTCCGAAAATCCCCGATTTAGGACTCGGGTATTTCCGGCGCAATGCGGTGCCTGCGCACAGACCTAGGAGCTGACTGCGCAGGCGCCGTATTTCTCCGAGTCCTATGGCTAAAAAGCCGAAATAGGACTCAGAGAAATACGGCGGCTGCGCAGTCAGCTCCTAGGTCTGTGCGCAGGCGCCGCATTGCGCCGGAAATACCCGAGTCCTAAATCGGGTATTTTCGTAAGCTTTGACAAGCTGTATAGGCGCCAGCCACCGCAGGGAAAAGAAATAAAGATTAAAGATTTCACAGTAAGTGGGGGATTTAAAAAAAACACAGCATACTGGCGCTGACGCCAGTATGCTGGATCACATGGGAGAGGGTATATTTTAGGGTGAACCTCCGCTTTAAGAATAGGAAAAGGGAATCATCAGTTAGCAGGCACATCGGACTTTACCACAGACTTAATTCATCCATGGTGAAGTTCTTTGTGCTGGAGCATGTTTCCACCTCAGAGTGAGGTGAGGACACCAATTCCCAACTTCTATGCATAGAAACAAAACGGATAGCAACTTTAAAATGCCACCTAAAAACTCCCAGATCCACCTCATTTGGGTGGTGTCACTTTGGGGCCCCCTTGTTTTCCCCAGCTGTGGGTATGTGGACCGTGATTGTCTCCCCACCTTGGTATTGTTTTGGTTGTGTGTGGAAGTTGATTTAAACCGTGGCTTGCTGTCGTCCCCCATCTGAGCCACGCATGCCCGGAGACATACGAGCCCATGCTCCCGCTGTGAGTGCATTTGTGTGGTATACACAGAAGGAGCCTTCTCATTATATAGGGATGATTTGGAGATGCCTAGAGCAGATACTTACCTTTGATGGGGGCCCATGGAGACCCCCATTAGACCTGTGCTTAGGACTAAGATTTTTTTTGTCTTTCAAGGTCAGTAAAATGATCTGGTACTTCGTAAGATGTGGACGGCAGTCACCGTTTTTGTTTGACATTATCCCATGGGCACAATTCTCATGGATGTTTTGCAAGGCTATACCCCGCCCTCCTTTTTTTTTTAAAAGCCCATTAAATGTGTCGTGGATCTCACCCATTTGCATTGAGAGTTCATTTCTAACCGTTTGTTTATGAACAAGATCATCCATTTAAAAA
>CM056051.1:182398310-182735810 GCA_029574335.1 Rana kukunoris
AGTCCCACCTTCTTAAGAAAGCTCTTGAGTAGAAGCAACTTTTGGGAAAGACAGCACAAGGCTGGTGCGGAGCACAAAATAAAAGGAAATTATGTGTTCTCACAAACATTACAATCTCAAAGGCATATCAAAAATCTATTTCTCTCAACTTGATTTTCATCTGACTTGGCTTTCTTTCCCTTTCTTTCCCATGTCACTCTTGTTTTGTGTGAGAATGTCCAGAAAGAAACAAGCGGTATTAGTTTACAATACTTAAATGTAATGAAGTATGTCACCTGATACCGGATTCTACAGGAATGTTTACTGTAGGTCTGCCCTGTCCTCTTCCTGCTGCTCATATTCTGGAGTTGTGGGGGTTAAAAGCTGTGTGTCTCCAGACTGAGCTGCACTAAAGATCTTCCACTGAGTATACTGCCTGTAACCAGATCTGTGATTAAGGACTCTTTTCTCAATACAGGAGAAGGCACGAAAAGCCATGTCCCTGTTAGATCATCTACATTAAAAATAAGGGCATTATGATTTAAAACAATTCTGCTGGGGGTTTAAACCTTGAATCCACAGGATTCACCTTGAACCCATGGTAGCAAAAACTGAACCTCATCCCTATTCAAATTGTGCAGTGCTTTTTTGTGTTTTCTGTCTGTATTCTGGCTGTTATTTTGTTTATTTCAATTTCCACTTGCTTAAATTAGCATTTTTGTCTAAGGCAGGGTTCACTCTGGTACGACACGACAGCCGTCCTACTTTGGATCTGACCTTGAAGCCGACATACGTTCCTATTCAATGAAAAGGTGTCCGACTTGGATCGCCACCAATACCAGGCACTATGTTTGGTATGAATCTTGAGGGGGAACTCCACACCAAATTTTAAATAAAAAAACAGCATGGGTTCCCTCTCCAAGATCCTGGCCCCCCACCCTATGTGAATGAGTATGGCGTACATCGTACCCCTACCCATTCACCTGGGGGGAAAAAGTGTCAATAAAAAAAATACACTAGACAGGTTTTTAAAGTAATTTATTAGGCACCCCGGGGGTCTTCTTTGGGGTTCTCTTCCTCTTCCCCCGTTCTCCGGTGTCTTCTCCGTGCTCACGTCGACGTCGGTTCAATCCATGACGACGCGTCATCCCGCTGCACGCGCATGCGCGCTACGGGTGACGCGCGCCATGGTGATGGGTCATGGCGTGTCATCCTGCTGCGCACGTATGCGCACCTCGGATGTTTACGCGCCACGGCCCAGGGAATCAGCTGCCCTGTTAGCCCCACACCTGCCTCATTAGCCGTGCGAGCACAGCTGCAACCCCTTGCACTGTGCGTCGCAGATTGGCGGATGGGCACTATATACAGCAGCAGAGGAACCAGTCATTTGCAATCCAGCAACTTGCTGGACAACATGACGGTTCCTCTGCACTTATCTTCTCAAGGTAACAAACCTTTTATTTTATTTTGCACAAATTGCTTATATGTCCTTTTATACCAATCGTGGCTACCACACTGTTAGTCTCCCTGTTTGCCTTGGTCATCTACATACATTCAGGTTTGCACTTACAGGAGTATTTTTACTTCATCAATTCCTCAATATTTAATCTTTAACGCCATCTATTGAGCATTTTTTGCTATTACATCCAACTATATTTGTTTTGACCAAGTTAATATAACATGGATATTTATATTTTATATACTGTACATTGTACATATTTACTCATTATTCCCTATTACATTTCTTTTACATATTTCCAGCCTAATATGAGCCTTTCCATCGCTACTAAATTAGGTAAGCCATACCATATCCCCCAAATAAAATGTTATAAAATACAATCTATTTCACATTCTATGAATACAATTATGTCCATAAACATTAACACACATCATCATAACTCTAGGCTTCAGTGACCTCTGACTCCAGCAGCATATCTATATCTGGCAACAACGTACTCAACCATTAGACTGTTTGCAATTTTGCCCTGCCGTCAGCGGCCAGGTCAGCAGACTCGGATCATCCGGAAACCCATGCTTTTAAATACATGATCTACTTGTTTGAATTATCATACAGTTTACTGTAAGTACTTCAGTATTAATCCATACAGCAACATCATCAACATTATTAAGATCATTCTGATCATTTTCTATACATTTTTTAGAGTTGTGAATCCTGGAATACCCCTGAAGAAAGGGACTATGTTTCCCTGAAACGTCGGGACTACACAGGGCATCACACCACACAGCATGATATGTTGAACTGTATTTCATCATTATGTACTTTTTGCATTTGTTATAGATCATGTAATCAAGTTTTATCTTATACTTTCTCAATAAATTATATAGAAATATTATGTTCTTCCTTGCTACACTTGACACACCATAGTGCCTTTAAAGTCCGACTAGGGGGCTTTGCCTTTATTCTTTTCGATCTACATTAAAAATAAGGGCATTATGATTTAAAACAATTCTGCTGGGGCTTTAAACCTTGAATCCACAGGATTCACCTTGAACCCATGGTAGCAAAAACTGAACCTCATCCCTATTCAAATTGTGCAGTGCTTTTTTGTGTTTTCTGTCTGTATTCTGGCTGTTATTTTGTTTATTTAAATTTCCACTTGCTTAAATTAGCATTTTTGTCTAAGGCAGGGTTCACTCTGGTACGACACGACAGCCGTCCTACTTTGGATCTGACCTTGAAGCCGACATACGTTCCTATTCAATGAAAAGGGGTCCGACTTGGATCGCCACCAATACCAGGCACTATGTTTGGTATGAATCTTGAGGGGGAACTCCACACCAAATTTTAAATAAAAAAACAGCATGGGTTCCCTCTCCAAGATCCTGGCCCCCCACCCTATGTGAATGAGTATGGCGTACATCGTACCCCTACCCATTCACCTGGGGGGAAAAAGTGTCAATAAAAAAAATACACTAGACAGGTTTTTAAAGTAATTTATTAGGCACCCCGGGGGTCTTCTTTGGGGTTCTCTTCCTCTTACCCCGTTCTCCGGTGTCTTCTCCGTGCTCTCTGGTTCTTTTCCTGCTTTCCAGTGCCTTCTGCCTTCTGCCGGGCTCCTCCGCTATCTTCTGCAAGCTCTCATGCCCTGGGCGGTGATGTCATAAGGGGCGGGGTCACATCACCCGTGACCAAGCCCCATGTCTATATAAGTCGTTGCGCACTGCGCACACAGCATTATATCGGGAGAGAGCGTTGTGTTAACGTCGGAAGAAGAGAAGAGGGAAGAAGACAATGGAGAAGACCAGGCCACCACTAGTAAGAGAGCTGGCAGAAGGCAGAAGGCACTGGAGTTCAGGAGAAGAACTGAAGAGCAAGAGAAGAGGCCCAAGAGAGAAGAGAAGTCGAAAGAGACCCCCGAAGTCAGAAGAAGACCCCCGGAGCTGCCTAAAAAAATTACTTTAAAAACCTGTCTAGTGTGTTTTTTTTTTTATCGACACTTTTTTCTCCAGGTAAATACCCCCCTGTCCCAAAGCACCCACCCCCATCTAGCATGCGGCCTGGTACGGTTTAGGCGGGGCGCTCTCTCTACCCCACCCCCTTTCCTGACCAGCCAGGCTGCATGCTCGGATAACAGTCTGGTATGGAATTTTTTCAGCTTCCCCTTAAAATCCATACCAGACCAAAAGGGCCTGCCGTTTTTTTTAAATTTAAAATTTAAAATTTGGCGTGGAGTTCCCCCTCAAGATTCATACCAAACACAGTGCCTGGTATGGGCATCGATCCAAGTTGGATCCCTGCTCATGGAATGTCGGACATATGTTGGCTTCAAGTCACAGGGCAAAGTCTGATCCAAAGTAGTAAGACTGTCGTGTCATACCAGTGTGAACCCAGCCTAAGGCTGTACATAGCTTTAAATTTAAAAGCTGCTCTTAAAACTGTTTCCAATTTTTGCTCCCATTATCACAATCACTGCATTTTTCTCAAGAATTAAATGAAAGTGGTTACATTTGTTACTTCTTCCAATTATTAATGTAGGACTCGGTAGAAGTTAAGTTGGAGGTGGCAGCCTATTGAAATGCAAAGGTAGTCTATTTCCTCTAGAAAAGTACCAAGCAGTCTTATATATGCAAAATGTATACATGAATTAAAATGAGACGTAACAATACCATTATTTATTTATATACAGTACATATTATATGCATTTTTGGTGGCAATATTTATAGTTCTATAAGTCATTTAGTTGCACAGGCCATTTATTTGACTCATGTTTTTCTTTTTTTTTTCTTTTCTTCTATTTTCCTGTTATTTTGTTTTGTCTTTTTGAAATTTTTACTAGTAACCATTCCTTATTAGATTTTCCATCCATTGTGTAAGCTTAGAGAAACCCACTTTTGTAGTTGTATAAGGATAACTCCTAAAAAAATAAAAATATATATATAAAACTTGTTATTTTTCATTTGGTACAGGTGAAACAATAATACACAAATGAGGCTATGTAAGAAACATTGCATTAGCTAAATGAGCATTGCACATGATAATGCGAGCCTCTTGCTGAGATTCATATAAAAATGATGTCTGCATATAAAAGACAAGCCAAAGATATCTTTGAAGGTTTTCTTCAAAAGCAGCTCTACTTCCTTGATTGTCTGGGGATTTCTGTTATTAATTGAAGTTAATTTTCTAGGATATCAGTTTGCTGTACACGTTGGTAAGATTGATAGCCTCTATGATTCTCAAGAGTTTTGAAAATGACACTGTTCCATCATCGGGAGCCTTCACTTTTATCATCACAAATCAAATTATAAACATAGGGGCAACCTTGCTGGAATCTGGCTTCGGGAGATTTCCATAAGATTAATTAGACGGCCAAAGCAAAGATGGTAAAATAGAAAAAGGGGGAGGGGGTTAAGAAGGAGCCATTCATTGCTTGTGAAATGGGAAGTCAATTCAACAATGGGTAATTAGCGTGGGCCATAGATTCTCAAAGGCACTGAGGACACTGGACTCTTTCTGTCACTCTGATGTTTAGTGCTGCATTGTGGACCCCTCATTTAATTAGTGCGCTTTGATACCCACAGGACTAGCTTAAAGCTCCAGGGCATGCTAAACACGGACTGACACCAGCAAGCTTCTGCCTCTTTCCACTCTAATTAGAGACACAATGTGCTGAAAAGACAATGTTTTATTCCAATGTGTGTTTTTTACAGATACCCCTGGTGGAAAGCAATTGTTTATTTTATGACTATGTTGGTATTCAGATTAAATTGTTAACATGTAGAGCATGAGCTAGGGGCAGATATATTTTAAACAATGCATCTCAGTACTCCAGTCATATCTTAATACAACAATATTGGAGTTACAGTATTATCACAAATTCCTCTTTAGTTTACTTCCTACTCACACATTCATACTTTCCCTGTGAGTACCAAGAGTATGTGATGGTGTCAAAAGTGCAGTGAAAAAACAACAACCAAACAACTTTCAGTGTGTTAAAGCCAAATCAGTAAGTGGATTATCGTGGTTGGTTACTTTTGGTTTCTTCTGTCTCAATGTCTTGCAATATTTTATTGAAAAAAACTGTCAAAAATAAAGTGCTCCCAAAGTAAACATGCATTCAGTAAAAAAAAAAAGTACATTTTGTTCAGTATCTAAAGGATTTGCTATTACTAATCCAATGGTAAATGCAAGAACATTTGTTTTGAGTCTCTTTTTTTGTATTTAAAATACAGCTGTACTTAAAGTGGTTGTAAACCCATACAGACCACTTTAACCTACAGTTAAGCCTAGATTAAGGTTTACCTGTATGTGCAAAAAAAATCTTTGTAGAAAAGGCTGCACCGATGTCTACGGCGCATGTGCACCGTAGATACCGGCACAGGTGCACTGAGCATGCCCTTGGTGAAGGCGATCGTGCCGTCACTGACGGCTCCCACGCGCATGCAATCACAGCGTCTGAGCCACGATACCTGGAAGTAACTCGGGTATCATGGCGGCGGCAGAGGTGAGGAACGAGAGTCGCTTTGGGGGCTTCGATCTCAGGTAAGTAATTCATAATGAGCTAGTATGCATACATACTAGCTCATTATGCCTTTCTCTTGCAAGGATTTTTTTTAAAGACATGCTTTAGAGGGTTTACTTTCTTTTTAAAAATATATGTGACATTACAAACAAGTGAAATAAGTAAATTACAAAAAGTGAAATAAAATTAGAACAGTATATTTTGCAAAACCTACAATCACCACTTTTCAATACTGCATTTTTATACTTTTTCTACAAATAATATTTTTATATGTATTATTATATTTATATATTATTTATTTTATACAAAATATAAAAAGGGTAGTTCCCTCCAAAACAATACCAGCGTGAAAATCAGCCTGGTATGAGTAAGGCCCTAAGTCAAAATAAAATTGTCACAGTGGAGGAGCATAGCAGGGTGCTTATTTTTCTTAACCACTTGTCGACCGCCGCACGCCAATTTACGTCAGCAGAATGCAGCGGGCAGGCAAATGGGCGTACCTGTACGTCCCTTTGAATCTGTCACCTAGCAGGCGCGCGTTGGGAGCAGTGATCTCTGTCATGTTGAAGTGAGCCCATCCCCCTACAGTTAGAATCACTCCCTAGTACACACTTAACCCCTTGATCGCACCCCTAGTGTTTTAATCCCTTCCCTGCCAGTGTCATTCATACAGTAATCAATGGCTATTTGTTGCTCTGATCACTGTATAAATGACAATGGTCCCAAAATAGTGTCAAAAGTGTCCAATGTGTCCGCCATAATGTCTCAGTTCGGATAAAAATCCGCAGATCCGCAGATCTCCGCCATTACTAGTAAAATAATAATAATAATAATAATAATGCCATAAATCTATCCCCTGTTTTGTAGACAACCCTCAGTGCTCATCTGCGCCACTCCACTGACACATCAGTGTCGCCTGTGCCTTCCAGTGTGCCCACCAGTGCTGCCTGTTTGTTAATCAGTGCCACCAGAGCCACACCAGTGCAACCAGAGCCACACCCGTGCAACTACAGTGCACATCAGTGCTGCCTTGCCCACCTGTGTCCACCAGTGCCACCACAGTGCTCTGCAGTGCAGCCTCACCGGCCACCAGTATGTCAAAAAAAATCTTTACTAGTGAGGAGGCCTACCAGCATCTAATCATGAGCGATGAGAGCAGTGGGGAGTCTCAGTCCGATTCGGATTCGGCCTATGAACCAATTACAGACAGTGGGTCTGATACAGAATCAGAAGAGGAACGTGTGCCCATGAAAAGAAGGGGTGCTGGCATGGAGAAGCAGCCTACTCCCAGCAGCGCAGGGCCATCCACCTCGAGCACAGTGCCATCCACCTCAAGCACAGTGCCTTCCACTTCAAGCACAATGCCACTGCAACAAAGGCCAGGCACCAGTAGGGTGTCATCTCAGCCCCAAAGGGATAGGGGCCATGCCAGCCTTTCCTTTGGCCTTCAAAACCCCCTGTGGCTTCCCCCTAATTCCGGAGCAACAAATATCCCCCCTTTCACCGCCCAGCCAGGTGTCCAGATGAACACCGATGATTTTGCCATGCTCGATTTTTTTCATTTAGTTTTCACCGAAGACTTGCTATCCTCCATTGTGGCCCAGTGCAACCTCTAGACACGGCAGTACATAGAAAGCATCACTGGTTCTAGTTTGAGAACTAATCATAGAGGAATTTAAAATTTTCTTAGGCCTAACTTTTACTATGGAACTCTCATGCTCACATCAATCCACAATGACACCTACGTGGAAGTCCCCAAAAGAAATGGCCCAATTCAAAAACCATCTTCTGTCTATGTTTATAATTTGTTTATGGGGGAGTGGACTTCAACGATCAGATGATTGAACCCTACCTTCCCACAAGAAAATCTCGCCACTGGTATAAGAAAGTGTCCATTTATTTTTTGCCATGTATAACACTTATGTTATTTACAAAAAAATCTACAGAGAGACCGTACCCTTTCTTTGCTACCAAGAAGAAGTTATCTCCTCCCTTTTGTACCCTGAAAGACCACCAGAAAATATTCGCTTTGATTCCGTGAGCAGACTCCACGAGCGACACTTTCCTGAGAAAGCCCTCCCCCGTGAAACAGGCTACAGACGTCAGAAAAAATGCCAGGTGTGCTCCAGAGGAGGAATTTAAAGAAACACTGTGTATTATTGTCCCGATTGTCCTTCCCAACCAGGCCTCTGTATAGGTGCCTGTTTCAGCCGTTACCATACTTCCCAACATTATTAGGGAAGTATGGTAAACAAATTTCTAATTTCCTGTAATTTTCCTCCACACTTATGCCACTGCACTGAATTGTACATCTCTGGAACCGACCCTGGCCTGTTATACGACCAAGCTTTTGCCTAACACTAAACATACCTCTGCTTTCTCCAGAACTGACCCTGGCCTGTTATACGACCATGCTTCTGCCTAACGCTAAACTGTACCTACCTCTGCCTGCTCCAGAACTGACCCTGGCCTGTTATACGACCACACTTCTGCCTAACGCTAAACTGTACCTACCTCTGCCTGCTCTGGAACTGACCCTGGACTGTTTGACCACGTTTTTTGCCTGCCTCTTGGATTGATCTTTTACCATGCTATTCTAGTGGGAACACAGGGGTCTCACATATGTGAGGGGCTCCAGCATTGTTTTTCTGGATGAAGGAAACTATTTTTTAGTTTTCTCACTCCCAGATTAGGGTCTGGAGACTCTGAGGCCGCGTACACACGACCGAGAAACTCGTCGAGCCAAATTTTCCCATTGCCCATCAAGGAAATAGAGAACATGCTCTCTTTTTGGCTCGACGAGTTCCGACGGGTTTCTCTGCGAAAAATGTACACACGACCGGTTTCCTCGGCAGAATACGTCTCCCATCGAGTTTCTCGCTGAATTCTGCCGAGGAAACCAGTCGCGTGTACGCGGCCTGAGGCTTCAAAGAGATTTGGGTGGGAGAAACCTCTACCCATGTCCCCATTCTTTCCTGGTCTGCTACTTGGACCATGTTCCTGCTTATTACCAGGACCAATATTTTGGCACTGCTGGCAATGTCTATACTTGCACTGACCCTGGACTGTATCCCTGATGTTGGGCCTCTGTATGTGGCCAGGCTGTGTTAAAGTCTCACATATGTGGTAATCCATACTCAGGAGGAGTAGTAGAATATATTTTGGGGTGTAATTTTTGCTATGTACATGCTATGTGTTGGAAATATCCTATAAATGGACAACTTTGTGTAAATAAAATGCGTTTTCATTTTTTTTCTACATTTTCCAAAAACTTCTAGAAAAAAACTGTTCAAAAGACTCATTATGCCTCATAGATTATAGATTGGGGTGTTTGCTTTCCAAAATGGGGTCACTTTGTGGGTGTTTTCATTGTCCTGGTGCTCCAGGGCCTTTGTAATAGGTGATTTAGAGATTAGATGTGTAATTTATGCTCCTAGAACGCCTGAAGTTTCTGCTTCAGTGTTGAGCCTCTGTATGTGGCCAGGCTGTGTAAAAGTCTCACACATGTGGTATTGCCATACTCAGGGGGAGCAGCAGAATATATTTTGTGGTGTCATTTGTGGAATATACATGCCATGTGAGAGAAATAACCTGTTATAATGACAATATGGTGTGAAAAAAAATCTTTATTTTACAAAGAATTGTGGGAAAAAATTACAACTTCAAAAAACTAACTGTCTCTTACTAACTACCTTGGAATGTCTACTTTCCAAAAAGGGGGCATTTGGGGGGTATTTGTACTTTACTGGCTTGTTAGGGTCTCAAGAAATGAAATGGGCTGTCAGTACATCAAGTGTGATCAAATTGATACATTTTCAGTAATTGGTACCCTAGCTTGTAGACCCTATAACTTTCACCCAGACTAAATAATATCCACTGATTTGGGTTATTTTTACCAAAGATATGTAGCAATATACATTTATGGCCAAATTTATAAGGAAAGGTTACTTTTTTGCAAAATGTTATAATATAAATTAAGAAAAATTCATTTTTTTTACAAAATTGTTTGTCTTTTTTCATTTATAGCGAAAAATATTAAAACTGCAAAGGTGATCAAATACCTCCAAAAGAAAGCTCTTTTTGTGTGAAAAAAAGGACGAACATTTCATATGGGTACAGTGTTGCATGACTGAGTAATTGTCATTCAAAATGTGAGAACACCGAAAGTTGAAAATCGGTTTGGTTATTAAGGGGGTTTAAGTGCCCAGTGGTTAAAGCACCCTCTGATTGCTAAAGAGCACACAAGGTGGTATAATAATGGATGGATTGACCTTCTTGTTGCCTTGCTGCCATGGAGATACAGATTTCCTCATTAAACATCTTGAATTCTAAAGGGCATCTAAGTATTGTTTTAGAATCCAGGAACTATCCTTTGAACTGTAGTGCTTCCACTGTTTGTCGGGCCATTCAAGGTCAAGAGGGAAGTTAATCCTGTGGCATTTGAACTGGCACAGCCAAAATCGTATCCGATTCATCTGGTGTTTCATGTAAGGAGGACACCTGGTGAAAGGGGGGCTCTGCTGGGGGACACCTGATGTAAGGGAGGTGCCATGTGGGGACACCTGATGTAAGGAGGACTCCACTGTGGGCACCTGATGTAAGGAGAGACTGGGTGACATTTGGGGACACGTGGCTGCATTTGGGGACACGTGGCTGCATTTAAAAAAAAGTATCGGTATTCGGTATCGGCGAGTACATGAAAAAAAGTATCGGTACTTGTAAGTGTTGCCTATAGTTCTAATTTTTTTTTTAAAAGTGTTGCCTATAGTTCTAATTTAAGCACAAATTTCTGATAATTTTATGGATAGGACTAAGAAGATATAACCATGCCAATGGTGCAGCAAAAACATATAGTACAGTGAGGAAGGTTTGTAGTCCAGGATGATAGAACAGTCAAAATTAGAAGCAGCACCTCCCCACAGTTGCGGAATGCTGGCCGCCTGCATACCAGAAAGCTAGAATAATTTGCCTCTCAGCCAAGTCTGCCCCATAAGACTGGCACTACACTAGTGCCGCGTACACATGATCGGAAATTTCGACAAGAAAAGTCCGACCGTGTGTAGGCTCCAACTGATTTTTTTTGTCGAAATTTCCGCCAAGAAAAATATGTGCGCTGGTTCTCAAAATTTTCCGACTGAAAAAGTTCTTGTCGGAAATTCCAATCGCCTGTATGCAATTCCGACAGAGAAAAATCCTACGCATGCTCAAAATCAAGTCGACACATGCTCGGAATCATTGAACTTTTCTCGGCTCGTCGTAGTGTTGTATGTCACTGCAATTCTTGACAGTCAGAATTTGGTGTGACCGTGTGTATGCAACACAAGTTTGAGCCAAAATTCAGTCGGAAATTTCCAATCATGTGTACACAACATTACTGTGTAGCGCAAGCAGGCGGGGACTCTTTCCGTGCTGCCCCCCTGCAAAGTGCTGCCCTAGGCCTGGGCCTTGTTGGCCTAGGCCAGGATACAGCGTTGGGTAGTAGTATTACTACTGCTGCTAAATGTGAGAGCTTCCTTTTCAGATTTGTTGTTAGGGATCCAGCCATTCAGCTGTCAGTTGAGGATTCCCAGCCAACAGTGGAATTTAAAAAAAAAAGTCAGAAATACTGTCTAATAACTTATGAATGTCCAATGCCATACTAGGTCAATGAGGTTCATACATTGTCATCAAACACTATCCATCATGGCTGAAGATCTGCATTTCTGGCTGATGTAATTAATAATTGATTTATATTGTGGAACCTTTTTTTTTTTTTTAATAAAGGAGTTGTCTTTGTGTAAAGGTACTATGGGTACTTTAGAACCCTTAGGTCGCGTACACACGATCAAATCTATCTGCTGGAAACGGTCGGCCCAACTGCCCCAGCAGACAGATTCGATCGTGTGTACGGGCGAGCCGACGGATTTGGCCAGCCGATAGATTTTAAAGCATGCTTTAAAATCTGTCGGCTGGGAATCTGTCCGCCCGATATGTCTGCTGGTTAGTACGCTAACCAGCAGACATATCTTCTCGCACATGCGTCGAATGGATTCGACGCATGCGCGGAAGTAATTCACTTCCTGGTGCGGTGACGTGGCGGCGTCAACGTCACCGCCACGTCACCGACACATCAGTGCGCCGTCTGCCGGCGGGGATTTTGGTTTGATCGTGTGTACACGATCAAACCAATACATCCCAGCAGACAGATTTGTTCAAATCGGTCTGTCCGAACGATTTGAACAAATCTGTCTGCTCGTGTGTACGGGGCCTTAAACATTAACATGAGGGAGCAGTATCTGAGGTCTTTTTACTCCTAAAGGGGGCTTTTAGATTCCAATAAGCCCCCTGTAACGGCTACCCAAGTCAGCCGTTGGCGACGTCCTTTTCCCTGGCAAGTCCAGTATAAACCCATCCACGAGAGCCAAAGGGAGAGTCAGGTCCAGTTGTAAGAGGCACAGAATAAATCCCATCACATTCCCTTCCATAAACGAGACATGCTACGTTTGAAGGGTCAAGTAGACTCAACTTTAATGGTACATTTCTTGGTTTATATCTAGTTACAAACTGGTGAGTGCTCAAGGAACAATGAAAGTCTCCACCCCCTCCCTCCACAGGGGGGCCCCAAGTTAGACACACTGGCATCAGGCTAAAAGAAACCACATTTCTTTCTCAATAGATGTCAATCACAGATAATCCTATCAGTGGATAAGCATTTCGGCACCGCAAAGCCGGACAAGTTCTTCTGAACACAAATGACATGCTAATTCAATACACAGACAGGAGACTGGTAATTTGTAATACAATACACAAAAGAGAGAAGAGACATTTAGAATTCAGCAGTGAAAGAGTCACTCTACAATTAACCTTCTAAACCCAGAACTAACAAACCCCAAAACAGCCCTCCGGATATCTCAGGATATAATGTGGATAATCCATATCTCAGGTAGTCCCAGATATCATTCATCCTATTGTAACACGTCCTTCGGTTCTTTGTATGTCCCACTGCATGATTATTATAGATGTACAGGCAGAATACATAGTTCCGTTACACTGCTCCCCTTTTGTGGAACACTCCGGCAGACCCGGATTGATCCTTTTCGGGTCAACTTGGGGATGTCCGGTCTGCTGTTAGGGTAAAAGTTCCGTTTGCCTGGACAGTCCATCGGCATTGCCATTAAATCTGACAGGTCGGTAGCTGATGGTGAAGGTGAATAATGGAATTCAGTTCTGGAACAGTCACTTGCTTTGCTCTCTCAATGGCTCCCAAAACCTGTTGCTGATGCTTTTGGGAGAGGTAAGGCACCACCTGAGCGCAAATCCCATTTAACCTTTTGACAATTTCAGCCTGTTTGTGCATTTCAATGTTCAAGCCACGGGACATCTCATAATACATGACGTAGTGTCGTTACATCTCCGATTTCTCACTGGCCAACTTGTCACATTCCCATTTTAGACTGTGATATTGGGCCGGATCTACAGTACATGTCGGGGAAGGTAGTCTTACCCGGGTCTCAGCAGCAAGCGAGTTGGTTCCAGCAACGCGGGTTGGGGCACAGGTAGTCACGGTGTGGACTTCAGCGGGGCACATCGGGGCGTACGCAGAAACAAGGGGGGCCAAATCATTCCCCAGTAGTACATCTGCTGGCAAATCCTTCATCACCCCCACATTCACATGTCCCGAATCCACCCCCCAATCCAGGTGAACCCGGGCAACGGGTAGCCAGAAGACGGTGCCTCCCGCTACTCTTATGGCTCCGGTGTCTCCGGTGTGCTGGCTCTCTGGGATGAGTTTCTTCTGTAGCAGTGTCATCGTGGCCCCCGTATCGCGTAGGCCTTTGGCTGCCTTTCCATTGACCCAGACCGTCTTCCTGTGTTGCTGCCTGTTGTCCTGGTTGGCTGCTTGTATCGGATCTGCCTCATGCAGAACACCCCAATGTTCTACCTCCCCAACGCCGTGGGCCGCAGGCATGGATGTGTGGGGGTTCCCCCTTTCTGGCTGTCTCCATGACTGTGACTGCCTGGGTGGATTTAATGAACAGTCTGACTTTTTGTGCCCTGGTTGTTTTTGAATCAGAGCGATAGTAGCCTTGATATCTTATAGGCCTTGTGCTACTTGTCCATTCACCCGTACCTCCTGACGGTGATGCTGATGGTTATCTGGAGAGGCCGCTTGTATTGGGTCTGCCTCATACAAAATTCCCAGACATTCCTCAGGGCCCACCTCAGTCTCTAGGCAGTGGGCCGCAGAGGGCCGTGATGGAGTGACCTCTGTGTTGGGTGTTGGGCGTCTCCAGTTGTTATCTGTAACTCTCAAATGACAAAAACTAGCAATATGTCCCGTGTTGCTGCAGTGATGGCACGCCACCCTAGACGAATCCCGGGGGTAGTTGTTGGGTCCCTGAGGACATGGTGGTCCTGGTGGGACTGGAGCCTGAAATTCTGGGTGTGGGGTGCCGGTTGGAGTATGCGGTTCTACCTTATGAGCCAGCCGTGTAGTACCCTGGCTTACTTTCCTTGTTTCCGCATACTCATCCGCTAGCCGCGCCGCCTTGTTTAAGTTAGCGGGACGGCGATCTCGTACCCAGTCCTGTATGTCTGCGGCCAGGTCTTGGAAGAAATGTTCCATTAGGAATAGCTGCAATACTTCCTCCCCGGTGTTGGCCTTGCACCCTTGGACCCAATGGGATGCCACCCTTTTTAACTGGTTGGCCCAATCCATGTGGGAGTCCACAGTCTTTTTCTTGGATTCCCGGAAGCGACGGCGGTAGGTTTCTGGGGTTACGGCATATCGGGTTAACAGCGCCTTTTTCACTTGCTAATATTGTAAAATATCATCTGGAGCAAGAGTCCGAAACGCTTCATTGGCTTTGCCCGACAATTTACCAGACAAAATAGTGACCCATTGGTCTGGTGGTACCTGGTGCAGTGAGCACTGCCTCTCAAAATCAGCCAAATATCCATCTATTTCCTCCTCACTTTCTACAAAAGCTTTAAATGCAGTGAACGGTATTTTCTTTCCTGTTACAGCAGGTGGGGAAGTAGGAGCTGCCTGTGTAATGGGCTGTTTAGCTCTTACCAGTTCCAGTTCTTGTCCCCTCTTGGTTTGAATCTCCTCCCTTGCTTCCCGGAACAGCTGGTTTATTAGTTCCGTGGACATTTCTGGATACAAGGATAATCTCCGCTGTACAATATCCGTAATTACATCTTCATCGCTGACAGGTGCTAGAGGCTCCGCTCCTTCCATGGATCCATCCATTTGGTCCAGCTCCAGTAAATCCGTTATCAGCTCCCTCCGTGGTCTGTTACTGGCACTCCTACCACGACTCTCCAATAAATCTGTCAGTGTGGTTCTTTTCAGCCTGGCATACTGAGACTCCATTCAGAACTTGCTCCTGGGATAAAAGGACCATCCCACCGCTGCCAACCAATGTAACGGCTACCCAAGTCAGCCGTTGGCGACGTCCTTTTCCCTGGCAAGTTGCTATGCAAGTAAGTCCAGTATAAACCCATCCACGAGAGCCAAAGGGAGAGTCAGGTCCAGTTGTAAGAGGCACAGAACAAATCCCATCGCATTCCCTTCCATAAACGAGACAGGCTACGTTTGAAGGGTCAAGTAGACTCAACTTTAATGGTACATTTCTTGGTTTATATCTAGTTACAAACTGGTGAGTGCTCAAGGAACAATGAAAGTCGCACCCCTCCCTCCACAGGGGGGCCCCAAGTTAGACACACTGGCATCAGGCTAAAAGAAACCACATTTCTTTCTCAATAGACCTCAATCACAGATAATCCCATCAGTGGATAAGCATTTCGGCACCGCAAAGCCGGACAAGTTCTTCTGAACACAAATGACATGCTAATTCAATACACAGACAGGAGACTGGTAATTTGTAATACAATACACAAAAGAGAGAAGAGACATTTAGAATTCAGCAGTGAAAGAGTCACTCTACAATTAACCTTCTAAACTCAGAACTAACAAACCCAAAAACAGCCCTCCAGATATCTCAGGATATAATGTGGATAATCCATATCTCAGGTAGTCCCAGATATCATTCATCCTATTGTAACACGTCCTTCGGTTCTTTGTATGTCCCACTGCATGATTATTATAGATGTACAGGCAGAATACATAGTTCCGTTACACCCCCAACCTGCAGACTCTCATGACCATAAGTCCATGAGAGTGGGGAAGAGGCCCTTGTCCTCATCAACATGGAGACAATGTGCTTTGCTAGGGGAGGATCCTGTATGTGGGTATCTGGCCGGGTGATTGCACTCTTGAGGAGCACAAGGGTGCAAAAGGACTGTGCACTGGGAAGTGCTTTGATACTGAAGGAAGATTGATGTTTTGACAAATTACACATAAAGCGTTGGTTGAAAAGGACTAATATTGTGAACTGAGTACTGTTGGTTGTTGTGTTGTACTGTTTATGTAGAATAAAGGAGTTCCGATCTTTTTATAGTGTGACATTCCACCTTATGAAAATTCCATCGGTTCCAAAATTATATACATTAAGTGGATGCAAGTTCTCCATTATTTGGTTACCTTTTGTGTATAAGTTATTAGACGGTGGTCTGTCACACTTTTATATGTGCTTTTTCTGTCACCTAGTGATGACAATCTATGCATTAACTTTGTTGTCTTATTTAATGTGTATTTTTCCTATGTAATAAACAATTCAATTTTTAACTGCATTACGCCTACAAAGTCCATCTTCCATCATACACACGTGTATGTTTACACTTGTGTATAAATATTTTTTCCTTCGTACTGTATATGTACACTTTATTTCGGTCACTGTATATTGTTTTGGATTGCACACAAATATGTTTATTGAAGCACATATTTTTTGTTATTATACAAAGGCTAGTATATTCATGTGTTTGGGGATTGAAGCACTTGTTTATGTATTGATTTATTTTCACATAAGGAGGATTTTGTTTGTCACATTTATAATTGATGTGGAAAGGAGGCAATGAGTACTTAGTGGTTCCCATGCATACAGGCGGAGGGGTTTTGAGGTTGTACGATTGGAAAGGAGAAGACTGATTGGCAGTTCTCTTTGGATTGTTAGGTCCTCATTTGAGACCTGGAATTCGGATGCTTGGAGAGACTTTGTATAGGAAGGAGCCTCCAAATCCTGATTAGAAGAACTTTGGTCCTAAAAAGGTTAACCTGTTTGCAAGAAAAGCTTGAAAAGAGCGGGAAGGAGTCACCACCTGCCTGGGAGGTGGAGTCAGGGGCGGACTGGGCCAGGTGGAAAAATGGAGATTGCCCCCCAGGCCGCTCACATTATATTTAAAACGGCCGCAGCGCTGTTTTTTTTTTCTAAAACTCGGCAGCGGCGGCCGCCGATTGGTTGGCTGCTGCCGCGCTGCATTGTGGGAGTTGTAGGAACTAGGAAGGTCATGTGGCACATCAGGGGAGGGTCCTGGGAGAGCGCGCTGTTCAGATATTACCTTCTCTGCTCAGTAGGTCGCAGCCTGCTAGAAGAGGCAGGTCCTGTCAGCTCCTGTCCTGTAAACTACTAACAAATATAGACTGTGTATTATAAAAAATAAATACATCGCTATCAGTTATTTATACAATAACTGATAGAGATGTACTTATTTTTTATAATCTGTAGTGTACTTACAACATTCTGCACAGAGCTTTTCCTATAGCTTGTACCATGATAACATCTACGGATCTGCCAGGACCTGTAACCTGAGTCCCCCTGGTGAGTGGACACTGTAGAGCAGCATTGTCAGTGAGTGAACGGCTCCTTCCTGGATCTTGGAGGGGAAAGACTGTCCCAGCGTTGTGTACAGGTCAGAGAGGCTTCATCATCAGTGTGTGATCTCCTCCATCACCTCCTATTGTCCTGCCATATGACCCCCTCCTATGTGTACTCTATACCTCCTCTGGTAATGTCCTCCTCTCTATCCAATGCAGGTTATTGTTCAGGAACACATGCTTGTATTGTCCACCAGCAGGCTGTGACTTTTACACTGAATACCTTCATAATACATGTTGTATGATGGGATTTGTAGTGAATTGTCCAAGGCAAAACTTTTTTTTTCAGGCACACAAAGTGTGTGATAAAGTGTCATGCGTTTTGGTGTGCTATAAAGCTGCCCTAAGCGTGATCCATAAAACTGCTCTGTTGCACCTGCATAGGTGTGAGTGGGGCCTGAAAAAAACAAAATCAGTGGGTAAAGTGCAGCGGGCAGTGTTACCCATCAGATTTCAGCTTCCTGGGACTGAATCTGGGAACTATTGAAGTAGAACTGAACTGCTGTCTGTGCACCAATTAGGGTTCTTTAACATGTGCAACCATCTCCTGTACCACGTCCGCAGTCTCTGATCATCTCCTGTACTATGTCTGCAGTCTCTGATCATCTCCTGTATTATGTCTGCAGTCTCTGACCATCTCCTGTACTATGTCCCCAGTCTCTGATTATCTCCTGTACTATGTATGCAGTCTCTGATCATCTCCTGTACTATGTCTGCAGTCTCTGACCATCTCCTGTATTATGTCTGCAGTCTCTGACCATCTCCTGTACTATGTATGCAGTCTCTGATCATCTCCTGTACTATGTCTGCAGTCTCTGATCATCCCCTGTATTATGTCTGCAGTCTCTGACCATCTCCTGTACTATGTCCGCAGTCTCTGACCATCTCCTGTACTATGTCTGCAGTCTCTGATCATCCCCTGTATTATGTCTGCAGTCTCTGACCATCTCCTGTACTATGTCCGCAGTCTCTGACCATCATCTGTACCATGTCCGCTGTCTCTGACCATCTCCTGTACCATGTCCGCAGTCTCTGACCATCTCCTGTACCATGTCCGCAGTCTCTGACCATCTCCTGTACCATGTCCGCAGTCTCTGACCATCTCCTGTACCATGTCCGCAGTCTCTGACCATCTCCTGTACCATGTCCGCAGTCTCTGACCATCTCCTGTACCATGTCCGCAGTCTCTGACCATCTCCTGTACCATGTCCGCAGTCTCTGACCATCTCCTGTACCATGTCCGCAGTCTCTGACCATCTCCTGTACCATGTCCGCAGTCTCTGACCATCTCCTGTACTATGTCCGCAGTCTCTGACCATCTCCTGTACTATGTCCGCAGTCTCTGACCATCATCTGTATCATGTCCGCAGTCTCTGACCATCTCCTGTACCATGTCCGCAGTCTCTGACCATCTCCTGTACCATGTCCGCAGTCTCTGACCATCTCCTGTACCATGTCCGCAGTCTCTGACCATCTCCTGTACCATGTCCGCAGTCTCTGACCATCTCCTGTACCATGTCCGCAGTCTCTGACCATCTCCTGTACCATGTCCGCAGTCTCTGACCATCTCCTGTACCATGTCCGCAGTCTCTGACCATCTCCTGTACCATGTCCGCAGTCTCTGACCATCTCCTGTACCATGTCCGCAGTCTCTGACCATCTCCTGTACCATGTCCGCAGTCTCTGACCATCTCCTGTACCATGTCCGCAGTCTCTGACCATCTCCTGTACCATGTCCGCAGTCTCTGACCATCTCCTGTACCATGTCCGCAGTCTCTGACCATCTCCTGTACCATGTCCGCAGTCTCTGACCATCTCCTGTACCATGTCCGCAGTCTCTGACCATCTCCTGTACCATGTCCGCATCTCTGACCATCCCTGTACAGTCCGCAGTCTCTGACCATCTCCTGTACTATGTCCGCAGTCTCTGACCATCTCCTGTACTATGTCCGCAGTCTCTGACCATCTCCTGTACTATGTCCGCAGTCTCTGACCATCTCCTGTACTATGTCTGCAGTCTCTGACCATCTCCTGTACTATGTCTGCAGTCTCTGACCATCTCCTGTACCATGTCCGCAGTCTCTGACCATCTCCTGTACCATGTCCGCAGTCTCTGACCATCTCCTGTACCATGTCCGCAGTCTCTGACCATCTCCTGTACTATGTCCGCAGTCTCTGACCATCTCCTGTACTATGTCCGCAGTCTCTGACCATCTCCTGTACTATGTCCGCAGTCTCTGACCATCTCCTGTACTATGTCCGCAGTCTCTGACCATCTCCTGTACTATGTCTGCAGTCTCTGACCATCTCCTGTACTATGTCTGCAGTCTCTGACAATCTCCTTTAGTATTTTGGGGGGAGAGCCATGCACACTTGTGCTGCAATCGTGATGCATCACAGAATCGCATCGAATCGTGAGACCGGTGAAGATGCGCAGCCCTACTTAGCAGCGGCGGCCGCCGATTGGCTGGCTGCTGCCGCGCTGCATTGTGGGAGTTGTAGGAAGGTCATGTGGCATGTCAGGGCACGAGCACCACACCATATATCTCTGTGACTCGTGGGCTGGCTGCAGAGAAGCAGAGAAGAGTCAGTGAGACTGCGAGAGAGACTGCACTGCACTGAATTGAAAGTAAAGTAAGGTGATGTGAATGATAATAATGATGATTGATGATGACCTGCCTCTTTAGTACTGTATCTCCTTCAGCTCTCCATAGAAGCCATCCAGCGGACTCAGCCAGTCCCCCCCCCCCCCCCCCCCGGCCAGCAGATTCAGCCAGAACCTCCAACCCCCCCGCCAGCAGACTCAGCCAGAACCACCACCCCCCCCAGCAGACTCAGCCAGAATCCGGTTAGTGGAGCCGACTGATCCAGGAGGACCCCCGCCCACTGTCTGCCGGCAACTTAGCCCATCACCTAGCTCTAATCAGGTTATTAAAAAAACCTGGCCGCTGTACTTCATGTGCCCAGTGACCTGGAAGGCGCCAGATGCATGAATATGGGGCAGCAGTGGATAGATTCATGCTATGCAAGAATCTATCCACTGCATATAGTGGGTGGCAACCGGGCCTGCTAAGTTGAGACAGACCCTGATACCCCCAGCTGACCCCCACATGCCATGCTGCACTGATGGGCATTGCACTGGTGTGGCTGCATTGATGGGCACTGATCAGGATGTATTAACGGGCACTGTCTGCACTGATCAGGCTGCGTTGATGGGCACTGCACTGGTGTGGCTGCATTGATGGGCACTGATCAGGATGCATTAACGGGCACTGTCTGCACTGATCAGGCTGCACTGATTGGAACTGCACTGCATTAATGGACAATGATCAGGCTGCACTGATGGGCACTGATCAGGATGCATTTACAGGCACTATCTGCACTTTTTTAATTACTACATTGTATCATATTTGTCTTGCTTCATAACATCAATCATCCGTTAAAAAAACATGTGGACATGGATGGCGAGCTGATTTGTGGTTCAGTGGGCCACTTGACTGGACTTGCCCCCCAGGCCTAAGGCTGCCAGTCCTCCCCTGGGTGGAGTGGCTCACAACTGTGAGAAATGGTGGGGTACCTGGAGACTGAGACACTGTTTACTGCACTGCTTTGAACTTGGCAGCACCCCAAAGCAGATGGGAACCCTAAACCCTGATGTGTGACTTGTATATTGGCGATAAGCCACTATGCTGTTTTAGATATAATTGTGGACTGTTGCATTTTATTTTGGCTAAAGAAAGTTGTTTTGTTTGTTTGATTTTGAAACCAATAAAGACTGTTTTACTTTTACAAGCATCTACAGATAGATGAGCCAATTTCAAAATTGCAAAACAAATTAAAAATTTCCCGCTGTGAGTTGCACATGTTTATAGAGTAAAGACAGCAGTACAAAATATTTAACTGGGTTTTTGGTTGTATTGGTTATTTATATTGGGTCAGATGTAGAGATAATATATTATTTCCCCAGACTACTATGTATTTGTTGCTATATCAAAAGCTATATAGTATAGTGGAGATTATTTTCAGTTCCTTGGAACTCATTGAGATGTGAGCTGTAAAAACCTGTAATTCCGATTAAAAAGCATCTTTCTGAACACATATAAATAAACAACTAATGCAATAAAATGGAAATTCATACCTTCTGTTGCCTTTAAAAAAATAGTTTTTGTTTAAAGCAAACTGCATAAAGCATGTTTAACAAAATTTCTTTGTCAAGACGTTTGATGTTTTTCACTTTTATTTTTATTTTTTTACAACAGAAGAATGTTAAACCTGCAACATGTTCTTTAGGTTAATAAAAAAGAATAGGTTAAAACTGTCAAATCATATAAATAAATATGTAAATTGTTTGGAAAAATAAAAGAACAAATTAAATGTTGTAAGTATTTTCTGAAACATTCCACATGTTTATAAATCCTACAATTTCTTTTGACTCTAAACTGCTCTAAAACACACACATCTGAGTCTATAAAAATAATCTCTCTTTAGCACATATTTGTTGTGGCATAATATTAAAGTAATAATTTAAACATTCCAATGCTAAATGAGAAACATGTTGTACGATATTTTGACAATACTCAGTATATGGCCATGAATTTAGTTTTATTTGATAGATAATACTATAATCCATAATTTACTGGTGTTGCAGTTTTATATACCCAGATCACCACAGGGCCTATTTATAAAAGGTCAGAATTGATATTTCACAATCTTACTATGTAAGACATTAATTCTGTCAAGTCACCTATTTATAAAGCTGTGCTGAGCAAACCCTCTGCTTTATTTTACCATATTTAGATAGATATGGAAATGTTGTACCAAAATATGTTTTGTGGACAGATTTTGCTCTTTGATACAGATTTTGGGCCTGCTTTAGTAAAACTAGTAAAAAGAAAATGACAAGGTTGTTGTCAATAGCTGATTATGTTTTTCCTTTCGATGTATGTTTAACTACCATTGTTTAAAGTGGAACTTTAGTCAGAAAATTGTGGTTGTTAGGCCAACGCAATAAAAACATCCCATCCCTTCTGCCCTTCTGTAACATAACATTATGTGCCCCTGTGTCTGTGTTATATTAAAAAGCTGCCGATCTGTACTTATATCAGAGCATCTCCTGGTGCTCATGTAACTACTCTGCTCTCTCCTCTGCCCAGCTGACAGCTATAGTGGGTGGCGCCAAGCACTCCCAATTACATCAGCCAGGGAGGAGGTGAGGAGAGAGGGTAGAGAGCCAAGGAGTCATGTGAGCACTGGAAGATGCTCTGGTATAAGGTACAGATCGGCATCTTTTTTGAATAACAGACACAGGGGCAGAGAGGGGATGGTATGTTTTTGTATTTATAACAGCAGGAGGGGAGGGGGCAGGCACTGACACAGAGCAGACAGGCAGGGAGGGGGGACCAGAGAAGGACAGAACAGGGCTGCGGATGATAAAGGCACGTAAAAAAAAACATTTTTGAGGCCTGTTAAATCACTTCAGACTGGCCTCCTTTGCAGGTATAGCTATGCAAAATAGATGTCTATACTGTTTAAAGCGGATGGCCCATAAAAAAATGTTTTTTAAAAGCCAGCAGCTACAAATACTCAGCTGCTGACTTTTAAAAATAGGACACTTACCTGTCCTGGAGTCCAGCGGCATCCGCAGCAGAGGACGAGCGTTCGCTCGTCTCTCTGCTGCTCCCCCTCCATCCACGGTGAGGGAACCAGGAAGTGAAGCGCTGCGGCTTCACTGCCCGGTTCCCTACGGCGCATGCGCGAGTCGCGCTGCGCCCGCCGATTGGCTCCCGCTGTGTGCTGGGAGCCGAGAGTTCCCAGCACACAACGGGAAAAACCCGACTTTTGCCCGAGACTGCGGGCCGGGAGTGGGTGCAGATACCTGTCTTTAGACAGGTATCTGCACCCTCCTCCCCCTGAAAGGTGTCAAATGTGACACCGGAGGGGGGGAGGGTTCCGATCAGCAGATCTTCACTTTAGGGTGGAGATCCGCTTTAACATTCAGTATTACACTGTCTCTCCCTGTTCTACACATGCTCAGTGCTCTTCATGTGTTTCATTGTGCTGAAAATCAGAGCCTCTATCTGCTAATCTGCTGACAGCCTAAAAATGTACTGTTACTCAGGGGTTCCTGGGTTTCAGCAAAATTGCAACCTCTGGCAGGAAGAGACGGGAGCAATGCTGGAGGCAATTTACAGCACACACCAATTTTGGTAGTATATTTATTCATGTTAAATATATGTTCCTTGCTAAATAACATTGGGCCAGATTCAGAGAGCCATTACGCCGGCGTTACAGGAGATGCGCGGCGTAAGTCTAAATCTGCACATGCGTATCGATGCCCCGCATCCCCAAAACGATATACGCATGAGATCAATTTTTTTTTCGACCGGCGTAATTTTGATAGACCGGTGCATCCGTGCACGCAAAACTGCGTTAGGCACACCATTGATTTGCATTCAAATATGCAAATGAGGGAGTCACGGGGATCCACAAAAGTAAGTTGGTGCAGCGCAGGCTATGCGCTGTGCGCAACAGCTGCACGTCCTGTCGAAAATTAGTCCATATAAAAGGTGGTATAAAGTTAGACAATCTGTCTACTAGTCAGCTAAAGCAACACTGTTAGTGTCACGTACCTGATGGGAGACTGAGGTGACGAGGTCGGCCTCTCTTGTATCTCCAGTCCTGGCACCGCCGGAGATGGTACAGAGGACACCAAGGGCTGGAGGAACACGAGTGCCTGTGGTTAATGACTCCGACAGCCGGGCACTGAGGATCAGCGATATGCAGTCCCAGAGGGTCTAACAGCAGGACGTAGCAGGAAGTCACAGAAGCCGGAAGCAGGTATTCAGGGTTGCTGGATAGCAGGCACTAGAAGTCAATACGGGTCATACGGATAGCCGAGTCAAGGAGGAAGACGGGCGACGAGGTACCAGGAGGCAGGCAATAGCGGAGTCAGGTGGGGAGCCGGAGTCAGGAACCAATAGTCAAAGTATAACGGAGTCCAATAGCGGGGTCAGAGCAAGCCGGGTTCATCAACAGGATGTCATCAGGATAAGAGCAGGATTCAGGTTACTGGGTACACGCTGAAGATCAGTCAGCAAGGATCTGGATCAGAGCACTTCCTTAAATAGGCAGCGAGTGTCAATTGACGCTAGGGGCGCGCACGGCGTCCGCCGCGCGCCCGTGCGCTCATTGGCGCGCGTGCGTGCCTTGGCGTGCCCGCGTGTGCGCGCGCATGCGCATTGGTGCGCCGGGGTATTACAGGGCACCCGTGTGCGCGCGCGCATGCGCCGGAGGGCGCCGGGGACAGACTGCCACAGTCCTCTTACATTGCCCCCCCCTTACGGGCAGCCTCCGGATGCCCACCAGGGACCTTTTCTCAGGATGAAGGCGAAGATAGGCCTGAATCAACTGTGGAGCGTGTACATTGGAGGAAGGTTCCCATGAGTTGTCTTCGGGGCCAAAACCCTTCCATTTGATTAAAAACTGTGTTTGACCCCTTCTTTTCCTGCAATCCAGAACAGTTTCTACCACGAATTCCTCATTTCCTTCAACAAGCACAGGGGCCGGTGCTTCGGGTTCCCGATCAGGAAAAGGTTTAGAAGTGGATGGTTTCAAGAGAGAGACGTGAAAAACTGGGTGGATCCTCAAACTTCCAGGTAGGCAAAGTTCAAAGGCCACAGCATTAATCTTCTTCTTAACAGGGAATGGGCCAATGTACCTAGGTCCTAATTTCTTAGAGGGGCAAGCCAGCTTCAGGTTTGCGGTGGAAAGCCACACTTTGTCCCCTGGTTGCAGATCAAGGTTGCCCCTTCTCCTCCTATCGAAGAACCTCTTGTTGCTTTCTTGGGCTTTAGTGATGGTTTCCTGCAAGAGTCGGTTGTTGGACCTCCAGAAGTCCAGACGATCCTGTACCGCTGGAACTGAGGAGTCCTGGGGAACATCGGACAAAAAGGAAGGGTGGAACCCATAATTAGCAAAAAAGGGGGTTTGTTTGGTTGCAGAGTGTAAAGAGTTGTTATATGCAAACTCCGCTAACGGCAAGAGAGAGGCCCAGTCGTCTTGTGCAAATGACGAAAAGCAGCGCAGATACTGTTCTAAGGTCTGGTTTGTCCTCTCTGTTTGCCCATTCGTCTGAGGATGGTAGGCTGATGACAAGCAATGTTTAACGCCCAGAGCTTCACATAGGGCTTTCCAGAATCGGGACGTAAATTGCACCCCACGGTCAGAGGTGATGTTAGCGGGAATACCGTGTAGGCGTACAACTTCCTTGATAAAAGAAGAGGCAGTTTCTGCTGCAGAAGGAGTTCCTTTTAGGGGCACAAAGTGGGCCATCTTAGACAACCGATCCACAATTACAAAAATGGTGGTGAAGCCTTCGGAAGGGGGTAACTCGACAATGAAGTCCATCGAAATCATAGACCACAACTTATCAGGAACAGGAAGGGGTTCCAATAGGCCCCAATTCTTAGCTCTATCAGATTTATTCCGAAGGCACGTTGTGCAAGACTTAACATAGTCCCTGCAGTTTTGCAACAAGTGGGGCCACCAGAAGGAGCGAAGAATCAGATTTGAGGTCTTATAAGCTCCAAAATGCCCTGCCAAGGGATGGTCATGGCACATGTAAAGAACTGCCGTTCGTAGATGCTCAGGAACAAAAATTTGCTCACCATGGTAATAGAGTCCCTCCTTAAGTTGAAGGCAGAGTTCCAGCGGTGGGGGATGGTTCTGGACTACCGACTTGATTTGGGAGATGAGATCACCTTGTAACAAAAGAAAATCTTTAGCGGGTAGAATAGTATCAGGTTCAGGGGGAACCTCAGTGTCCTGGAACATACGGGAAAGGGCATCTGACTTCCCGTTCTTAGACCCTGGCCGATATGTAATGTGGAAGCAGAATCTTGCAAAAAAGAGAGCCCATCTAGCCTGGCGGGGTCTTAGTCTCTTAGCTGTTCTTAAATACTCAAGGTTCTTGTGATCGGTGAACACAAGAATGGGGTGGGCCGCCCCCTCGAGAAGGTAGCGCCATTCTTCCAGGGCTGCCTTAATAGCGAGTAGTTCCCGATCACCAACATCGTAGTTCTTTTCTGAGGTACTTAGTTTTCTAGAGAAGAATGCAACCGAGTGAAGTAGGGACTTTGCCCCTTGTCGTTGAGACAAAATGGCTCCCACAGCAACTTCGGAGGCATCGACCTCAAGAACATAGGGCAAGGCAGGATCTGGATGTCTCAGGATGGGGGCAGAAGTGAAAAGGTCCTTCAATTTTTCAAAAGCAGTTTGAGCTTCAGGAGTCCATACAAAAGTTGTGCGTGATCTGGTTAATTGCGTAATGGGAGATATGATACCTGAAAAGTTCTTGATGAATTTCCTGTAAAAGTTGGAGAATCCCACAAACCGTTGTACAGACTTTTTATCGGTGGGGGCTGGCCATTCAAGAACCGCAGAGACCTTTTGTGGGTCCATAGCAATCCCATCCGCGGAGATAACAAGGCCCAGGAACTGGATGGTGGACTTCTCGAATTCGCATTTCTCTGCTTTAGCATAAAGATGGTGTACCCGGAGTCTGTCTAGTACCTTCTTAACATGGATTCGATGACACTCCAGGGAAGTGGAGAACACTAAAATGTCATCTAAGTAAACAATGGTAAAGACGTCAAGAATGTCCCGAAACACATCATTCACAAAGTGCTGGAAGGTAGCCGGCGCGTTGCACAGCCCGAAGGGCATCACCAGATATTCAAAATGTCCAAAACGGGACCTAAAGGCCGTCTTCCACTCATGCCCTTCTTTTATTCTAATCAGGTTATATGCCCCTCTGAGATCCAGCTTGGAAAAAAACACGTGCTTCGTGTAGTCTCTGAAACAATTCAGGAATGAGGGGTAGCGGATATCGATTTTTAATGGTCACTTTATTTAAGTCCCGATAATCGATACACGGCCGGAGTGTGTGATCTTTTTTTTCCACAAAGAATATCCCTGCTCCGGCAGGGGAAGATGAAGGCCGGATAAACCCCTTATCAAGGTTCTCATTGATATATTTCTGTAATTCCTCCAGTTCAAGTTCTGAAAGGGGATAGATTCTGCCAAAGGGAATCTCTGCGCCAGGTAACAGATCAATAGGGCAGTCATACGGTCTGTGAGGGGGTAGAGTGTCAGCGTTCTTTTTATTGAAGACGTCTAAGTACTCATGATAGACGGAAGGCACAAGTTTAGCAGTCTCGGGGTCCGCACTGATGCAGAGGAATGGTTTACCTGGGCTGGACGTGTGAGGAAAACAGTGTTTCTTGCAGTAATCCGAAGAGAAAGACACCTCCCCAGAGGACCAGTTGATGAGGGGGTTGTGCGCCTTCAGCCAGGGTTGCCCAAGGATAACTGGAAACAGAGGAGATGTGATGACATCCAGACGTAGGAGTTCCTGGTGCCCGGAAGCTGTGGAACAGGGAATAAGAGCAGTCTCCAGAGTGACAGGTCCCGACTTAATACCTGAACCATCCGCAAGGTGAACTAAGAAGCTGTTCTTCTTGGCGCATAAGGGAAGTTCATGCATGGTTGCAAAGGCAGAGTCTACAAAACAGCTACAAGCCCCAGAATCCACAATGGCTGATACAGTCAGGATCTTCCCTGAGAACTGGAGGGAGATTGGTAGTGAGGTGTGGTTCTGGCCCAGGTTTGACGAAGCCACTCTCTGGGATGGAGGAGAGGGTCTCCTACGGTGTCTTCGAGGACAAGACCGAAGGACATGGCCTTCGTCGCCACAGTAGAGGCAGAGTCTATTATGATAGCGACGAGAACGTTCCTGTTGGGACAGGGGAGGCCTCGGAAAACTGGCATGCCGATCCTCCTGGGTGTCTTCCGGTGCCACTGCGAAGACAGGTAAGGGAAGCTCGGAATGAACAGGCAACAAATGGGAGCTCAAGGCTTTTTCAGACTGTCTTTCCCGCAGGCGGCGATCAATCTGTATGGCAAGGAGAATCAGGTCGTTCAAAGAGGAAGGTGCTTCCACCCTGGCGAGTTCATCCTTGATAGCTTCCGATAAGCCGAGACGAAAATGAAACCGTAAAGCAGAATTGTCCCATTTGGTATCAGCGCTCCATAAGCGAAAGTCAGATACATAGTCCTCAACGGGCCTGGAGCCCTGTTGCAGGTGGCTCAAAGTAGCTTCCGCCGTCTGATGCCGGAAAGGGTCAGCGTATAATTGAGCCATGGCGGCAAAAAAGGAGTTTACGGAAGTCAAGACAGGATCATGTTGTTCACGAAGCCGGTGGGCCCAAGACTGGGGTTCATCCAACAACAAGGAGATAAGGAATCCTAGTTTAACTTCCTCTGTAGAGAAGGTGCGGGGTAGCAATGAAAGGTAAAGCTCACAGGCATTTTGAAAAGTCCTGAATCCTTTACGAGAAACGTTCAGGTAGGGGCACTCTTGGCTCAGGGGAACAGAAATGTCCAGCAAGGTTACAAGTCTCGGTTTGAACAGCAGAATCCCTGATTCTCAAGTCTTCAGAGGAGGATGCCAAGCTGGGTGCAAGCTGTGCTAAGTTCCTGTGTAGCCCTTGTACCGTATGAGCGAGTGCGGTAACCGTCTGGCAGAGGGTTTGAAGAAGAGAGACCTCACTTTCAGACTCCATCTTGGCTGACTGATACTGTCACGTACCTGATGGGAGACTGAGGTGACGAGTCACAGAAGCCGGAAGCAGGTATTCAGGGTTGCTGGATAGCAGGCACTAGAAGTCAATACGGGTCATACGGATAGCCGGGTCAAGGAGGAAGATGGGCGACGAGGTACCAGGAGGCAGGCAATAGCGGAGTCAGGTGGGGAGCCGGAATCAGGAACCAATAGTCAAAGTATAACGGAGTCCAATAACGGGGTCAGAGCAAGCCGGGTTCATCAACAGGAAGTCATCAGGATAAGAGCAGGATTCAGGTTACTGGGTACACGCTGAAGATCAGTCAGCAAGGATCTGGATCAGAGCACTTCCTTAAATAGGCAGCGAGTGTCAATTGACGCTAGGGGCGCGCACGGCGTCCGCCGCGCGCCCGTGCGCGCATTGGCGCGCGTGCGTGCCTTGGCGTGCCCGCGTGTGCGTGCGCATGCGCATTGGTGCGCCGGGGTATTACAGGGCACCCGTGTGCGCGCGCATGCGCCGGAGGGCGCCGGGGACAGACGGCCACAGTCCTCTTACAGTTAGTGAGGAGCTGAGCAGTCAAACTTGCAGGACAACAAACTGTATGCCAACATGCCAGGGGCATCCTTGCTCATAGCTATACTACTGACTTTAGAGGAGCAAAGAAGGAGAAGGGCACGAAGGAGGGCACGGAGGAGGGCACGGGAGAGGATATACCGCACACGCATAGACATCTTTGGTATGAGTGATTCTGAGGTGTATCGCATCTTCAAATTCACACCTGCTGCCATCATGGAATTAACCACAACCCTGCAGGAGGACATCACCAGCCCAACACACCGCTCACATGCAGTGCAGCCACTGGTCAAGGTCCTGGCAACACTCCATTTCCTTGCCAGTGGCTCTTTTCAAAGAACAAGTGGAGTGGTGGCTGGGATGTCACAATCCTCCATGAGCAGATGTGTGCACCAGGTTATCCCAGCAATCCTCAGACGCATGGCCAACCAAATCATCAAACCCACCCAGGAGGACCTCCGGCTGAAGGCAATGACAGATTTCTACAGAATTGCCAGATTCCAACGCACCATGGGGGCCATTGATTGCACACATGTGGCACTCCAGCCCCCCTGTGAGACAGAGCACATATGCCGCAATCGGAAGCATTGGCATTCCATCAACGTACAGGTGATAGTCGATGCCCAAGGCCTCATATGGCACGTCCGTGCCAAACCCCCTGGATCCAGCCATGACAGCTACATATACAATCAGAGCCCCATCTCAATGGAATTCGAACAGAACGTGTATGGGGACACCTGGCTGGTTGGTGAGTGACATGGGTGGCAGGCATGACTGTCCCCCCCCCATGATGCACACATCACAAGGGGCACATGCACTACTAACATCCTCCTGTCTTTTCCCTTCCAGGTGACTCTGCATATGCACTTGGACCCCATCTCATGACTCCTATCCGGAACCCGCAAACACCAGGAGAGGAAAGATACAATGAAGCCCACACCCAAACACGTGCAGTGGTGGAGCGCACCTTTGGCCTCCTGAAGTCACGTTTCCGATGCCTGGATAAGTCTGGGGGTACCCTGTTGTATTCCCCAAACTTTGTGTGCCAGATCATCGGTGCATGTTGCATGCTGCACAACTTCGCAGTAAGAAAGGGTCTGGAGATTGACATACGTGATGACCTGACCCCCGAACCAGACAATCCCCCCCTAACCGAGACTACCCCGTCTTCTGAGGGAAGAGCAGCCAGGAGACAGCTCACATTAGGCATCTTTGCACGTTAAACACACACATTAATCATGACACAATGAGAATGCGTGCATGCACACCACTGTGGTCCCTAGCACAGACACATCACATCCTCATCAAATTGGATTAGCACAAGCCCACCATGCAGGACTTGTGAGCAGCAACACCACGCCACGGCTCCAATTATGTCACTGTACATTCATACACCATTCACACGTACCTGGGGATCACTTCTCCCTGGTCCTGGGGAACCCTTCTCCACCACAAATGAGGATGACATCCCTTTTCCGGCAGGAATGTCACCCCCACATTCAAAAATCATTCACAACCCCCCCAAAAAAAAAAAATTCCAGCAAAAAAAAAAATGTCCATCACAAAAAAAAAAGGGGGAGGAAACAAAATCAATGCCGCTGGCGTGACCCGCGTCTGGCGCGCCCACGGCCCCGGCCCCGGCTCCTCAGGGGAGACTCATGGCGGGGTAATCCGGGGAAGGAGGAGCAGCCCCTGGTCTCTGCCGACCTGGCGGCCTGCCCTCCAAGGTCACGGCTATTCTGTTCAGGCCAGCATTTAGTGTTGCCGTATTGGCCTGGACAGCCTGGGTGAGGGCCCTTACATCCTGCCCAACGCCTGCTGTAGTAGTCTGCAGTTCGTTTAGGCAGTTTGTAAGAGCCCGGGAGTGGCAGTCCAGGTCCCCAAGCGTATCCTTTATGGAGGACAGGCTCTCCTCCATCCACCCCAAAGTCTGGCTGACCTGTCCCAGATGGTGGGTCTGAAGGGCCTGGTCCCTTCTGAGATTGGCGGGCAGAACCTCGGCCACCCCCTGGTCTTCTGGGACGACTTCCTGCCTCCAGATGATGCTTGTGGCCGGGGGAGAAGGGGAGCCCTGTTGGGGGAGGAGTGGGAGGGGCTACCCCTTATGGAGGGCTGGCTGCTGCCAGCCAGAGGGGAAGAGTCCTCCAAAAATAATAAGCCACTGCCTGACATGACCTCCTCCTCCAACTCAAACTCCTCAAACTCCTCCGAGGACTCCGGCCTTGTCTGGGTGTCCTCATCAGGCTGTTGTCCCGGGGATGGTGCTGTCAGGCCAGATGGCCCAGCACCCTCCTGCACATTTGTGGATGACACAAAACATTTACAGGTTGGAGGATCCACACACTTGCCACATATTCCCTCCCCCCCACACATGCTACACACCACATAGGAAAAAAAAAACCTTACCTGTCATCACTGCCTCCTCAATGGAATCATAGCCAGGCAGGCCCTCCACTTGCTGCCTGTTAAAAGTCTGGGCCACCACACATTCCTCCGCTGTCAGCCTAACAGGGCATGGGGGGCCCCCTCCAGTGCCCCTGGCATGGGCTGCAATTTTGGCCAGCTTCCCACGGACCAGACGCCGGAGATCATTGATCTTCTTGACGATCCCCTCGCATGTCCGGGTCTCCCCCCCCCCCACTGAATTTACCTGGTTGGTAATGTTCTGCAATGTTCTGCAATATCTCTTTCTTCTTGGCCGGGGTGGTGTTGGCACTCTCTGGGCCGTGCAGGAAACACCCATATTGGGTAAGGACCCGGGCAATAGATTGTTTCTCCCCCAAAGTAAAATTGGTCTTGCGCTTCCTTTCAGTCATATTCATACAACAACTCTCTCCCAAACAATCAACAAAAATCACTCACAAAAACAAGCAGGAAAAATCAAGCAACAAAACTATATTATACAAAACACTAGCTCAAACAGTCAACAAATATCACAAAGACAAGTCACAAAGCAACAAACGCGAACAAACAACAGAACAAAAGCACCTTGCTTTATAGGAAGGGATACAGAGGGATGTACTTTTGCAAAGGAAGGGCGTTTGTGTCTGTTTATTTAAGCTCTCTGCATAGCTCACTATGTTGCCCGGGTCCACTTCCAATTTCACCGATTGCGCCTTTCCTGAGTTGTGAGCATGCGCACAGAGGTGCTGACCATGGCCTGCTTCATGTGCGCATGTGCGATCCGGCCGGCCCTTCATTTGCATGGGGTCACGGCTCATTTCAATGTAACACGCCCACATCCTTCCCAATTTAAATTACTCCACCTTACGCCTCGGGAATTACGTTGCACCAGCGCAAATTTCTGCGCAAATACTACGAGGATACGGTGATTGCGCCTCTACATTGCGACGGTCTAACGTAAAGGAGGTGCGCTACTCCGGTCAAAATATGAGCCAATGTACCTGAATCTGGCCCATTGTTTTTTATCAAGTTGTTATGAGTAAGGTTCTGCTTTTACCACACGCTGCTTCCCAATTTTACATTGTGGTGTTATCTGTGGTCTTTTAGTTTTTCTGGTAAAACTGTTGATTAAACTTTCCTGCTGCTGGCCAATTTTACACTTCTGTATCCTCTGCTGTATCTTAATTCTTGTAGTAATGACTCAACCTCTTATGTTTTTTTGCTAGTAAATTGGGCCTTACATTCATATTTAAAATTGTCCTGCTGCTTGCCAGTTTTACATTGTTATATCCTCTGAAATCCTCTGCAGTATCTTATTTCTTGTAATAAACCTCCAGCATCACCAATTGGGAATCCGCTCAGACTAGAGGCTGAATGGCTGACCATGACTTTGTTACAGCAGCTGGGTAGACAGTGGAGAAAAGAAAGTTAGGTGTGCTGCTCAGTCAATGGGATGGTAGCAGCTCTAGGAAGGGCTGAGTCGCAGAGTCTAAGGACTGCCTTATCTTTACCAAAGTAGCTAGGGATGAAGATGTCATGCTGCAGGAAATGTCTGTGCTCTGACTCACCTGAGCAGGCAGCTACTGAGAGCAGTTGAAAGTCACCTACAGTATTTGGTTTCTGGATTGACAAGGCTGTAAGGGAGTGGCAGCATGGATAGAGGCGATGGCGCCCATGTGTCCTTAATGGACGGGCTGCCCCTGGCCCTGATAGTAGTCAGTTTCTAACAAACATGAACCTAAAGCCTATATTTTTTAATTTGGGGGAATAATTGGAACAGGGATTGTAGGGGGGGGGGGGTTGGGGCTTTGTAGTGTCTTTATGCACTCTGTTTTTACAGTTTATTACATTTTTAAGACAACACAGTGGGCACTGCAAAAAAAAATAAAAAATAAACTCACATACGCTACTACTAAACTTTCATGCCACTGGCCAATGTATACAAATTTGAGCACTTTAGCTTTATTTTATTAAGAGTTACCATTTCCATAACCTTTGCATCTGTTGTGGCTCCTACTTCCACCATTTAGCTTAGGTCTATTACACCTGAATAAACATTAAGGTGTTGAAGCCAAAACTATCTAAAAAAGCCTTTTTCATGTTGTAATGATTTAGATTGGGGTGCTGATGTTGTATTTGAGCCAAATAAAAAAGTAAAAGCTGCAGTATTAATTAGACATGCAGGATAGGTGATACCAGAATAAGGTGCTGCTGACTCCAATTGTGAAAATTGCAGTGTTCTATACCACTGCATACAACTTGAAGGCTCCTGGTTAAAAGAGGACCTTCTCCTCACTGTATGGTTATTTAATTTTTTTTGAAAGTCCATTGTCTATTAACCTTAAAATGGCCAAAATCGATTACCAATATTCGCCCCCTCTCCATAGAATTTTTGGACTTCAGACTGGAATTGAAGAACCCCTTAGGCCCCGTACACACGAGCAGACACATTTGTTCAAATCGGTCGGGCAGACCGATTTGAACAAATCTGTCTGCTGGGGACGTATTGGTTTGATCGTGTACACACGATCAAACCAAAATCCCTGCCGGCAGACAGCGCGGTGACGTGGTGGTGACGTTGACGCCGCCACGTCACCGCACCAGGAAGTAAATCACTTCCGCGCATGCGTCGAATCGATTCGACGCGTGTGCGAGAAGACATGTCTGCTGGTTAGCGTACTAACCAGCAGACATGTCGGGTGGACGGGTTCCCAGCCGACAGATTTGAAAGCATGCTTTCAAATCTGTCTGCTGGCCAAATCCGTCGGCTCGCCCGTACACACGATCGAATCTGTCTGCTGGGACGGTCGGGCCGACCGTTTCCAGCAGACAGATTTGATCGTGTGTACGCGGCCTTAGAATTGATCTTAGGCACATTCACTCGTCCCTAGTGCTGACTAGCTTATGCTGGGATGTTTGATTATGCATGATTATGTATGTAAGTTGGGAAGTTTTTGTATTGCTCTAATATTAGATAATGTCACAGTTTTTCACAACAATTTTGTAATTAAGCGTTGGCCAGACTTAAGGCCCGTACACATGGTCAGACTTTGCCAACAAACGTCAAATCTGCAAGTTTTCAAATTTGTCCGATCGTGTGTATACTCCATCGGACCAACTTTTTCGGTCTGCAAACAGACAAACTTTTCGGCAACAAAAGTCCGATGGTGTCTAGTCTGACCACGTGTACAGCAAGCCATCGGACTTTTGTACAAAGTGCAAATACGCATGCTCAGACCCAATGTTAAAACCAACCAACAATAGCAGAAGTTAACCAAAGGGTGGCGGTAAAGAGCAGAAAAGAGCAGAAAAAAAAAACACGTGATGTTAGGAACGTTTTAGAAAAGTTTGCAGAAAAGTCAGAGCATGTGTATGCTATGGGTGTGACCGGATAACTCCCTTCGGACAAAAATCCAAGGAAAGTTTTGTTTGATGTCCGACCGTGCGTACAAGGCTATAGAAACATAGAAAAAGTGACAGCAGAAAAGTCTACCGAAAATTAAAATTAACTTGACATAACAAAATGAATTAACTTTATTGTCTGACTATAGATCTATGTTTGTCCCAGGCATGTTTAAACCACACTGGCTATTAGGACTGCGCATCTTCACTGGGCTCACGATTCGATTATATGGTCAACGATTCAATTTGATTCGGCGATGCATTACGATTGCTGACGCACTTCCACTTCCGCTTGGGCCTCACAGGTCCCAGAAGATTGCCTGGCTATGCAGGACAGCTCAGTGAAGCTGCAAGCGGTCACAGCCGGATGCCCACAGTGGTATTGCCAGCACCGTGGACAGGCTTGGATTGTACGGATGGCCACGTCGCTGGATTGTGGGACAGGTGAGTGTCTTTTTATTAAAAGTCAGAAGATACACTTTTTTTGTAGCTGCTGACTTTTAATAAACAAAACATTTACTGGAACTGCTTTGAATTAAAAATAACCTAACTCCCTTAAAGCGGAGTTTCACCCAGTGGAACTTCCACTTTAAGCACTCCTTGCACCCTGACATGCCACATGGGTGGGGTGTGTAACCTCTTTTTAGTCAGATTTCCTGTCTCACATTCTCCTTCCTGTCCCGGCCACCTAGGAGGTGACTCCTCTTGTCCTAGGGGGCCACTCCGTGTCAGCGATCTTCTGGGACACAACACCGGTCCCAGAAGATTGGCTGGCCAATGGTAGAACACAGTGCGCACTCGACCATGAAGCCGTAAGCTGTCATGGCCGGGTGCCCACAGTAGATTTGACGGCGGAGAGGAGGGGGAGATGAGTGGAGCTCCAGGCGGCCGCATCGATGGACCGTGGGAAAGGTGAGTGTCGGTTTAATAAAAGTCAGCAGCTACACTTTTTGTAGCTGCTGATTTTTAATAAACGAAAAATAGGGTGGAACTCCCCTTAAAAAGTGCACTAATACGGTGCACTACAGGGTACAGGAATTCAGGCATGTGGCTGCTGGGTGGTCAGGTAGAATCCACAACTGACAGCCCTGTAAGTTTCACTGCACTGTCTCTGTGCTGACATTTCTCTGGGCTTTGTACATTCCAGCACACTAGGAGTTAACACAGTGGAATGTGCAGAGCAATGCCCGCACAGACAGAGCACATGTAGGAGTACACACACTGCTGATAAAATACCTCTGATAATAACTGCTGTAATGTGCTTTCTAAAACATATGCAGATTCATACCTCATACCTCATAGCTCTGTGTGTATAACTGTATATGCGATCATGTGACTCCATGGTCTGCCTCTCTCCTCTCATCTCTCCTCATGTCCATTCTTAGCCCCGCCCACCGTCTGTAGCTAATGTATCAGATCACAAGATAGGCGGGCGGGCTGACGTCAGGAGAGACATTGAGACAAGAGATGTGAGAGGGAGGAGAGAGGAGGGAAGAGAGAGGCGGGCAGGACCATGGAGTTACATGATCGCATGTACAGTTATATACACACAGAGATATAAGGTATGAATCTGCATATATTTTAAAAAAGCACATACAGCGGCGGCCACCTAATGAATTAGAACACGCATTTATTACAAAACGGCTATTATAAAGGACACGCTCGATCTCCCGTGAGGGGCGGGGCATGTCGGATGACGTCACAAACATCGATTTTTGGGGTCACATGCATCGATGCCGCATCGGGGGCCCCCGAATCGCGGTGCATCGATTCAGCGATTAAATTCAGCACCCCTACTGGCTATGGGTGCTAACTCACCCCTAAAATGAAAATTCTCCACCATCTCTCTTTCCAAAGTCTAAATACTCAAATAGCTGGAATATCAGTCTTTGGGCTTTTCAAGTCCTCAAATTAATGAAAAGTTATTGTGTACTGATACGTAAATGTGTCACAAAGCTGCCTCTATGCATGTAGTTTCATGGATTACTAAGAAAATGCACTGCTCCAGACCACTATGATAACAGTTAGAGTCGGTTCACACTGGCTACACGACTTCCGGCACGACTTTCAGAGGCAACTCCAACACGACTTCAGCATGAACCACAGGGCGATCTGGGGTGATCTGGGGCGATTTACAACACTACTTGAAGTTGCCTCCAGGACAGCAGACTTTCCAGTGGCCAATCAAACAACAATCAGCTCTGGGAGAGGGAGGGGTTTGCCTGAGAAATGTATGTTATCTTCCTGGAAAGTTGCTTCAGTTAAGACAGTTATTCCGACTTCTGAGGCAACTTCCATTGAAATCAATGTGTACAAGGTGCAACAAGTTGCCTAGAAGTCGGATTGAAGTAGTACAGGAACCTTTTCTGAAGTCGGAGCGACTTCAGTAGTGTGTATTAAGACAGCTCTCATTCACTTTAATTATTTTTCTCAACCACACGACTTGGGACGACTTGGGGAGACATCAAGTCAGATCCCAGTCGCCCCAATGTGAACCAGCTCTAAAGCACCATCCCCCATATGACTGTGCAATTGAGCTCAGTTTAAGAAAAGTGCATCACAGGGAAGAGCTTAGCCGTGTAAGAACAATGTTTCTGCTTAATAAAGTTATTCAATAGGTCAGTGTTTTTCAACTCCAGTCCTCAAGGCACACCAACAGGTCATGTTTTCAAGCTTTCCATTATTTTGCACAGGTGATTTGATCAGTTTCACTGCCTTAGTAATCACCACAGCCATTTCATCTGAGGGAAATCCTGAAAACTTGACCTGTTGGTGTGCCTTGAGGACTGGAGTTGAAAAACACTGCAATAGGTGATATTGTGGTGGCAGATATGTTGTGCATATATAGTATATGTTGGTGTGTGACCTCTGTCTGTGAATGTTAGCTTTGTGAATTGTGACAGATGAAATAATGACTGAGTGGCCACATCCAGTCAGAATGATACAAAACAAGTTCTCACCAAACCTCAACTAAAACATCTTATAAACAGATTATATTAATCAGCATTATGACATCACAGTTTTCAAATCCCAGCTGCTTCATGAATTTCATCACATCATTATTTCATCACACAAGTGAACTCAGGATCCTTACACACTTTTAAATCGAGTAGTTACAATTAATTATAACTGACAAAACAATATCACAATACCCTGCATTCAATCCTTTTCTGTAATAGTATCCGTTTGTAACTGTCATTCTGGAATATCTTTCTTATATGATTGCACCCCCTTCTCCAATATGGGGAAATTGAATCAGCCACACACAACTTCAAATCTGATGTACAGTGCCTTGCAAAAGTAATCACCCCCTTGGCATTTTGCATGTTTTGTTGCCTCACAACCTGGAATTAACATGGATTGTTTGAGGATTTGCATCATTTAATTTATAGAACATGCCCATAACTTTGAAGATTTTTTTTATTGTGAAGCAAACAACAAATAGGACAAAATAATTGAAAATGTCAATGTGCATAACTATTCACCCCCCCTAAAGTTAATACTTTGTAGACCCACCTTTTGCGTCTATTACCACTCCAAGTCGCTTTGGATAAGTCTCTATGAGGTTGCCACATCTTAACACTGGGATTTTTGCCAATTCCTCCTGACTTGTACTTCTCAACAACATTGTACCTTACTTGTTTGGATAGTTCCTTGGTTAGTGGTGCCTCTTGCTTAGGTGTTGCAGCCTCTGGGGCCTTTCAAAAAGGTGTGTATATGCAATGACAGATCTTGTGACACTTAGATTGCACACAGGTGGACATCATTTCACTAATTATGCAACTTCTGAAGGTAATTGGTTGCACCAAAGCTTTTTATGGGCTTCATAACAAAGGGGGTGAATACATACGCACATGCCAATTATCAGTTTTTTATTTCTGAAAAATTGTTTTATGTATATATTTTTCTAATTTTACTTCACCAACTTAGACTATTGTGTTCTGATCCATCACATGTAATTCAGATTTAAAAAAAAAAACATTGAACTAAAGGCTGTAATGTAACCAAATAGGTAAAAAGCCAAGGGGGTGAATACTTTTGCAAGGCACTGTATTTATACTATGGTGGAAATGCAAAGACACTACAGTTAATTTACTTAAGGCAAATAGACTGTGCACTCTGCAAGTGAAGTTTCACTAATTTTCTCTCTACTGATTTCCATTATCCACTCACAAGCAAAAATTAGGTTGTTTATTTTTTTTTTCCTTGCACCTCATTAGGTATTCTTTACAAAGTGAAACGTCACCATTTTTTTTTTTTATAATACAAACTGTTACACAGTTTTAATACACAAACTATTATAAAGACACAAACAGTTTTATTACACAAACTATTACATAGATGTAAACTATTTTATTTTTTCAAATGTTTTATTTTATCCTGTGCAATAGGCAGGTAGTGTTGAGCAGAATATGCCATATTCGAATTCGCGATATATCTCGAATATATTGTCGAATATTCGTGATATATTCGCTAAATACGAATATTCGAGATATTTTTTGAAACCGAAATCATTGCGAATTTTCGCTATTGCGAATTGCGAATTGCGAATATTCGAGAAATGCGGAGGGAGCACTCTGATTGGCTCAGCATATTCGTGATATGTTGCAATACAAAATAATTGAGAATATTCGGCAAATGTGTAAGGAGCACTCTGATTGGCTCAGAATATTCGTGATATATTGCAATACAAAATAATTGAGAATATTCGGCAAATACGGAAGGAGCACTCTGATTGGCTCAGAATATTCTTGATATTTTATCGTAATTTCGCAAAAATGCGAATGAGAAATTTATTGCGGAATTTCGACAGTAACACTCTGAAATCGAATATATGTGTAATTTTATTTAAAAACAGTATTGCGAATTTCTCGAGCGCGCTTGCGCAATCGCGCGAACAACACGCACGCGCGACTACTTCCTGGAACTTGGACACTTGCCAGTTTCATTTTCCATAGGTAGCTGTTGTTGGTCTATTTGCACAAGTTCAATTGGAAATATGGTTGGAAGCAACCTTTCAAGAGATGAAGAGAATATTTTGATCAGTGTGAGTATTTGAATTATCTTTACCTGCATTTTAGACTAGTTTAAAAGTTAGTATATAAGATCAGATATTAGTATTTCCCAAACAATTTCTCTCCTGGTGTTACAAAACTACAAGTCCCAGCATGCCTGTACAGCTGCAGACACCCTGCTTGGTAAATGTGTATTTAGGCACTTTCCTTGCTATTTTGCATAATGAATTTAACATGTTGTGCACACCGGGCTAATTTGTTCAGATTTGTTGTTTACGAGACTAAAACTTTTTTTTGGCTAGAAAATTACTTAAAACCCCCAAACATTATATATATATTTTTTAATAACACCCTAGAGCAGGGGTCTCCAAACTTTTTACTTCGAGGGCCACATTCTATATTTTACTCATATCCGCGGGCCGGAAAAATAATTTTACTAAATAAATCCACAGTAGAAGAAGAATAGCATTTTACTTACTGTTGACCGCAGAACTGGATGATGGTCCCGTCGTCTAATAAAACGATGGAGCATCATTCAGCGGGTTTAACTACCAGCGTGCATTGAGGTTTTACATCCGTGTCCTCACCAGTCTCCCCCACATCTGTGTCCCCACATTGGTGTCCCCATACATCTGTGTCCCCACAATGGTGTCCCCATACATCTGTGTCATCACATTGGTGTCCCCATACATCTGTTTCATCACATTGGTGTCCCCATACATCTGTGTCATCACATTGGTGTCCCCATACATCTGTGTCATCACATTGGTGTCCCCACACATCTGTGTCATCACATTGGTGTCCCCATACATCTGTGTCATCACACTGGTGTCCCCACACATCTGTCTCCTCACATTGGTGTCCCCATACATCTGTGTCATCACACTGGTGTCCCCATACATCTGTCTCCTCACATTGGTGTCCCCATACATCTGTGTCATCACACTGGTGTCCCCACACATCTGTCTCCTCACATTGGTGTCCCCATACATCTGTGTCATCACACTGGTGTCCCCATACATCTGTCTCCTCACATTGGTGTCCCCATACATCTGTGTCATCACATTGGTGTCCCCATACATCTGTGTCATCACATTGGTGTCCCCATACATCTGTCTCCTCACATTGGTGTCCCCATACATCTGTGTCATCACATTGGTGTCCCCATACATCTGTGTCATCACATTGGTGTCCCCATACATCTGTGTCATCACATTGGTGTCCCCATACATCTGTGTCATCACATTGGTGTCCCTATACATCTGTGTTATCACATTGGTGTTCCCATACATCTGTGTCCCCACATTGGTGTCCCCATACATCTGTGTCATCACATTGGTGTTCCCATACATCTGTGTCCCCACATTGGTGTCCCCATACATCTGTGTCCCCACATTGGTGTCCCCATACATCTTTGTCATCACATTGGTGTCCCCACACATCTGAGCACCCCACCAGTCTTCCCATACACTGTTGTCCCCACACATCTGTGTCCCCACACTAGTGTCCTCACACATCTGTGCCCCCCACCAGTCTCCTCATACACTTTTGTCCCCACACATCTGTGTCCCCACACTGGTGTCCCCACACATCTGTGCCCCCCACCAGTCTCCTCATACACTTTTGTCCCCACACATCTGTGTCCCCACACTGGTGTCCCCACACATCTGTGCCCCCCACCAGTCTCCTCATACACTTTTGTCCCCATACATCTGTGTCATCACACTGGTGTCCCCACACATCTGTCTCCTCACATTGGTGTCCCCATACATCTGTGTCCCCACACTGGTGTCCCCACACATCTGTCTCCTCACATTGGTGTCCCCATACATCTGTGTCATCACATTGGTGTCCCCATACATGTCTCCTCACATTGGTGTCCCCATACATCCCTATACATCTGTGTCATCACATTGGTGTCCCCATACATCTGTGTCCCCACATTGGTGTCCCCATACATCTGTGTCATCACATTGGTGTTCCCATACATCTGTGTCCCCACATTGGTGTCCCCATACATCTGTCCCCACATTGTTGTCCCCATACATCTGTGTCCCCACATTGGTGTCTCCATACATCTGTGTCCCCACATTGTTGTCCCCATACATCTGTGTCCCCACATTGGTGTCTCCATACATCTGTGTCCCCACATTGGTGTCCCCATACATCTGTGTCATCACATTGGTGTCCCCACACATCTGAGCACCCGACCAGTCTCCTCATACACTGTTGTCCCCACACATCTGTGTCCCCACACTGGTGTCCCCACACATCTGTCTCCTCACATTGGTGTCCCCATACATCTGTGTCATCACACTGGTGTCCCCACACATCTGTCTCCTCACATTGGTGTCCCCATACATCTGTGTCATCACACTGGTGTCCCCATACATCTGTCTCCTCACATTGGTGTCCCCATACATCTGTGTCATCACATTGGTGTCCCCATACATCTGTGTCATCACATTGGTGTCCCCATACATCTGTCTCCTCACATTGGTGTCCCCATACATCTGTCTCCTCACATTGGTGTCCCCATACATCTGTGTCATCACATTGGTGTCCCCATACATCTGTGTCATCACATTGGTGTCCCCATACATCTGTGTCATCACATTGGTGTCCCTATACATCTGTGTTATCACATTGGTGTTCCCATACATCTGTGTCCCCACATTGGTGTCCCCATACATCTGTGTCATCACATTGGTGTTCCCATACATCTGTGTCCCCACATTGGTGTCCCCATACATCTGTGTCCCCACATTGGTGTCCCCATACATCTTTGTCATCACATTGGTGTCCCCACACATCTGAGCACCCCACCAGTCTTCCCATACACTGTTGTCCCCACACATCTGTGTCCCCACACTAGTGTCCTCACACATCTGTGCCCCCCACCAGTCTCCTCATACACTTTTGTCCCCACACATCTGTGTCCCCACACTGGTGTCCCCACACATCTGTGCCCCCCACCAGTCTCCTCATACACTTTTGTCCCCACACATCTGTGTCCCCACACTGGTGTCCCCACACATCTGTGCCCCCCACCAGTCTCCTCATACACTTTTGTCCCCATACATCTGTGTCATCACACTGGTGTCCCCACACATCTGTCTCCTCACATTGGTGTCCCCATACATCTGTGTCCCCACACTGGTGTCCCCACACATCTGTCTCCTCACATTGGTGTCCCCATACATCTGTGTCATCACATTGGTGTCCCCATACATGTCTCCTCACATTGGTGTCCCCATACATCTGTTTCATCACATTGGTGTCCCTATACATCTGTGTCATCACATTGGTGTCCCCATACATCTGTGTCCCCACATTGGTGTCCCCATACATCTGTGTCATCACATTGGTGTTCCCATACATCTGTGTCCCCACATTGGTGTCCCCATACATCTGTCCCCACATTGTTGTCCCCATACATCTGTGTCCCCACATTGGTGTCTCCATACATCTGTGTCCCCACATTGTTGTCCCCATACATCTGTGTCCCCACATTGGTGTCTCCATACATCTGTGTCCCCACATTGGTGTCCCCATACATCTGTGTCATCACATTGGTGTCCCCACACATCTGAGCACCCGACCAGTCTCCTCATACACTGTTGTCCCCACACATCTGTGTCCCCACACTGGTGTCCCCACACATCTGTCTCCTCACATTGGTGTCCCCATACATCTGTGTCATCACACTGGTGTCCCCACACATCTGTCTCCTCACATTGGTGTCCCCATACATCTGTGTCATCACACTGGTGTCCCCATACATCTGTCTCCTCACATTGGTGTCCCCATACATCTGTGTCATCACATTGGTGTCCCCATACATCTGTGTCATCACATTGGTGTCCCCATACATCTGTCTCCTCACATTGGTGTCCCCATACATCTGTCTCCTCACATTGGTGTCCCCATACATCTGTGTCATCACATTGGTGTCCCCATACATCTGTGTCATCACATTGGTGTCCCCATACATCTGTGTCATCACATTGGTGTCCCTATACATCTGTGTTATCACATTGGTGTTCCCATACATCTGTGTCCCCACATTGGTGTCCCCATACATCTGTGTCATCACATTGGTGTTCCCATACATCTGTGTCCCCACATTGGTGTCCCCATACATCTGTGTCCCCACATTGGTGTCCCCATACATCTTTGTCATCACATTGGTGTCCCCACACATCTGAGCACCCCACCAGTCTTCCCATACACTGTTGTCCCCACACATCTGTGTCCCCACACTAGTGTCCTCACACATCTGTGCCCCCCACCAGTCTCCTCATACACTTTTGTCCCCACACATCTGTGTCCCCACACTGGTGTCCCCACACATCTGTGCCCCCCACCAGTCTCCTCATACACTTTTGTCCCCACACATCTGTGTCCCCACACTGGTGTCCCCACACATCTGTGCCCCCCACCAGTCTCCTCATACACTTTTGTCCCCATACATCTGTGTCATCACACTGGTGTCCCCACACATCTGTCTCCTCACATTGGTGTCCCCATACATCTGTGTCCCCACACTGGTGTCCCCACACATCTGTCTCCTCACATTGGTGTCCCCATACATCTGTGTCATCACATTGGTGTCCCCATACATGTCTCCTCACATTGGTGTCCCCATACATCTGTTTCATCACATTGGTGTCCCTATACATCTGTGTCATCACATTGGTGTCCCCATACATCTGTGTCCCCACATTGGTGTCCCCATACATCTGTGTCATCACATTGGTGTTCCCATACATCTGTGTCCCCACATTGGTGTCCCCATACATCTGTCCCCACATTGTTGTCCCCATACATCTGTGTCCCCACATTGGTGTCTCCATACATCTGTGTCCCCACATTGTTGTCCCCATACATCTGTGTCCCCACATTGGTGTCTCCATACATCTGTGTCCCCACATTGGTGTCCCCATACATCTGTGTCATCACATTGGTGTCCCCACACATCTGAGCACCCGACCAGTCTCCTCATACACTGTTGTCCCCACACATCTGTGTCCCCACACTGGTGTCCCCACACATCTGTCTCCTCACATCTGGTTGTCCCCACACATCTGTGTCCCCATACATCTGTGTCCCCACACACTGGTGTCCCCACACATCTGTCTCCTCACATTGGTGTCCCCATACATCTGTGTCATCACATTGGTGTCCCCATACATCTGTGTCCTCACATTGGTGTCCCCATACATCTGTGTCCCCACATTGGTGTCCCCATACATCTGTGTCCTCACATTGGTGTCCCCATACGTCTGTGCCCCCACATTGGTGTCCCCATACATTTGTCACATCACATTGGTGTCCCCATACATCCGTGTCATCACATTGGTGTCCCCATACATCTGTGTCCTCACATTGGTGTCCCCATACATCTGTGTCCCCACATTGGTGTCCCCATACATCTGTGTCCTCACATTGGTGTCCCCATACGTCTGTGCCCCCACATTGGTGTCCCCATACATTTGTCACATCACATTGGTGTCCCCATACATCCGTGTCATCACATTGGTGTCCCCATACATCTGTTTTTTGGCAGAATTTCGGAACATGCTTTACAAGCGCTCTGATTGGCTCATTCTGAAATCGAATATTCGAGATATTTTATCGAAATGTCACAAAATGCGAATGATAAATTCCTTTCTTGAATTTCGACAGTAACACTCTGAAATCGAATATATGTGTAATTTTATTTAAAAACAGTATTGCGAATTTCTCGAGCGCGCTTGCGCAATCGCGCGAACAACACGCACGCGCGACTACTTCCTGGAACTTGGACACTTGCCAGTTTCATTTTCCATAGGTAGCTGTTGTTGGTCTATTTGCACAAGTTCAATTGGAAATATGGTTGGAAGCAACCTTTCAAGAGATGAAGAGAATATTTTGATCAGTGTGAGTATTTGAATTATCTTTACCTGCATTTTAGACTAGTTTAAAAGTTAGTATATAAGATCAGATATTAGTATTTCCCAAACAATTTCTCTCCTGGTGTTACAAAACTACAAGTCCCAGCATGCCTGTACAGCTGCAGACACCCTGCTTGGTAAATGTGTATTTAGGCACTTTCCTTGCTATTTTGCATAATAAATTTAACATGTTGTGCACACCGGGCTAATTTGTTCAGATTTGTTGTTTACGAGACTAAAACTTTTTTTTGGCTAGAAAATTACTTAAAACCCCCAAACATTATATATATATTTTTTAATAACACCCTAGAGCAGGGGTCTCCAAACTTTTTACTTCGAGGGCCACATTCTATATTTTACTCATATCCGCGGGCCGGAAAAATAATTTTACTAAATAAATCCACAGTAGAAGAAGAATAGCATTTTACTTACTGTTGACCGCAGAACTGGATGATGGTCCCGTCGTCTAATAAAACGATGGAGCATCATTCAGCGGGTTTAACTACCAGCGTGCATTGAGGTTTTACATCCGTGTCCTCACCAGTCTCCCCCACATCTGTGTCCCCACATTGGTGTCCCCATACATCTGCGCCCCCCACCAGTCTCCTCATACACTGTTGTCCCCACACATCTGTGTCCCCACACTGGTGTCCCCACACATCTGTGCCCCCCACCAGTCTCCTCATACACTTTTGTCCCCACACATCTGTGTTCCCACACTGGTGTCTCCACACATCTGTCTCCTCACATTGGTGTCCCTATACATCTGTGTCATCACATTGGTGTCCCCATACATCTGTGTTATGACATTGGTGTCCCCATACATCTGTGTCATCACATTGGTGTCCCCATACATCTGTGTCATCACATTGGTCTCCCCATACATCTGTGTCATCACATTGGTGTCCCCACACATCTGTGCCCCCCACCAGTCTCCTCATACACTTTTGTCCCCACACATCTGTGTCCCCACACTGGTGTCCCCACACATCTGTGCCCCCCACCAGTCTCCTCATACACTTTTGTCCCCACACATCTGTGTCCCCACACTGGTTTCCCCACACATCTGTCTCCTCACATTGGTGTCCCCATACATCTGTGTCATCACATTGGTGTCCCCATACATCTGTGTCATCACATTGGTGTCCCCATACATCTGTGTCATCACATTGGTGTCCCCACACATCTGTGCCCCCCACCAGTCTCCTCATACACTTTTGTCCCCACACATCTGTGTCCCCACACTGGTGTCCCCACACATCTGTCTCCTCACATTGGTGTCCCCATACATCTGTGTCATCACATTGGTGTCCCCATACATCTGTGTCATCACATTGGTGTCCCCATACATCTGTGTCATCACATTGGTGTCCCCATACATCTGTGTCCCCACACTGGTGTCCCCACACATCTGTCTCCTCACATTGGTGTCCCCATACATCTGTGTCATCACATTGGTGTCCCAATACATCTGTGTCATCACATTGGTGTCCCCATACATCTGTCTCCCCACATTGGTGTCACCATACATGTGTCCCCACCAGTCTCCCCACAAATCTCTGTCCACACACTGTTGTCCCCATACATCTGTTACCCCACCAGTCTCCCCACAAATCTGTGTCCCCACACTGTTGTCCCCACACATCTGTTACCCCACCAGTCTCCTTATACATCTGTGTCCCCACATTGGTGTCCCCATACATGTGTCCCCACCAGTCTCCCCACAAATCTGTGTCATCACATTGGTGTTCCCATACATCTGTGTCCTCACATTGGTGTCCCCATACATCTGTGTCCCCACCAATCTCCCCACACATCTGTGACCCCACACTGGTGTCCCTACACATCTGTGTCCACACCAGTGTCCTCATACATCTGTGCCCCCACACTGGTGTCCCCACAATTATGTGTCCCCACACTGTTGTCCCCACACATCTGTTAGCCCACCAGTCTCCTCATACATCTGTGTCCCCACATCGGTGTCCCCACACATTTGTGTCCCCACCAGTCTCCCCACACATCTATGTCCCCACACATCTGTGTCCCCACATCTGTGTGCCCACACTGGTGTCCCCACACATCTGTGGCCCCACCAGTCTCCTCATACATCTGTGCCCCCACATTGGTGGGGACTCAGATGTATGGGGACACCCATGTGGGGACACAGATGTATGAGGAGAGTGGTGGGGTAACAGATGTATGAGGAGACTGGTGGGGGTCACAGATGTGTGGGGACACCAGTGTGGGGACCCAGATGTGTGAGGACACAAGTGTGGGGACATAGATGTGTTGGGAGACTGGTGGGGGCACACATGAAGTGTGGGGACACCCATGTGGGTAAACAGATGTATGAGGAGACTGCTGGGGACACAGATGTATGAGGAGACTGGTGGGGGTCACACATGTGTGGGGACACCAGTGTGGGGACCCAGATGTGTGAGGACACAAGTGTGGGGACATAGATGTGTGGGGAGACTGGTGGGGACACTGATGTGGGGACACAGATGTATGAGGAGACTGCTGGGGACATAGATTTATGAGGACACTGTTGGGGACACCGATGTGTGGGGACACAAGTGTGGGAACACTGATTTGTGGGGAGACTGTTGGGGATACAGATGTATGGGGACACTAATGTGGGGACACAGATCTATGAGGAGACTGGTGGGGCAACAGATGTGTGGAGACACAAGTGTGGGGACACTGATTTGTGGGGAGGCTGGTGGGGACACAGATGTATGGGGACACCTGTCTCCCCACAAATCAGTGTCCCCACACTTGTGTCCCCACACATCTGTGACTCCACCAGTCTCCTCATACATCTATGTCCCCACACATCTGTGACTCCACCAGTCTCCCCATAAATCAGTGTCCCAACACTTGTGTCCCCACACATCTGTGTCCACACACTGGTATCCCCACACATCTGGCTCCCCACACTGGTGTCCCCACAATTATCTGTCCCCACACTGTTGTCCCCACACATCTATCCCCACACATCTGTTTCCCTACCAGTCTCCTCATACATCTGTGTCCCCACATTGGTGTCCCCATACATCTGTGGGCCCAATAGTCTCACCACACATCTGTGCCCCATTAGGGCACCCCCTACTGCTGTCCCCATTAAACCCCCCTCCACTGGTGTCCCCATAAGAGCACCCCCCCACTGGTGTCCCCATTAGAGAACCCCCCCACTGGTGTCCCCTTTAGAGAACCCCCCCACTGGTGTCCCCATAAGAGCACCACCCCCTACTTGTCACTTGTATCCCCATTAGAGCACCTCCCACTTGTGTCCCCATGAGAATTATCAGCACCCTGAAGTTTGTGCCATATCAGAGCCATTCAGCCACCCTCCACAGTAGTGTACAGTAATCATCTCGCATCAGCCCCCCTCCCTCCTCCATGCATGTGTACTTTACTAGCGCGTCAGACATTACACACACTGGCTGTTCAGACCTGCTGCACTTCCCGACTCCCGCCACGCCTTAATACACACTCGTTACTGGTTAACAGCGAGGCGGGAGGGGGAGCAGGGCGTTGTGGCAACGGGTCTAAAACAAATCATTGGCTGCTAGGATGACCGTGGACCCAGCAGCCTACACAAACACAGTGAGACGCCGGGAGAGATTGCGGGACCTGCGCTGCATATTGCTAGGGACGAATATTCAGCGCAGGTTCCACAACTAACAGGTGGACCAGTGACTCCAGCTGCGTGCCGGAGAAAATGGCCTGGCGGGCCAGATGTGGCCCGCCGGCCGTACTTTGGAGACCCCTACCCTAGAGAATGAAATGGTAATCATTGCAATATTTCTTGCCACACCGTATTTGCGCAGCGGTCTTACAAGCGCTGTTTTTTTGGAAAAAAATATTTTTTTTTGAATTTGAAAATAACACAACAATAAATTTTGCCCAATTTTTTTAGATTTTGCGAAAGACAAAGTTACGCCGAGTAAAATGATACCCAACATGTCACGCTCAAAAATTCTGCCCGCTCGTGGCATGGCGTCAAACTTTCACCCTTAAAAATTTCTCGATAGGTGATTATTTAATAATTCAACAGGTTGCATTTTTTCAGCTAAAGAGTAGCTCTAGGGCTAAAATTATTGCTCTTGCTCTAACGATCGCGCCGATACCTCACTTGTGTTGTTTGAACACCATTTTCATATGCGGGCGCTACTCGCTTATGCGTCGCTGTTTCCTAAACGGAAGCCTACAGCTGTTGCAAAACAACTCCCCGTTATTATCGGACAGCCATTAACTGTCCAGCCATGCTCCTAGTTAAAGTATAATTGTTGTACAGCTGGTGACGGGGAGCTACATGGTATATCAGAGCATGCTGGTAGTTGTAGTTTTTTAATAACATCAACTCCATTATTTGTTCTAAATTAATTCATCTAAAAGTCTAAAAAATGGCAAGATATAAAATCTGTCATGTTAACCCTGTCATTGATTAATAAGGCGAGAATGCTCTCAATGTTGAATACCATAGATTTCCGTCATATATCCATAAGGTTTTAAACAAAAGTATTATAATATACTTTGTTCTTCATCTTGCAGAGGTTCCTGGAAACGGGGTATGATAACCTGCATAGTCAGGCAAAAAAGAAGGAGGTGGTGAGCTCTGTCCTAGAACAACTAGCAGGACATCCTGGCGGGCCACCGGATCGCATGGCCATTGTCAAGAAGTGGTCCGACCTGAAAAGGCGGCATATGGACCGGGTCAGGCGTCTCCGTGATAAATTTCACCCAGGTAAGTTATTGTTGACAGTTATGTTTTTTTTATCTATAGTGTATTTTGTGCGTGTACTCTAGAGAGGAGACGGACTGCAGGATTTGGGAGTAGACAGGCCTCCCCCAGAGGCAATATGCCACCTTTCTCCCTGCCCCTGTTGACAATGGCGTGTGAGAGGGGGTCCTCACATACAGCCCGTCCTACCTGCTCCGCTTTGAAGGCCAACGTGGCAGAGGGACTCCCTATAAGGTAGTGCGAGGATTTGCCCGCTCAAAGAGCCCCGTTAGTCCTTCGCCTCTCTTTTTAGAGACCGCGTGGTCAGAGTGCGCGCATGTTAACCCAATTTTCTAGTGCGCGTGTAAGTGTGGTGGTTTTTGTGGGAGGGGGGTAGGCGTACTAAGCGCAGGCTTACCTCGCATAGCACTCCCACCGGAGGCCGGGCTGAGACCACCAAACTCAATTGACATGTAGCCGAGAGCGGGATCAGAACCCCTAGCTGCAGAGGTGAATGGCTTGTCAGCGCAGTGGCAATCGCGTTGACCCACCGCAGCTCCTTTGTTGACAGTTATTTAAGGTCATATGTAATTAATGTAAGGGCAGATGTTATTAACCCAGACGCCATGTTGTGGTAACATATATCACCACCAGCCAAGGTATTCATAGCACTGTTGAAAAAAGACATGGGACAGCAGACAGCAACACAGAAGTTATGTGGGAACATACATTTCACATTGCTTTGCATGGGACTTTATACAAAAACCACGACCATCACAAATGGGGGTAGTTAATGGATAAATTAACTATCCTATGCTTTAAGTGGACGTGTAAGTAACATGTGACTAAGTGTTATCGAAATATCTACAGCTGTTATGAAGTAACACGTATTTCCCATAGAGTTGAATGGGAATTTAAAGAAAAACCACCACCATGGCAAATGGGGGAGGGTAAGGCTTAAATCACCTATACAATGTTGGTGGCTGACATATAAGTAACCTGTGTGCCAAGTTTCATGTAAATATCTTTCGCCGTTTGGACATGATGCTGGAACATACATACATACATACAGACACGTTGAGTTTTATATATATAGATTCCCACTAAATTCCTGTGTTAGGCGTGGGGTTTTCATAGTAATCCCGTGTGATCCATCAGACCCTTTTTTTTTAACATGATATAGTCTGAACAAAACAAAGGAGACAAAAACAGCTCATTTTACCATGGTGGCAGACCAGCTCACGCTCAGTCCCCTGTAGTGCCCACAAGACCCTTTAATATAACATTTTCCCATTGGTTAACTGTCTATATAAATTAATTTGTATTCACATACAATACAGCAGAGCACACCGAATTTGCATACGTCATTATAAAATATTTTTCTAATATATGAACATTGTGTTATTCTAGGAGCTCCGCTACCAACTGTGCGCAACAAGCGCAAAAGGTGCCAGGACACTGATGAGGAGGAAGAAGAGGAGGAAGTGCTAGAGGAGGATGTGCCAGAGGAGGATGAGGCACAGGAGGAGAGGGATGAGGAGGATCAGCCAGGGACCTCCCACTCGCCAGCCACCGCTCCTGTTGTGGAGCATGTACCCCCCCAAAACAATCCTGAGTTTGACGATATGCTGGTCGCTGGAGAGGTGGAGGTGGTGCAAATTGAAGGTGCGGTGAGCATCGTTCAGGAAGGTAAATATGTGCACAAAGATTAATAACATTTCAACAATAAAATGTAGATATAAAAATGGACAACATATAAAGCGCACCCGTCAGATTGCAGAACCATAATATGGTATTTATGATAGAAGTATACAGGTAGTGCAGAATTATTAGGCAAGTTGTATTTTTGAGGATTAATTTTATTATTGAACAACCATGTTCTCAATGAACCTCAAAAACTCAATAATATCAAAGCTGAATATTTTTGAAAGTCGTTTTTATTTTGTTTTTAGTGTTAGCTATTTTAGGGGGGTATCTGTGTATGCAGGTGAGTACTATTACTGTGCTGAATTATTAGGCAACCTAACAAAAAACAAATATATATACCCATTTCAATTATTTATTGTTAACAGTGAAACCAATATAACATCTCAACATTCCAAAATATACATTTCTGTCATTCAAAAACTAAACAAAAACAAATCAGTGACCAATATAGCCACCTTTCTTTGCAAGGACACTCAAAAGCCTGCCATCCATGGATTCTGTCAGTGTTTTTATGTGTTCACCATCAACATTGCGTGCAGCAACAACCGCAGCCTCCCAGACAATGTTCAGAGAGGTGTACTCTTTTCCCTCCTTGTAAATCTCACATTTGATGATGGACCACAGGTTCTTCTCAATGGTGTTCAGATCAGGTGAACAAGGAGGCCATGTCATTAGTTTTTTTTCTTTAATACACTTTCTTGCCAGGCACCCTGTGGAGTACTTGGACGCGTGTGCTGAAGCATTGTCCTGCATGAAAATCATGTTTTTATTGAAGGATGCAGACTTCTTCCTGTACCACTGCTTGAAGAAGGGGTCTTCCAGAAACTGGCAGTAGGACTGGGAGTTGAGCTTCACTCCATCCTCAACCCCAAAAGGCCCCACAAGCTCATCTTTGATGATACCAGCACAAACCAGTACTCCACCTCCACCTTGCTGGCGTCTGAGGCGGACTGGAGCTCTCTGCCCTTTACCAATCCAGCCACTGGCCCATTCCTTTTTGTCCATCAAAACTCACTCTCATTTCAGCAGTCCATACAACGGTAGAAAAATCAGTCCTGAGATATTTCTTGGCCCAGTCTTGACGTTTCAGCTTGTGGGTCTTGTTGAGTAGTGGTCGTCTTTCAGCCTTTCTTAACTTGGCCATGTCTCTGAGTATTGCACACCTTGTGCTTTTGGGCACTCCAGTGATGTTGCAGCTCTGAAATATGGCCAAACTGGTGGCAAGTGGCATCTTGGCAGCTGCACGCTTGACTTTTCTCAGTTCATGGGCAGTTACTTTGCGCCTTGGTATTTCCACACGCCTCTTGCGACCCTGTTGACTATTTAGAATGAAATGCTTGATTGTTCGATGATCACGCTTCAGAAGCTTTTCAATTTTAAGAGTGCTGCATCCCTCTGCAAGATATCACACTATTTTTGCCTTTTCAGAGACTGCCAAGTCCTTCTTTTGACCCATTTTGCCAAAGGAAAGGAAGTTGACTAATTATTATGCACACCTGATATAGAGTGTTGATGTCATTAGACCACACACCTTCTCATTACAGAGTTGTACATTACCTAATATGCCTAATTGGTAGTAGGCTTTCGAGCCTATACAGCTTGGAGTAAGACAACATGCATAAAGAGGATGATGTTGTCCAATTACTCATTTGCCTAATAATTCTGCACTCCCGGTCTGTGCTAGACACATAACAAGTGTATAGACATGATAATGATTGATTAATAAGCAACAGAAATATTTTATGTATTTGTTAAGGGTCTTTGAAAACAAATTGTTTTTTCTTATATCCTAACAGCTACAATACAATTGAGGGCTTACAAGACAGCCCGAAGAAAAATTAGTGAACGAATAAGGGGTAATCACAGGCAGATCAAATATCTTTTGCAGCAAAATGAGCAAATGGAGAAGGAGCTGGACAAAATTGACGCAAAAGAGCAAGAAACCCTGAATCGCCTGAAGACTCACGTTGAATTGTAATATGGTGTTTAATAAAAAGTTTTATTTTTTTGAAATGTTTCCTTTGTTTTTGAGATAGATTTTTAGGTTTTTCAACACATCTAACTTCACATCTAACACATCAACATCAACATCAACACATATAACTTCATAATTAGCAAAATCATTTTATACTATTATTTTATTTAACACAAAACCAGGACAAACTAAAGTACACAGACACAGTCACGACGAACACAAACTAAACTGTTGAAAAATGAACATAACAAAAGCAACAATAGATATAGATATAGAGAGAGAGAGCAAGAAAGAGAGAGAGAGAGAGTGCAGATTTGCTCTTCCATACAGGCTAATGGTTGCATTATAAAGGCCGCAAATCAGGGCTAAACATAAAGTTTATTGTTTTAGTTACACTTGCTGTTACGATCCTGTCTGGTAGCTTGTAGCGGAGGCTCTTGGTGGATCCGCTGTGCCAGAGAGGTCATGAAGCATTACTCAGCATGGAGGCAGCAGCAGTAGTATTAAAATGTAATGTAACTAGAAAAGATACAATTTTAGGGTAAATTGTGCGGCATGGTCTTGCCTCCACCAATACAACTGACTGGAGACGGTGACCCTAGAGATGTAAATGTGATCCAACCGTGTGTTAATCCAGTTCGGTCCATTGCCCCATCAAAAACTGCTCCATCAAAAACTAGCCCATCACAACTGCACCTAAAAAACTAGGGCTGCGCATGTTCACCCGTCTCACGATTCAATGCAATTTCGATTATCAAGTCCACGATTCGATTTGATTCCGCGATGCATCACGATGCATCACGATTGCAGCGCAAGTGAGCATGGCTCTCCCCCCAAAATACTAAATGAGATTATCAGAGACTGCAGACATAGTACAAGAAATAGTCAGAGACTGCAGACATAGTACAGGAGATTGTCAGAGACTGCAGACATAGTACATGAGATGGTCAGACTGCAGACATAGTACACGAGATGGTCAGAGACTGCAGACATAGTACATGAGATTGTCAGAGACTGCAGACATAGTACTTGAGATGGTCATAGACTGCAGACATAGTACAGGAGATTGTCAGAGACTGCAGACATAGTACATGAGATGGTCAGACTGCAGACATAGTACATGAGATGGTCAGACTGCAGACATAGTACATGAGATGGTCATAGACTGCAGACATAGTACAGGAGATTGTCAGAGACTGCAGACATAGTACATGAGATGGTCAGACTGCAGACATAGTACACGAGATGGTCAGAGACTGCAGACATAGTACATGAGATGGTCAGACTGCAGACATAGTACACGAGATGGTCAGAGACTGCAGACATAGTACATGAGATTGTCAGAGACTGCAGACATAGTACATGAGATGGTCAGACTGCAGACATAGTACATGAGATGGTCAGACTGCAGACATAGTACAGGAGATTGTCATAGACTCCAGACATAGTACAGGAGATGGTCAGAGACAGCAGACATAGTACAGGAGATGGTCAAAGACTGCAGACATAGTACACGAGATGGTCAGACTGCAGACATAGTACAGGAGATTGTCATAGACTCCAGACATAGTACAGGAGATTGTCAGAGCCAGCAGACATAGTACAGGAGATTGTCAGAGACTGCAGACATAGTACAGGAGATTGTCATAGACTGCAGACATAGTACATGAGATGGTCAGAGACTGCAGACATAGTACTTGAGATGGTGATAGACTGCAGACATAGTACAGGAGATTGTCAGAGACTGCAGACATAGTACATGAGATGGTCAGACTGCAGACATAGTACATGAGATGGTCAGACTGCAGACATAGTACATGAGATGGTCATAGACTGCAGACATAGTACAGGAGATTGTCAGAGACTGCAGACATAGTACATGAGATGGTCAGACTGCAGACATAGTACACGAGATGGTCAGAGACTGCAGACATAGTACATGAGATGGTCAGACTGCAGACATAGTACACGAGATGGTCAGAGACTGCAGACATAGTACATGAGATTGTCAGAGACTGCAGACATAGTACATGAGATTGTCAGAGACTGCAGACATAGTACATGAGATGGTCAGACTGCAGACATAGTACATGAGATGGTCAGACTGCAGACATAGTACAGGAGATTGTCATAGACTCCAGACATAGTACAGGAGATGGTCAGAGACAGCAGACATAGTACAGGAGATGGTCAAAGACTGCAGACATAGTACACGAGATGGTCAGACTGCAGACATAGTACAGGAGATTGTCATAGACTCCAGACATAGTACAGGAGATTGTCAGAGCCAGCAGACATAGTACAGGAGATTGTCAGAGACTGCAGACATAGTACAGGAGATTGTCATAGACTGCAGACATAGTACATGAGATGGTCAGAGACTGCAGACATAGTACATGAGATGGTCAGAGACTGCAGACATAGTACAGGAGATTGTCATATACAGCAGACATAGTACAGGAGATTGTCAGACTGCAGACATAGTACATGAGATGGTCAGACTGCAGACATAGTACATGAGATGGTCAGACTGCAGACATAGTACATGAGATGGTCAGAGACTGCAGACATAGTACATGAGAGGGTCATAGACTGCAGACATAGTACAGGAGATTGTCATAGACTGCAGACATAGTACAGGAGATTGTCATAGACTGCAGACATAGTACATGAGATGGTCAGAGACTGCAGACATAGTACATGAGATGGTCAGAGACTGCAGACATAGTACATGAGATGGTCAGAGACTGCAGACATAGTACAGGAGATTGTCATAGACAGCAGACATAGTACAGGAGATTGTCAGAGACTGCAGACATAGTACATGAGATGGTCAGACTGCAGACATAGTACAGGAGATTGTCAGAGACTGCAGACATAGTACAGGAGATTGTCATAGACTGCAGACATAGTACATGAGATGGTCAGAGACTGCAGACATAGTACATGAGATGGTCAGAGACTGCAGACATAGTACAGGAGATTGTCATAGACAGCAGACATAGTACAGGAGATTGTCAGAGACTGCAGACATAGTACATGAGATGGTCAGACTGCAGACATAGTACATGAGATAGTCAGACTGAAGACATAGTACATGAGATGGTGAGACTGCAGACATAGTACAGGAGATTGTCAGAGACTGCAGACATAGTACATGAGATTGTCATAGACTGCAGACATAGTACATGAGATGGTCAGACTGCAGACATAGTACATGAGATGGTCAGAGACTGCAGACATAGTACATGAGATGGTCAGAGACTGCAGACATAGTACATGAGATGGTCAGACTGCAGACATAGTACATGAGATGGTCAGACTGCAGACATAGTACATGAGATGGTCAGAGACTGCAGACATAGTACATGAGAGGGTCATAGACTGCAGACATAGTACAGGAGATGGTCAGAGACTGCAGACATAGTACAGGAGATTGTCATATACAGCAGACATAGTACAGGAGATTGTCAGAGACTGCAGACATAGTACATGAGATGGTCAGAGACTGCAGACATAGTACATGAGATGGTCAGAGACTGCAGACATAGTACATGAGATGGTCAGACTGCAGACATAGTACATGAGATGGTCAGACTGCAGACATAGTACATGAGATGGTCAGAGACTGCAGACATAGTACATGAGAGGGTCATAGACTGCAGACATAGTACAGGAGATTGTCATAGACTGCAGACATAGTACAGGAGATTGTCATAGACTGCAGACATAGTACATGAGATGGTCAGAGACTGCAGACATAGTACATGAGATGGTCAGAGACTGCAGACATAGTACATGAGATGGTCAGAGACTGCAGACATAGTACAGGAGATTGTCATAGACAGCAGACATAGTACAGGAGATTGTCAGAGACTGCAGACATAGTACATGAGATGGTCAGACTGCAGACATAGTACAGGAGATTGTCAGAGACTGCAGACATAGTACAGGAGATTGTCATAGACTGCAGACATAGTACATGAGATGGTCAGAGACTGCAGACATAGTACAGGAGATTGTCATAGACAGCAGACATAGTACAGGAGATTGTCAGAGACTGCAGACATAGTACATGAGATGGTCAGACTGCAGACATAGTACATGAGATGGTCAGAGACTGCAGACATAGTACATGAGATGGTCAGAGACAGCAGACATAGTACAGGAGATGGTCAAAGACTGCAGACATAGTACATGAGATGTTCAGACTGCAGACATACAGGGAGTGCAGAATTATTAGGCAAGTTGTATTTTTGAGGATTAATTTTATTATTGAACAACAACCATGTTCTCAATGAACCCAAAAAACTCATTAATATCAAAGCTGAATATTTTTGGAAGTAGTTTTTAGTTTGTTTTTAGTTTTAGCTATTTTAGGGGGATATCTGTGTGTGCAGGTGACTATTACTGTGCATAATTATTAGGCAACTTAACAAAAAACAAATATATACCCATTTCAATTATTTATTTTTACCAGTGAAACCAATATAACATCTCAACATTCACAAATATACATTTCTGACATTCAAAAACAAAACAAAAACAAATCAGTGACCAATATAGCCACCTTTCTTTGCAAGGACACTCATGCAGCCTGCCATCCATGAATTCTGTCAGTGTTTTGATCTGTTCACCATCAACATTGCGTGCAGCAGCAACCACAGCCTCCCAGACACTGTTCAGAGAGGTGTACTGTTTTCCCTCCTTGTAAATCTCACATTTGATGATGGACCACAGGTTCTCAATGGGGTTCAGATCAGGTGAACAAGGAGGCCATGTCATTAGTTTTTCTTCTTTTATACCCTTTCTTGTCAGCCACGCTGTGGAGTACTTGGACGCGTGTGATGGAGCATTGTCCTGCATGAAAATCGTGTTTTTCTTGAAGGATGCAGACTTCTTCCTGTACCACTGCTTGAAGAAGGTGTCTTCCAGAAACTGGCAGTAGGATTGGGAGTTGAGCTTGACTCCATCCTCAACCCGAAAAGGCCCCACAAGCTCATCTTTGATGATACCAGCCCAAACCAGTACTCCACCTCCACCTTGCTGGCGTCTGAGTCGGACTGGAGCTCTCTGCCCTTTACCAATCCAGCCACGGGCCCATCCATCCGGCCCATCAAGACTCGCTCTCATTTCATCAGTCCATAAAACCTTAGAAAAATCAGTCTTGAGATATTTCTTGGCCCAGTCTTGACGTTTCTGCTTGTGTGTCTTGTTCAGTGGTGGTCGTCTTTCAGCCTTTCTTACCTTGGCCATGTCTCTGAGTATTGCACACCTTGTGCTTTTGGGCACTCCAGTGATGTTGCAGCTCTGAAATATGGCCAAACTGGTGGCAAGTGGCATCTTGGTAGCTGCACGCTTGACTTTTCTCAGTTCATGGGTAGTTATTTTGCGCCTTGGTTTTTCCACACGCTTCTTGCGACCCTGTTGACTATTTTGAATGAAACGCTTGATTGTTCGATGATCACGCTTCAGAAGCTTTGCAATTTTAAGAGTGCTGCATCCCTCTGCAAGATATCTCACTATTTTTGACTTTTCTGAGCCTGTCAAGTCCTTCTTTTGACCCATTTTGCCAAAGGAAAGGAAGTTGCCTAATAATTATGCACACCTGATATAGGGTGTTGATGTCATTAGACCACACCCCTTCTCATTACAGAGTTGTACATAACCTAATATGCTTAATTGGTAGTAGGCTTTCGAGCCTATACAGCTTGGAGTAAGACAACATGCATAAAGAGGATGATGTGGTCAAAATATTCATTTGCCTAATAATTCTGCACTCCCTGTAGTACATGAGATGGTCAGACTGAAGACATAGTACATGAGATGGTCAGACTGCAGACATAGTACATGAGATGGTCAGACTGCAGACATAGTACAGGAGATTGTCAGAGACTGCAGACATAGTACATGAGATGGTCAGACTGCAGACATAGTACATGAGATGGTCAGAGACTGCAGACATAGTACATGAGATGGTCAGAGACTGCAGACATAGTACAGGAGATGGTCAGAGACTGCAGACATAGTACAGGAGATTGTCATAGACTGCAGACATAGTACAGGAGATGGTCAGAGACTGCAGACATAGTACATGAGATGGTCAGAGACTGCAGACATAGTACAGGAGATTGTCATAGACAGCAGACATAGTACAGGAGATTGTCAGAGACTGCAGACATAGTACATGAGATGGTCAGACTGCAGACATAGTACATGAGATGGTCAGAGACTGCAGACATAGTACATGAGATGGTCAGACTGCAGACATAGTACATGAGATGGTCAGACTGCAGACATAGTACATGAGATGGTCAGACTGCAGACATAGTACATGAGATGGTCAGACTGCAGACATAGTACATGAGATGGTCAGACTGAAGACATAGTACATGAGATGGTGAGACTGCAAACATAGTACAGGAGATGGTCAGAGACTGCAGACATAGTACAGGAGATTGTCATAGACAGCAGACATAGTACAGGAGATTGTCATAGACTGCAGACATAGTACAGGAGATTGTCAGAGACTGCAGACATAGTACATGAGATGGTCAGACTGCAGACATAGTACAGGAGATTGTCATAGACTGCAGACATAGTACAGGAGATGGTCAGAGACTGCAGACATAGTACAGGAGATGGTCATAGACTGCAGACATAGTACATGAGATGGTCAGACTGCAGACATAGTACAGGAGATTGTCAGAGACTGCAGACATAGTACATGAGATGGTCAGACTGCAGACATGTACTATGTCTGCAGTCTCTGACTATCTCCTGTACTATGTCTGCAGTCTCTGACCATCTCCTGTACTATGTCTGCAGTCTCTGACCATCTCCTGTACTATGTCTGCAGTCTATGACAATCTCCTGTACTATGTCTGCAGTCTCTGACCATCTCCTGTACTATGTCTGCAGTCTCTGACCATCTCATGTACTATGTCTGCAGTCTCTGACCATCTCATGTACTATGTCTGCAGTCTGACCATCTCATGTACTATGTCTGCAGTCTCTGACAATCTCCTGTACTATGTCTGCAGTCTGACCATCTCATGTACTATGTCTGCAGTCTCTGACAATCTCCTGTACTATGTCTGCAGTCTGACCATCTCATGTACTATGTCTGCAGTCTGACCATCTCATGTACTATGTCTTCAGTCTGACCATCTCATGTACTATGTCTGCAGTCTGAACATCTCATGTACTATGTCTGCAGTCTGAACATCTCATGTACTATGTCTGCAGTCTCTGACAATCTCCTGTACTATGTCTGCAGTCTGACCATCTCATGTACTATGTCTGCAGTCTCTGACCATCTCATGTACTATGTCTGCAGTCTGACCATCTCCTGTACTATGTCTGCAGTCTCTGACCATCTCATGTACTATGTCTGCAGTCTGACCATCTCATGTACTATGTCTGCAGTCTGACCATCTCATGTACTATGTCTTCAGTCTGACCATCTCATGTACTATGTCTGCAGTCTGAACATCTCATGTACTATGTCTGCAGTCTCTGACAATCTCCTGTACTATGTCTGCAGTCTGACCATCTCATGTACTATGTCTGCAGTCTCTGACCATCTCAGGTACTATGTCTGCAGTCTGACCATCTCATGTACTTTGTCTGCAGTCTGACCATCTCATGCACTATGTCTGCAGTCTCTGACAATCTCCTGTACTATGTCTGCTGTATATGACAATCTCCTGTACTATGTCTGCAGTCTCTGACCATCTCATGTACTATGTCTGCAGTCTCTGACCATCTCATGTACTATGTCTGCAGTCTATGACAATCTCCTGTACTATGTCTGCAGTCTATGACCATCTCATGTACTATGTCTGCAGTCTATGACAATCTCATGTACTATGTCTGCAGTCTGACCATCTCATGTACTATGTCTGCAGTCTCTGACAATCTCCTGTACTATGTCTGCAGTCTATGACAATCTCCTGTACTATGTCTGCAGTCTCTGACCATCTCCTGTACTATGTCTGCAGTCTCTGACCATCTCATGTAACAGGAGATGGTCAGACTGCAGACATAGTACATGAGATGGTCAGACTGCAGACATAGTACAGGAGATGGTCAGAGACTGCAGACATAGTACATCTAAACACGTGGGCAGGACTTTACAGCGTCAGTAGTGACCATAGTAGTCCGTAGTGTCAAATAACTAGTGACATAGGTGTCGTGAGCAGCAGCAGTATTAGTAGCAGTAGACAATATAGTGTGTAATGACTCGGGAAAGAGCAGCCATGAACAGCAGCAGCAGCAGCAGTGGTAATAGTAGTATAGAGTGGCAAATAACTTGTGACATAGGTGTCTTCAATGATGCAGAGGACTGATGGGAGAAAGTCATGTGGTCAGATGAGACCATAATATAACTTTTTGGTCATAATTCCACTAACCGTGTTTGGAGGAAGAAGAATGATGAGTAACATGCCAAGAACGCCATCCCTACTGTGAAGCATGGGTGTGGTAGCATCATGCTTTGGGGGTGTTTTTGTGCACATGGGACAGGGTTACTGCATTATAATAAGGACAGGATGTTCGGGGCCATGTATTGCGAGATTTTGGGCAACAACCTCTTTCCCTCAGTTATAGCTTTGAAGATGGGTCGAGGCTGGGTCTTCCAACATGACAATGACCCAAAGCACACAGCCAGCATAACCAAGGAGTGGCTCTGTAAGGAGCATATCAAGGTTCTGGCGTGGCCTAGCCAGTCTCCAGACCTAAACCCAATAGTGAATTTTTGGAGGGAGCTCAAACTCGGGTTTTTACAGCGATAGCTCAGAAAACTGACTCATGTAGAGAAGATCTGTGTGGAGGAGTGGGTCAAATATCCCTCCTACAGTGTGTGCAAAGCTGGTAAAAAACTACAAGAAAGGTTTGTCCGCTGTAATTGCAAACACAGCATACTCTACCAAATATTTACATTGATTTACTCAGGTGTTCAAATAATTTTTTTCAGCACTGTAAATAGATCAGGGAATGCATGACAAGGGACCCTTCAGTGCCCTGAACCGACGGCGGGTGCCAGAAACTCACCGCCGATCCAGGACTCATTCATCTTTATGAATGTGAGTCTGTCCACGGAGTCTGTGGACAGACGGGTCCTCTTGTCCGTGACCACCCCACCTGCCGCGCTGAATGTCCGCTCAGATAGTACGCTGGAGGGGGGGCAAGACAATAGCTCCAGCGCATACTGAGCGAGCTCGCGGCAGGTGTCCAATCTGGCAACCCAGTACTCCATGGGGTCGTCGGTATTCATACTCTCCGAAGCACCGGCGGACGCCATGTAATCTGCCACCATGTGGGCCAGACGCTGGTGGTGACTGCTTCTGCTGCTGCTGGTACTGGGTTGATCCGATTGGAAGAACATCCTCATCTCTTCCATTAGGTCCCCTGCTCGGCTGCTGCTGGGTGCAGACACCTGCTGGGTGAGATGAGGGGCGACAACTGGAGGACGGGGAGTTGCCTGCTCCAAACGGCTGACAATGCCTGCCTGCAGTTCCTCCATCCGGCGCTGCCTCCGACTGGCTGGGATGAACTGCTCCACTTTCCCCTTGCACCTGGGATCCAAAAGGGTGGCCATCCAATAATCATCCCTGCCCTTGATGGTCTTAACCCGGGGGTCCCTCCTGAGGCATCTCAGCATGTGGGCAGCCATGGGGAAGAGCGCAGCCCGCTGGGACTCCTCACTGCTGCCCAGGTCAATGAGGTCAGACTCTTCTTCCCTGAGGCGCTGCTGATCACGCTCAGAGCTGCCCAACCCCCGGACTATCGGTGCCCCCAACACCTGCTGTCCCTCCTGGCCAGGCCCTGACTCCAGGACGACACCAGCAACCTCGTCCTCATCATCATCATCCTCCTCCTCCTCCTCGTCCTGGCCCTGGTCTCGGTGGAGCAGTGCTGCCTCCTCCTGCTCCACCAAGGCACTCTCCCCAGCTTCGAGCAGGCGATCTAGTGTCCTCTCCAGCACGAACACTATAGGGAGCACGTCATTAAGGCCGACATGCTCCCTGCTGACCATCTTGGTCGCCTGCTCAAAAGGGCCCAACACCTGGCAGACCTGGTGTATCTGCCCCCACTCCGCACAGGTGATGTACGGGAGTGTTGATGCTGGGCCGGCAGTGGGTTGCTCCAGCAGGTACTGCCTCACCGCCCTTCGCTGCTCCCACAACCTCTCCAGCATTTGGAGGGTGGAGTTCCACCGCGTTACACTGTCCACAATCAGCCTGTGAGGGGGCAGCCTGTTGACACGCTGCCACTTGGACAGGGACGCGGTAGCGGTTGGGGAGCGCCTGAAGTGGCTGGCAATCCTACGCACCCTTAGCACAATGTCACTCAACCCAGGATAGGTGCGCATGAACTTCTGCACCACTAGGTTGAGGACATGTGCCAGACAGGGCACGTGAGTCAGACTGCCAGCCTGAAGGGCGGAGAGTAGGTTGCTGCCGTTATCACAGACAACCATACCTGCCTGGAGCCTTCGTGGTGTCAGCCACTTCTGGACCTGAGCCTGAAGTGCGGTCAGCACTTCTTGTCCAGTGTGTCTCCGGTCCCCTAAGCTAACAAGCTGGAGCACGGCCTGACAGCGCACGTGCACCACACCTGAGTAGCTACGGGGGCGCTTGCTGGGAGGCTCAGCAGCTGCGGAGACAGAGGCTTGACGGAGACCAGCAGTTCTCCCCTGGACACCCCGGGGCGGCACCACAAAATCTGTTGCCGCCGATCCCTCCCCGGCGCCTTGGAGGGAAACCCAATGGGCAGTAAAGCTTATGTAGGGCCCCTGCCCATGCCTGCTGGTCCAGCCATCCATTGTCAGATGCACCCTGTCGCTGACAGCGTGATCCAGCGACAGGGTTACATTCTTCACAATGTGCTGGTGTAGGGCAGGGACACCAGTCCTGGCAAAGAAATGGCGGCTGGGGACACGCCATTGGGGTTGGGCCTGCTCCAACATCTGTCTGAAGGGGTTGCTGTCAACGATATTGAAGGGAAGAAGATGTTGGGCAATAACCCTTGCCAGGAGCCCATTGAGGGAACGCACACGTCGGTCTCCGGTGGAGAAGGGAGTGTGGCGTTCAAAGGCGTCTGAAATAGTCGCCTGGCGCCGGACGGCAGTGCGAGACACGGACGCGGAGGGTGCTGTCAAAGTAGAGGTCTGGTTGCCGGTACCAGTACCACTAGTAGAGGGAGCGGGGGGGCATGACCTGCTGGGAAGAGATGAAGCTGTGGCAGGGGCTGCTGTACCCTGCTCACTTGTGGTGGTGGCGCTGCTACCACCACCACGCTTCATTTGGTCATGCACCCGCCAGTGATTTATCCTCAGGTGCTGGTTCAGGGCTGTGGTACCCACCCGAGCCAAAATCTTCCCTCTCTTCACCCTGACTGAACAGATCCGGCAGATGGCCACTAGAGGGTTGTCTGCCACCAGGGTGAAGTAGGCCCAGACAGGTGACTTCAGCGTCACCCTCCCGTCAGATGGGGTAACGCTGACTTGCATCTGCTGGGACTCGGTACGCACAGGTGGAGCTGCCTGCTGCTGCTTCTGCTGCTGCTGCTGCTGCTGCTGCTGACACCTCCTGCTGCCATCTCCAGTGGAGACCCTGACGCTGGTCTCCCTGGTGGTGACCTGGCGCACCGTTTCCACAGGGTGCCTACCTTCCCCGTCGTCACTGTCGCAGTGAGCCGACGAGACAGATGGCAACCATGATGGGTCACCCTCCTCGCCCCCAGAGATGTCAGACCAAGGGCTGTGATGTTGTGGTATGAGGGAACCAGCTGACATGGAGCCGATAGCCTGGCTCCGCTGTTCCCTCACCCACGCCTGGGTCTGACTAGGTGCTGATGTTTCCTGCACCAAAACAGCACCACCACTTTGAAGGGATGTCTCTGGGATACTGACGGCAGGTATCCCATACTCATCGTCCATCCCTTCAAAAAGGTCCTGACCATCAGGACAGAGCGGGAGCTCTGCCCGATGCATGGCCTCCACCAAGACATCCCTCTCACTGTCGCTGTCGAACAGTAAGATGCTGGACTCTTGGGGGCTGGGGGGGGGGTACTACAGGCAACGGTGTAATAGTGGAACTACTGTGAGTCCGGACCGACGACTCAGTGGCACTGCTGTGCCCCATGTAGTCCACCACTCCTTGAGCCTGAGATGGCAATATGGGGCGGCTGCCAGATGCAAAAAAATCACGCATGAGGCGGACTCCCCTTCCACCTGATCCTCTAGCAATAGTAGGGGCACGAGAGGTACCCCGTGCTGGCAGCGACCCAGCACTGGGAGTAACTCCCCTACCCCTGCTGCCACGGCCACGGATGCCGCTCATAATTGCTGATGTGTGTGTGTGGGGGGGTAAACTTTATTGGGGGAGGGAAATGTGTGTAAAATGTTTTTTGGTGTTTTTTTACAAGACAGGCACGCAGACAAAGACCTACACAGACAGCTACTAAACTTTAATAAAACTAGTACACCAAAGACAAGAACTACAAAAAATAAAAATAAATGCACTCAACAAACACTAACTGCTTACACAAACGTATATGACTATAAACTAAGGCTACTTTTTTTTTTTTTTTTTTTTAAAACACTAACTGACAAGGACTACAACTACCAAAAAATAAAGAAACACTAACTAATAACTTTTTTTTTTTTTTTTTTTTTAACCAAGAAAACACAGACACTAAACACACACTAAAGTAAGCTAGCTGCAATAAATGTACACCAACAGTATGTACACTTACTATACAGAAATCTAACTAAAATGAACAACACAAAACCTAGCTTTTAAAAAAGCTCTTGGGCCTTTCAGGAAGCAGGAAAATCTGCAATTAAATCAATAAGAAGCAGTCAATAGCTAAGCTGCAACTTACTACACTAACAGAAGTTGAACAACACAGCAGAAAAAAAAAAGAGCTTTTAAAAAAGCACCTGCGCCTTTAAGGAATGAGGAAATCTGCAATATATGCAATTAAATGAATAAGAAGCAGTCAATAGCTAAGCTGCAACTTACTAAACTAACAGAAGTTGAACAACACAGCAGAAAAAAAAAGAGCTTTTAAAAAAGCTCCTGCGCCTTTAAGGAATGAGGAAATCTGGAATATATGCAATTAAATGAATAAGAAGCAGTCAATAGCTAAGCTGCAACTTACTGAACTAACAGAATTTGAACAACACAGCAGAAAAATAAAGGGGCTTTTAAAAAATCTATAGGGCCTTTCAGAAATCAGGAAATCTGGAATATCTGCAATTAAAGCAATAGGAAGCAGTCAATAGCTAAGCCTGCAACTTACTACACTAACAGAAGTTGAACAACAGAGCACAAAACAAAAATTAGCTTTTAAAAAAGCTCTTGGGTGTATTGCTTTGCAAAAAGCAGTTTAGGATTATGAGCTGGAAAATATCCACTGGAATCAGTAAGTACTGTAGCAAATAGCAACCATAAAGGACAATGCTGATGATGATGATGCAAGATGCAAAATACCAGCAACACAGACACAGTCTCCACACTCTCTAGCCAAGTTCTGGATCTGCAATGAAATGCTGCTGGGAGTGACCTTATATAATGCCCATACAGGCAGGTTCCTATTGGTTGCTAACCTATGACGAGTGTGGAAGGAGAACTCTGATTGGCTCTGATGCAGAAGGGCGGAGTAAATAATCGCGCAATATCCCTATTGCCGAATATTCGCATTGCGAATATTCGGCAATATAAAAAATTCGCGTCAGCTACTCGGACCAAGGTCTCTAATAATAACAGCAATGCTTTTAGACGTCGAAGGAGATCACTAGGATGTGATCTATTTTAATAATGAAACTGAAATAATCGTTCTGAGGCGGAAGAAAAGATAATCGCGCGATATCGCTACTCTCTCGTAATCGCATTGCGAATTTTTCGGCAATAAACAATGATCGCGCGATAAGCCTAGTGACGCACATTCGCAATGCGAATATTCGGTAATATAAAAGGATCGCTGCAGCTACTCGGCCCAAGGTCTCTAATCATACCAGCAATGCTTGTACACGTCGACGGGGATGTCTAGGATGTGATCTGTCCTAAAAAAAAAATTGGAAAAATTCGAATATTCGAAATAGCGAATATTCACCGCGAAATTCGGAATATATCGCGAATACTCGAATATGCCATATTCGAGCCGAATATTCGCAATACGAATATTCGTGAGCAACACTATAGGCAGGTAGGATATGAGCAATCTTGACAACTGTCATAGATATGCAATAAAGTCTGACAGCTTACCTGTCTCCATGTGTTCATTAGAGGCCTGACTCTGTTTTGGCTGCCTTTTTATCATCTCTCCTTCCTGTATGGCCCCACCCCAGGCCATCCCAGGAAGTCTATATTAACTGTTGCACTGCAGGTCTGCAGTGCTGTTCAACTTTGTTTGTAGCTTGAGTTCCTGTCTACCGTGTGATACTTTTACCTTTCTGTATACCGATTTTGTCTCGTCCCTGACTACTCTTGTTTGCCTGTGACCCTGACCTTTTGGCCTGTCCCTTGGTTACCCTAATCTGCCTGTTGCCCCAACCTCGGTTTACCCATCACTATCCCTTGTGTTCTTAGTGGCTGCTTCTCCTCTTTCCCTATGGAGCCTGACCTAGGGGACGCCGGGGGTTTCGACCTGGATCCATCTACAGCGAAGGCCATCCTCACCACAAGAGGCTCTGGTGAACACCAAGCTGGGTCTTAGACTCCGCGCCCTGGGGAATCTTGGGCTCATGCTTCCTCTCTGACCCTAACGGGGTGCACTTGTCACCTGGTAACAGGTGACCTGACAACAACACTCTGGCTGGAAATGGGCAATTATTGCAATAAATACATAATAAGCAGGAAATAGTTACAATACACTTGCAATAGTTACAACAAACAGACAACAAAGGAAAAATCACAAGGTAACAATTTAGTATTTTTGGCAATATACGAGCAACAAATTGGCAATTGTTACAATACACGGGTAACAAGCCATAAATCGCTTCAATACCCCAGCAAGTAACTGTGATAATACATAGGCAAAAACAGGCAATTATGACAATACATGGGAAATAAATGGACATTTGTTACACTACACAGGAAATAGACAATCTAAATTTAGTATGTGGACAATAAACAGGCAGTTGTAACAATACAGTATGGGAAATACATGGATAATTGTGAAAATATGTGTAGCGATACTCCCTCAGGAGCCGCTGGTTAGATGTGGGATCGGCATAAGTTAAGTTACCTTTGACGAGTCTAGGGAAATTGATTGCAGCAACTGTGAAAGCAGTAATAGAATGTCCAAGCCAAAGGTTGACGCTTTATTCCTCGGTCAAACACGACCAACATCAACAGGAGGTAGACAGGACAGGTTGATGAAGTAAAGGAACCTTGCAGTATCAGGCTTGGATAAACATGAAAGCAAGCCTGCTTTCAGTAGAAATAGTCACTGTTCGTCGCCACTCTAGCCAGAGTGGGTGAAGTGCCCCCGGACAGACTTCTGCCACAAGCCTGGCAGCCAAAGTGTCACTTTAGATTGCTGGGAGGTAACAGGCCCCTGCCACGGACCTGGCTCTAAGGATGCCTCTGCCACAGGCCTAGTACTTTGTAGTTTCTGATTAGGTGAGCAAATCCTCCCAGTAAATTGAGCTAGGGTCACCGATTGACAGTTGAAATATACCTGTCACTGCTCGGTCACCAGATCCTCGATGGTTCGCTCAAATCTCTCAGACAACCTGCCTTCGGGTTCTCCTCGAGCTGATTCCCCATCGAACAGCCCTCACCTTAGGATCTCTTTAGTATAGCTGGGGAACCAGTAAGTCACTGGGGCCCCTTTCAGCAACCACTGGGAACTCCGGGTGGGTGTCGTACCTGGAACCTGGAACCCGCGAAGAACCAAAGAAAATGGAGTCTGCCACAGATATACCCTCCTCCAGCATGCCCCGGGAGGGAAAACTCCTGTAATTGGCTGCTGGGGAAAAATGGCTCCGTCAGAACCCCTCTGGCGCCACCTGCCGCCCAGGGGTGGGAACAGCACCGCTGGAGCGCAGACTGACCCACAGGACAGTTCAGAAATGACATCAGCCCAAATCTAACAAAATTAAGAGTGAGAGCAACATAACTCTTTCATTCCCCCACTAACTTTAGTGTAGTGCCCATACTGAAAGTAAGGGGGCGCTACATATGCATTCAAGATATATTACAGGAAATTGTAACAACTGATGAAGGCAAACATGACAATACACAGATAGAAGCAGGCACAGACAAAAGCAGGCAATCTATACAATACCCTATGTTAATTAAAAATTTTAACATCATGTTCTCAGCTAATGAAAGGCTAAGAGCAAATCCAGGGTAGTTGAAAGGAGCTTGACTATTATTCAGGAACCATTTAAAGCCCATTGCACCCCAAAAAACTAATTAGTTTTACCTTTCCGTTTGTCTTCAATGCAGCTGGTTAAAAGGATTGAAATTTGAAAATTTAATTTGAAATGTCAAGATTTTGAATTAAATTCTGCGGAACCAAATACTTTCAATTTCACTTATTCAAAATAGTGAAGAGGGGATGTTTTTTGTTCCCAATTTTGACATATATTTCAAACTTGCTCCATTACAATAGCCAAAGTCTGTCATAGTGGAATAGCGCAAAGTGGAAAAAGACACTGACATGTATTAGAATAATGCAAGAAACTACTCAACAACCATATTGTAGCCTAATGAAGACAGAGCAATAAAAGACAATTCTAATTTTTTGTTACAGGTTACTAAACTTTACATATTTCTCCATGTCTTATTTAATAAGCTCTTAATAACCCAAACCCTGGCAAACTCTTTAAAGAACTTGGTTTCATGCACATATTAGTTAGCAATAATGTATACTGTCATTGAATAGCAAGTCATTTAAATGGGTGGTGACTGGTGCAGTCTTGTATTATTTATTAAATAAATGCTAATTCACAACTTATATCTAAATAAGATAGGCAGAGATATACTGGATGGTTAATATTTTTACTTAGCCAATCATCTTAATTGTAGAACAGCTTCACTGAACTCCATGTCTATGATTCTAACTGATATAATTTGTATAATATTTCAGTAACAATGATATCCTGAAACTTTACAATTTTATACAAATATGGTTGTCTTTTTGATACCTGCATACTAGGGATGAGTGATTGTGTTTGGATCAAATTTGCAGGGAGTCATCAAACCTATGTAAACAAGGCAGAGCATCCCTCTGACAGGAGGAAGGAATGAATTTTGTGTTTCTGCAAAGAAGGAACTAAATTATATCTAAAATTTTGGGTCTGGCTAAGGGTAGACAAAATATATCTATTCTCCTAGTAAAAGCAGCACATACAGTACACAAAAGCAGCCAATGGTGGACAGTTAACCCTTTAATAGCCCTAGATATCTAACCTCTTCCTAGCCAGTGTCATTAGTACAGTGACATATTTTTTATCACTGGTCACTGTATTAGTGTCACAAAGTATCAAAAGTGTCAGTTAGTGCCAGATTGTCCACCGCAATATCGCAGCCCACTATAAGTTGCTAATTGCTGCCATGACTAGTATAAAAAAATGTAAAAAATATGGTGAGGCTTATTGCCTAGACCTATCCTACAGTCTCTTTTCCCCTGACCTGCAGAGTATAAGTCTATGGATTGGAGCTATTCCCCTTCCTATTGTACACATTGGGCCAGATTCAGGAAGATGGGCGCTTCTTTACTTTGGAGTAACGTTTCTCATTTACGTTACTCCGCCGACACTTTCGGCGCAAGTACTGTTATTCACATAGCACTTGCGCGTAAACTTGCGCCAGAGTAACGATAATGCGCTGGCGTAACCTGACGCAAGTGGAAGTGTGTGTGATCATATGTAAATGATGGGCGGAGCCCAGCGCAGAGGCTTACGTTCAGCGCATCATCCACGGAGCATGCGCAGTAAGTGAGGCTTCACTCGCCCCCTTGTGCGCATGCTCACAACTTCCGTCGGCACCACTTCACGGGAAACGTCAGCGCAATGCGTTCCGTTGGGCGTTTAAATGCGCCCGTAGATGCGCCATTCCGGCACTAAAGTATATCCTGTTCCCCCTCCCCGCAGTGAAGTTACTTTTGTTCTGAGATGGCTGCTCCCGTTCCCTGCAAACACACAGGAGAAAGCTGAACTCTAAAGGCCAGGAGCTGTCAGCCGTCATCTCGGCTATGGAGACCTATGATGTCTTCCTCCATGGCTGTAAAAGTTGACAGACAAGCATGGACAGAGGTGTTGTCCTGCAAGTGGGGGTGCTCAGCTAGCTCTTATCGTCGGTAACGCTGCTGTAGCTGCTCTCCTGCTGACCTGTGGCCGTCTGGAGTAAAGATAAAGCAGCTATTTGTAGAAATAACTTTGCGTCGGACGGACGAGATACGTGCGGCGCATGTAGCCAGCGTATGGTGCTAATCCGTTCGCGAATCGGGTAATATCCCTCATTTGCATATTTGCAGGGGAAATCAATAGGCGTGACTGATGCGCCAAGCGAAATTATGCGCTGACGATACTCTGGCGTCGGAAAGTTAAGCCGATCGGAAATGGCCCGTTTTCTGTCGCATCTAGTTTGATGTGTACGGCCACATAGAAACGACGGCGCATAATCACAGTTACGCGGCGCATATCGAATTACTCCAGCGCAAGTCTTGCTGAATCTGGCCCATTCTCTATCCCTTATTAACGTGTTGGCAGTCGTTATCATCACAATACTCCACCATACTCTGTTCCGTAATAATGAACGCTGCCTATGTTTATAAGGTTATGTTGATCTGATTATATTAACATTATCCAAGATGTACCATGAAATGTGTTTTATAGTTCCAACCAAAATAACTCAACACACAGCCATTAAAGTCTAAACCACTGTCAACAAATGTGAGTACACCCCTAAGTGAAAATTGTCCAAATTTGGCCTAATTAGTCAATTTCCCACCCTGGTGTCATGTGAGTCATTAGTGTTACAGGGTCTCAGGTGTGAATGGGGAGCAGGTGTTTTAAATTTGGTGTTATCGCTCTCACTCTCTCATACTTGTCACTGCAAGTTCAACATGGCATCTCATGGCAAAGATATCTCTGAGGATCTGAAAAAATAATGAATAATTGTTACTCTACCAGTGGCGTCATTTGGGTTGGTGTCACCTGGTGCAGTAAAACATGGGGTCATCCCCCCAGCAGGGCAGGCAGTAGGGCACTGAGAAGGCTGGTGCATCCCCCCCAGCGTGCCACAGTGCTACTTGATAGTGTCACCAGGGCGGACCATTTCCATCGGATATGTCCGATCAGGAGTTTGATCCGATGGCGTGTACACACCATCGGATCAAATTCCCCGCCGCTGGACGGCGCGGTGACGTGGCGGTGACGCGGCGGTGACGTTGACGCCACCACGTCACCACCACGTCACCGCACCAGGAAGTTAAACACTTCCGCGCATGCGCTGAATCCATTCGGCGGCGGCGGTGGGGGGCGACATGTCTGCTGGTAAGTGTACTAACCAGCAGACATGTCGGGCGGACAGATTCCCACCGGATAGATTTCAAATCATGCTTTGAAATCTGTCGGGTGGAGAAATCTGTCCGCTAGCCCATACACACGAGCGGAGATGTCTGCTGAAACGGTCCATCGGACCGTTTTCAGCGGACATATCCCCTTGTGTGTACGAGGCCTTAGTGTTCAGACCATACGCCAGGATCTGAAAAAAAAATTGTTGCTCTACATAAAGATGGCCTAGGCCAGGGATCCTCAAACTACGGCCCTTTCAGCTGTTGTAGAACTACACATCCCATGAGGCATTGTAACACACTGACATTCACAGACATGACTAGGCATGATGGGAATTGTAGTTCCTGAACAACTGGAGGGCTGTAGTTTGAAGACCCATGGCCTAGGCTAGAAGATTGCCAAGACCCTGAAACTGAGCTGTAGCACAGTGGCAAAGACCATACAGTGATTTAACAGGACAGGTTCCGCTCAGAACAGGCCTAGACATATTAGACCAAAGAAGTTGAGTGCACATGCTCAGTGTCATATCCAGAGGTTGTCTTTGGGAATTAGACATATGAGTGCTGCCAGCATTGCTGCAGCAGTTAAAGGGGTGGGGGGTAAGCCTGTCAGTGCTCAGACCATACACCGCACACTGCATCAAATTGGTCTGCGTTACTGTCCTATCAGAAGGAAGCCTCTTCTAAAGATAATGCACAAGAATGCCTGCAAACAGTTTGCTGAAGACAAGTAAACTAAGGACATGGATTACTGGAACCATGTCCTGTGGTCTGATGAGACCAGGATAAACTTATTTGTTTCAGATGGTGTCAAGAGTGTGTGGTAGCAACCAGGTGAGGAGTACAAAACAAGTGTGTCTTGCCTACAGTCAAGTATGGTGGGGAAGTGTCATGGTCTGGGGCTGTATGAGTGCTGTTGGCACTGGGAGCTACAGTTCATTGTGTCCCATTTGGTTCAGAAGTTTTAAATAGGTGTAACATACAGCAAGTACCTGAATTTATCTTGCTGTAACAAATTCTCTGCACAGATCAAATGGCACTCTGCATCAAACATGGCTCTATTGGTTTGCACAGTAACTTCAGAGAAGAACTCCTACCAGTGGCGGTGTGTCCATTAGGGTTGCTCGAGCGCCACCCTGTCTCTCCATCCACCCCCTCTATGCACTATGGATAGATTTATGCATTGCGTGAATCTATCCATGGCCACTGTAGACACCTCCCATTCAGGCGTCCAACCCCTTTTTGGGTGCCGGGCATCTAAATTATAGTGGCAAGAGGTGTTTTTGAAGCAACTTAATTAGAGCCATAGGCTCTAATATGCAGTGCTCTGTTGTGTTAGCAAAGAAAATTAATATTTGCTTTGCTAACACAGAACCACCTCTCAGCCAATCAGGAGCCCTGGATGTAATACCAGGCACCTGAGTGGCTGAAGGCACATGCGCCCCTATTGGTGCAAAGGAATACATGAAGAAGACACACATGGAGGAGTCGGAGGACACACAGGAGCCATCACCATGCTACCGTCCCACCGCTCACCGCCTGTCCTGCTGCCTGACCCACCACTACAATGGGGTAAGAGGCTGAGATACAGTGGTCAGGGCAGGGGGGGGGGGCACATTGGCTGCATATTATGGGCACAAAGGCTGCATATGATGGCCATAGTTGGCTGCATATGATGGGCACAGAGGCTGGATATTATGGGCACAGTGGGCTGCATATGATGGACATATAGTCTCCATAAGATGGGCACAGGTGGCTGCATATGATGGGCACAGGTGGCTGCATATGATGGGCACAGACTCTGCATATGATGGGCACAGATGGCTGCATATGATGGCCACAGGTGGCTGCATATGATGGGCACAGGTGGCTGCATATTATGGAGACAGGTGACTGCATATGGTGGGCACAGTTGGCTGCATATGATGGGCACAGGTGGCTGCATATTTTGGGCACCTTTGACTGCATGTTATGGGCACAGGTGGCTGCATATGCTGGGCACAGTTGGCTGAATATTTTGGCACAGTTGGCTGCATATGCTGGGCACAGTTGGCCGCATTTGTTTGGCACAGTTGGTTGCATATGATGGGCATAGGTGGCTGCATATTATGGACACAGGTAACTGCATATGGTGGGCACAGAGTCTGCATATGATGGGCACAGTGGCTGCTTATGATGGGCACAGATGGCTGCATATGATGGCCACAGATGAGTGCATATGGTGGGCACAGGTGGCTGCATATTATGGACACAGGTGACTGCATATGATGGGCACAGTTGGCTGCATATGATGGGCACAGGTGGCTGCATATGATGGGCACAGGTGGCTGCATATTTTGGGAACAGTTGGCTGCATATTGTGGACACAGTTGGCTGCATATGCTGGGCACAGTTGGCTGCATATGACGGGCACAGTGGCTGCATTTGTTTGGCACAGTTGGCTGCATATGATGGGCACAATTGGCTGCATATGCTGGGCACAGTGGCTGTATTTGTTTGGCACAGTTGGCTGCATATGATGGGCACAGTTGGCTGCATATGATGGGCACAGTTGGCTGCATATGTTGACACAGTTGGCTGCAATTTATGTTTTTGCTTCAGTATTTTTAAAAATTTCTCAGTTCGTTTGCACCCCCCAAAAAATTGTGAGCACCAGTCACCACTGACTCCTACAAGCCAAGCATGATCTCATCAGTGTGCTGCTGCTTGATCACTCACCAATCACAGGCTGGAACAAGTAGTGGATCAGGTAAGGCAGTTCATGTATATAAACCGTGTAGCTGTTTGCCTGGAGTTTAGCTTTAATGACATTACATGCATCATCAGTAATAGCGCCTGCTATATTGACACCAGAATGCACCAGACAGATCAGTCATTTATCTCATGGAACCTATATTCAGCATTTAAAAGTCCCAAGACTCTGTATTAATTGTCCTCGATTATGGCCTCTAAAACAAATGTCACATATCTCTGTCTAACAAATTTGCATCAACTGTAGTCAATGAAATAAGACTAACAGGATGAGAGGCTTTAAAGAAAACCCGTTAAATCTATGTTCCATAATACTTCTTAAAAAGGGAAAAGGTTATTTTATTTTTAATAATAATCATCACCAGAGGCTCACCTGTTTGATTTTAAAAGACTTGGAACACATTGCTTTATTATAATACACCTTTCTACCACTCCGGTATAAAAGAGATTAATTGTCTGCAGTTATTAAATATCGCCATTCATTTACCATGAGAGCAAGATTAGTGAATCAAAGGAAAATGTAAATTGTTTAATAGCTGAGAAAGAGTTCAATGGTTACCAAGGCATATTCATCAAGAATTATTACTTCAAAATACTTTGCTCTAAATGAATCATGTGCCATGGAGAATGTTTTTTGAGAGAATTTCATTAGCAGTAAAATAAAATGTGCTCCTCAAACGGAAGAACTCCTGTCTTTGTGATATTCCAGTGGCAATTTATATGGTAAGTGTCAAAAACAAGTCTAATATGAAGGCCGGCTAGTGTGGTATTCTTCCCTTTTTATTATTCTAATCGTGAGGTGTAAAGTGACATGGTTGCACACTGTAATGGTGGTAAAGAAGAAGAGTGTCAATGAGACAAGAAAGGTGACAGACATGGAATGAGTCCCCAAGGTGCACTCCAAGAGCTTTGGATAAAGATTCCCCTGGGAAATTCTTCTCATTAGTTCTCAGAAGCAATTCTGTAAATTTGAGCTTACTATCAGTATGAGATTGCGATGCTAGATACATAACAGTGAGTTTTTGTACCTTTGTTTGTAATTTTATAAATAATAATAATACTTCTACTGCCATTCATGACCTGCCATTATTACACAACATATGCTGTAGATATATTATTTTTAATTGAAAATGATATATTTATATATATATATATATATATATATATATATATATATATATATATATATATATATATATACTATAATACAATTATATATCATACATAATTCTATTTCAACAAAATTTCAGCTAACTTTGTCATATTCATACATTACCATGTAATGGGGATTTCAGTTATTTTTATTTTTAAATGCTTAGAGAGCAGCATTACTTATTCTAAGTCAGCATTTAGTGTTTATTCTTCACATGCTCTCCAGCACATTTAATATTTTTTAAATTTAACAATTCTTTAACTTTACTTCAGTCCCTTTTAATGGTGTGATGTAACATCTGGTGGCTCTGTAGATGCTGCTGACATATTTGACTGCTCTTTTTTGGCTTTGACATATTTGGCCATCTTGACCAACCTGGGATGTAACTACCATGCATGAGCAGAAAATTCAATTTCCCAAGAAGGACAAAGTCAGCGATAAGAACCTGATAGTAGGTAGGAAATGATTATAACTCCTATCTAAAGCCATCTAAAACTTGGGTTTGGGTTTAGATATATTGTACTTTAAAGTCATTGCCTACTTTCAAATGTTTTAATTGTTTAACTAGGTATTAAAGTGGTTGTAAAGGCAGTTTTTTTTATCTTAATGTTTTCTATGCATTAAGATAAAAACCTTCTGTGTCCAGCAGACCCCCTCAGCCCCCCTAATACCATCTTGATCCAGCGATGTTACACATAAGACTCGGCTGTCTGGACTCTCCCTCCTCATTGGCTGAGACAGTAGTGAAGCACCATTTGCTCCCACTGCTGTCAATCAAAGTCATTGAGCCAATAAGGAGAGAAAGCGGCAAGACCGGGCCACGGCTCCATGTCTGTATGGACACACAGAGCTGCGGCTCAGTTCGGGTACCCCCATAGCAAGCCGCTTGCTGTGGGGACACTCGGCAGAAGGCAGAGGTCAGGAGAGCTGAAGAGGGACCTGAGAAGGCAAGGATCCCGGTTTCTCTTTGCAAAATCATTACACAGAGCAGGTAAGTATAACATGATTTTTTTTCAAGGAGAAAAAAAAAGACTTTAGTATCACTTTAACCACTTAAGGACCGCCTCCTGCACATATACGTCGGCAAAATGGCACGGCTGGGCAAAAGCACGTACAGGTACGTCCTCTTTAAGTGCCCAGACGTGGGTTGCGACCTGGTCCAAAGCTCCATGACCGTGACCGCGGGACCCGTGGACCCGATCGCTGCTGGAGTGCCACGATCGGTCCCCGGAACTGAAGAACGGGGAGAGCTGTGTGTAAACACAGCTTCCCCATTCTTCACTGTGGCGCTGTCATTGATCGTGTGTTCCCTTATATAGGGAACCACAATTAATGACCTGACACCTACAGCCACACCCCCCTACAGTTTGAAACACTGATGAGGTAATACATAACCCCTTCAGCGCCCCCCAAACTGCAATTGTAATTTTCACAATAAACAACGCATTTTAAATGCATTTTTTGCTGTGAAAATGACAATGGTCCCAAAAATGTGTCAAAATTGTCCGAAGTGTCCGCCATAATGTCGCAGACACAAAAAAAAAACACTGATCGCCGCCATTAGTAGTAGTAAAAAAAAAAAAATGCAATAAAACTATCCCCTATTTTGTAAATTCTATGCATTTTGCGCAAACCAACCGATAAACGCTTATTACGATTTTTTATTTACACAAATAGGTAGAAGAATAGGCATTGGCCTAAACTGAAGAAAATACATTTACCTTTACAACCCCTTTAACCACTGAAGACCCGGACCTTTAGGCAGCTAAAGGACCCGGCCAGTTTTTGCATTGGGCACTGCGTCGCTTTAACTGACAATTGCGCGGTCGTGCAAAGTGGCTCCCAAACAAAATTTGCGTCCTTTTTTTCCCACAAATAGAGCTTTCTTTTGGTGGTATTTGATCACCTCTGCGGTTTTAATTTTTTGCGCTATAAACAAAAATAGAGCGACAATTTAAAAAAAAAATCCAAGGTGAAAAAAACATTCAACACTATCGGGCCCCCCCAGCCCCCCCCCGATTACTTACCTGACCCCTCAAAAGTCCTGCGCCGTGAACGAACAGGCTTCTCGGCCGTCTTTCCGGCTCAATCATTGGGTGATTGAAAGCAGCGCAGCCATTGGCTTGCGCTGCTGTCAATCGCATCCAATGATGCAGCGTGCCGGGGGGCGGGGCCAAGTGATACAGTGAGTGGCTATGGCCGCCGGCTGTATCACAGGAGGGCGCTCGCAAACACTCCACACCATGCGAGCTTGCTCGCATGAAGGTTTTGAGTCCTTGCGGGGGGAGCGGAGACAGCCACCGAGGGACCCCAGATGACCAGGTTTGGGGTCACTCTTGTGCAAAACGAGATGCACAGTGGAGGTAAGTATAACATGTTTGTTATTTAAAAAAAATTCCTTTAGTGATCCTTTAACCAGTTAAGGACCGCCGCATGTACATTTACGTCGGCAGAATGGCACCGACAGGTACATCAATGTATATATACGTTGGTGCCTTGAGGGGGTTCGGGGTCCGATCGGACCCCCCTGTACATGCAGCGGTCCCTGTAGCTGGCCGAGCGATCCGGGATGAGGGGGCGGCTATTCGTTTTTGTTCGCCCCCTCCGGATCTCTCTCAGCCAATCCGCGCGCCCCCCTGCCCTGTCACTTCCTCCTCCTGTGTAAACACAGGAAGGAGGAAGCGATGTGATCTCTCCTTCAGCGTTTTTTTCAACCACCGCTGAGGAGAGATCACATCGCACAGTAAGTCTGCACTAACACTACACTGACACACACTACACATAGTCACATTAACCCCTTGCGATCGCCCCCCCCTCCCCCTGTCACAGTGTCACTGAATGCAGTAATCATACATGTATGATTACTGTATTTAGTGTCAGTGTGATAGGCAGTGTGACAGTCAGTTAGTGTTAGGTTCAGGGTAGCCCCCGTACCCCCCCTAATAAAGTTTTAACCCCTTGATCACCACCCTAGTTAACCCTTTCACTCCCTATTGCCAGCGTCACTAAGCGATCATTTTTATGATCGCTGTATTAGTGTCCCTTTTCCCGCTAGGTAGCAAATTTTTTTTTCATTGCGATTTTTTTTTACTAAAGACATATGGCTAAATAAATTTTGGCCTAAATGATTGACTTAAATTTAGTTTATTTGATTTTCCTTATAACAAAAAGTAAAAAATAAAGACAGGTTAGCTCTAGCAATACATGGGCATAGAGGAATCTATCAGCAATAACACTATAAATAGAAGCCACAATATGTGAGCTTATCATTACAAGGTATGGCAAACAAACATCTCATTAACCACTTAAGACCCGGATCAAAATGCAGGTAAATGACCTTGCCCCTTTTTGCGATTCGGCACTGCGTCGATTTAACTGACAATTGCGCGGTCGTGCGACGTGGCTCCCAAACAAAATTTGCATCCTTTTCTTCCTACAAATAGAGCTTTCTTTTGGTGGCATTTGATCGCCTCTGCGATTTTAATTTTTTGCGCTATATACAAAAATATAGCGACATTTTTGAAAAAAAAACAATATTCGGGTCACATTGCATCCATTGCATTACTTGCCATTTTGCATCACAAATGTCACAGTTTAAATGATATAAAACACTGCATGGCATTCTCTCTGTTAATTGCTCTACCTGTTTGTATTTGTGCGAGATCAAAGTACTATTTAGCTCTCACCTGCAGAGAAACAAATTTCATACATTCCTTAAATATCGCATGCCTGGACCACTACTTATTTCCAGCATGCGTTTATTTATTCATTACATTTAGTGGATTGACTTTAATGCTGTTTTATGTGGTATTCACTGAGTCTTTTTGCTTTTTGAGGTATAATAATGAGACATTTTCAATATCACATGCAATATTTGGAAATAATGTGTCACGTGACCCAAATTTAGTGAATTGAGCCTATTGTTTCCTGTGTTTATATATGATATATATTGTGGGTAGTTGGCTTCAAATAGAGGAAGAGAGAGTCTTGGGCCGTGTACACACGATCAAATTTATCTGCTGAAAGCGGTCCAACGGACCGTTTCAGCAGACAAATTTGGTCGTGTGTACGGGCGAGCAGACAGGTTTTTCCAGCAGACTACCATCCGTCCGTCCGACATGTCCGCTGGTCAGTACACTAACCAGCGGACATATCTGTCCGCACATGCGTCGAATGGATTTGACGCATGCGTGGAAGTATTTTACTTCCTGGTTCAGTGACGTGGCGGCGTCAACGTCAACGCCACATCACCGCGCTGTCTGCCGGCGGGGATTTTGGTTTGATCGTGTGTACACGATCAAACCAATATATCCCAGCAGACAAATCCGATCAAACCGGTCTGTCAGACCGATTTGATCGGATTTATTTAGTGGTGTGTACGCGGCCTTATGCAATTTAACATCTTCCATTGCAATTTATATTAACAATACGGTCCTTTTTGAGTAAAACAAACCCAATTAATATAAACATAAATACAGTGCCTTGCGAAAGTATTCGCCCCCCTGGAACTTTGTGACCTTTTGCCACATTTCAGGCTTCAAACATAAAGATGTAAAACTGTAATTTTTTGTGAAGAATCAACAACAAGTGGGACACAATCATGAAGTGGAACAAAATGTATTGGATATTTTAAACTTTTTTAACAAATAAAAAACGGAAAAATTGGACGTGCAAAATTATTCAGCCCCTTTACTTTCAGTGCAGCAAACTCTCTCCAGAAGTTCAGTGAACATCTCTGAATGATCCAATGTTGACCTAAATGACTAATGATGATAATTAGAATCCACCTGTGTGTAATCAAGTCTCTGTATAAATGCACCTGCACTGTGATAGTCTTAGAGGTCCGTTTAAAGCGCAGAGAGCATCATGAAGAACAAGGAACGCACCAGGCAGGTCCGAGATACTGTTGTGGAGAAGTTTAAAGCCAGATTTGGATACAAAAAGATTTCCCAAGCTTTAAACATCCCAAGGAGCACTGTGCAAGCGATAATATTGAAATGGAAGGAGTATCAGACCACTGCAAATCTACGAAGACCTGGCCGTCCCTCTAAACTTTCAGCTCATACAAGGAGAAGACTGATCAGAGATGCAGCCAAGAGGCCCATGATCTCTCTGGACGAATTGCAGAGATCTACAGCTGAGGTGGGAGACTCTGTCCATAGGACAACAATCAGTCATATACTGCAAAAAAAAAGGCCTTTATGGAAGAGTGGCAAGAGGAAAGCCATTTCTTAAACATATCCATAAAAAGTGTTGTTTAAAGTTTGCCATAAGCCACCTGGGAGACACACCAAACATGTGGAAGAAGGTGCTCTGGTCAGATGAAACCAAAATCGAACTTTTTGGCAACAATGCAAAACGTTATGTTTGGCGTAAAAGCAACACAGCTCATCCCCATTGTCAAACATGGTGGTGGCAGCATAATGGTTTGGGCCTGCTTTTCTTCAGCAGGGACAGGGAAGATGGTTAAAATTGATGGAGCCAAATACAGGACCATTCTGGAAGAAAACTTGATGGAGTCTGCAAAAGACCTGAGACTGGGACGGAGATGTGTCTTCCAACAAGACAATGATCCAAAACATAAAGCAAAATCTACAATGGAATGGTTCACAAATAAACATAAACAGGTGTTAGAATGGCCAAGTTAAAGTCCAGACCTGAATCCAATCGAGAATCTGTGGAAAGAACTGAAACTGCTGTTCACAAACGCTCTCCATCCAACCTCACTGAGCTTGAGCTGTTTTGCAAGGAGGAATGGGCAAAAATGTCAGTCTCTCGATGTGCAAAACTGATTGAGACATACCCCAAGCGACTTACAGCTGTAATCGCAGCAAAATGTGGCGCTACAAAGTATTAACTTAAGGGGGCTGAATAATTTTGCACGCCCAATTTTTTATTTGTTAAACAAGTTTGAAATATCCAATACATTTCGTTCCACTTCATGAGTGTGTCCCACTTGTTGATTCTTCACAAAAAATTACAGTTTTATATCTTTATGTTTGAAGCCTGAAATGTGGCAAAAGGTCGCAAAGTTCAAGGGGGCCGAACATTTTCGCAAGGCACTGTATGTACATGAACACAGAAAATAAATTAATGCATGGTTAATTAGGAGCAGACCCTTTAATGTCAGATGCTAGATTTGAGTTTTTTTTGGTAATACTGCTCGTTATTCTTGCTCGTTATTTATTTAGAGGATGTGAGCTTTATTACTATGGGGTTGATTTACTAAAGGCAAAGTTTGCAGTTCAGTTGCACTTGGCAGTTGCTCCAGAGCTTAGTAAATAAGGTAAAGTGTCACTTTGCAAAAAGTACATAATCACATTCAGCCCTGGTTCACACTGGGCTGCGGGAGTGAAGCTGTGCGAATTCAGCTGAACTCGCACAATTTCACTCCCGCTGGCAGTCCCGATTTCGGCCGTCAATATAAGAGACATCTGTGAAGGTTTCTGCACAGATGTCAATGTAAATCGCGTCCCCAAATCGCAAAAAGTAGTACAGGAACTACTTTTTGAAATCGGTGCAGCGCCGCAGATGCGGCGTCGCACCGATTAGGACGGTGTCTTTGCCGACAATTGCTGGAAAATCCTGCCGATTTGAGATGCGATTTCACATGTGAAATCGCATCTCAAATCGAACCAAATCGTACCCAGTGTGAACCTGGGCTCACGGAAAATAAAAAAAAACTGCATTTTTGCTCACACATGATTGAATGATGGAAGTCAGCAGAACTTCTGCTCATTTACTAATCTCTGGAGCAACTGCACTTGCACAGTCTATTTGCATTTGGTAAATCAACCCCATAGTAATAAAGCGCACATTCTGTAAATAAATAAGAAGCAAGAATAACGAGCAGTATTAAAAAAAAAATCTAGCATCTGACTTTACAGGGTCTGCTCCTAATTAACCCTGCAATTATTTATTTACTTTGTTCATGTACATATAATTTTTTGTATTAATTGGGCTCGTTTTACGCAAAAGACTGTTGACTTTAAGAGTCGGTTCACACATAGGTGGCACGACTCCGGGGGCGGCTCTGCAAGTCGTCCTGTGCACGACTCCAGAGGCGATTTGCAAGACGACTTCTGTATAGAAGTCAATGCAAGTCGCCCCTAGAGCCGCCCCCGAAGTCGTACAGGGAGTAAATTTCTAAGTCGGAGTGACTTGCGTCGCTCCTATTAGAAAGCTCCCATTGCACTGCATGGGAAGCGACTCGTCAGGCGGCTGAGCCGCCTGACACATCGCCCCAGTGTGAACCGACTCTGAGGCCTCATGCACACTGGATGTTAAAATAACATTATAAAAATGCAAGTGGCTTTGCAGTGAGATTTTCAAAGTTTTTGCAATAGCGTTTTTTAGCGTATATTATTTTTTTTTCACTTTTTTGGCTTTTTTTTTCAATGGATCCAAAACGTTAAAAACCACAGATGAGCAAAGTTTTTGAGCGTTTATCAGCTTTTTTTTACATTCAAGCGTTTTTATATTTTTTTTTTTTAAGGCCAAAAAATGCCCTATCCAAAAACTGCTGATAACAGCCTATGTGTGCATGGACACATAGGATAACATGATGGGGAGTTTAACCACGTAAGGACCACTTCACACCGATATACGTTGGCAGAATGGCATGGCTGGGCACATCCACGTACCTGCACGTGGCCCTTTAAGCCCAGCCGTGGGGTTACGTGCACGCGCCGCGGGCGCGTGCACATGACCCGGTCCGAAGCTTCGGGACCGTGGGACTCGCGGACCTGATCGCCGCTGATCGGGCCCCGCAGCTGAAGAACGGGGAGAGCCGCGTGTAAACACGGCTTCTTCACTGTGTTCCCTTACATAGGGAATCACAATCAATGACAACACACCTACAGTCACACCCCCCTACAGTTAGTAACATAAATGAGGTCACACATAAACCCCTTCATCGCCCCCTAGTGGTTAACTCCCACAATGTAATTGTCATTTTCACAATAAACAATGCAATTTAAATACATTTTTTGCTGTGAAAATGACAATGGTCCCAAAAATGTGTCAAAATTGTCTAAAGTGTCCGCCATAATGTCGAGGTCACAAAAAAAATCGCTGATTGCCGCCATTAGTAGTAAAAAAATAATAATAATAAAAGTGCAATAAAACTATCCCCTATTTTGTAAACGCTATAAATGTTGCACAAACCAACTGATAAACGCTTATTGCCATTTTTTTTTTACCAAAAATAGGTAGAAGAATATGTATCGGCCTAAACTGAGAAAAAATTTTTTTTTTATATATTTTTGGGGGATATTTATTATAGCAAAAAGTAAAAAATATTGAATTTTTTTCAAAATTGTCGCTCTATTTTTGTTTATAACGCAAAAAGCAAAAACCGCAGAGGTGATCAAATACCACCAAAAGAAAGCTCTATTTGTGGGGAAAAAAGGATGCCAATTTTGTTCGGGAGGCACGTCACACGACCGCGCAATTGTCTGTTAAAGCGACACAGGGCCGAATCGCAAAACCTGGCCGGGTCCTTTAGCTGCCTAAAGGTCCGGGTCTTAAGTGGTTGATAACTGTAGAAAAAAAGTCTCAAGCCAAAAACAGCAGCTGTAAAAACGTCCAAAAATGTCCAGTGTGCATCAGGCCTAGAGCTGAGTGTTCACTTTGCAAAGTGAATGTGTCCTGAGCTTAGTAAACAAGGTGAAGCTACAGTATGCTGACTTTATATACCCAACCTTAAACCAGGGGAAAAAGGGATTTTCTTCCCTTCACATTCAAACCATTCGATTCAAGTAAACAGAGCTTCATCTTATTTACTTCGCTCAGCAAACATTTACTAAATAATTAGTTAGTAAATTAACTCCACTGTGTTCATTAGCACTAAGGATGAGCCGAACACCAGCTCGGTTCGGTTATAACCAGAACTTGTGAACAGGCAAAAAATGTGTTCGAACATGCGAACACCATTAAAAAGTCTATGGGACACAGACATGAAAAACCAAAAGTGCTAATTTTAAAGGATTATATGCATGGTATTTTCATTAAAAAAAAATTGGGGATCTGGGTCCTTTCCCAGGGGACATGTATCAATGCAAAAAAAGTTTTAAAAATGGCTATTTTTTCGGAAGCAGTGATTTCAATAATGCTTAAAGTGAAACAAAAGTTACATTTCGTGCCTGGGGTGTCTATAGTATGCCTGTAACGTGGTGCATTATTCCTGTGTTTAGAACAGTCCCACAGCAAAATGACATTTATAAAGGAAAAAAAGTAATTTAAAACTACCTGTGGCTGTAATGAATTGTCGGGTCTCGGCTATACACATAAAACTCATTGAAAAAAAAGGCATGGGTTCCCCCCCCCTCCCAGTCCATTACCAGGCCCTTTGGGTCTGTTATGAATATTAAGGGGAACTCCAAACCAAAATTTAAAAATAAAATTGCGCGGGGGTCCCCCCAAATTCCATACCAGACCCTTTAGGTCTGGTAGAGATTTTAAGGGGAACCCTGTGCCAAAATTAAAAACAAATGGCATAGGGGGCCCCCAAAAATCCATACCAGTCCCTTATCTGAGCACGCAACCTGGCAGGCCGCAGGAAAAAAAGGGGGGAGGAGGGATCACTCCCCCCCTCCTGAACCGCACCAGGCCACATGCCCTCAACATGGGAAGGATGCTTTGGGGCTGACCCCAAAGCACTTTTTCCCCATGTTAATGGGGACAAGAGCCTCATCCCCACAACCCTTGCCTAGTGGTTGTCGGGGTCTGTGGTTGGGGGCTTATAGGTATCTGGAAGCCCCCTTTAACAAGGGGACCCCCAGATCCTGGCCCCTACCATGTGAATTGGTAATGGGTACATTGTACCCCTACCATTTTACCAAAAAAAGGTCAAAAAAAAAAACAGGCGACACTTTTTGAATGAATGAATGAATGAATGAAAACTTGTATAGCGCAGCACATGCGAACTGAATCGCCTCTGGGCGCTTGTTGTTCCTGTCTCCTTTGGTATCAAAAGAGATGAGTCTTGATCTTTCTCCTGAATGCTAAGTAGTTCTCCTCCAACCGAATACTGGTTGGCAAAGCGTTCCATAGTCTGGGACCTTGGACCGCAAATCTTCTATCTCCTTTGGATTTGTATCCGGCTTTCGGTATCTGCAGGAGATTTTGATCAGTGGATCGCAGCACACGATTGGGGTTATGGGCTTTTATTTTTTCGCATAGATAATGGGGGGCATTCCCATGGATACATCTATGCGTTAGACAGAGTGCTTTAAAAGTAATTCTGTCTTTTACTGGTAACCAGTGAAGGGCTCTCAGTGATGGTGAGATTGATTCCCAGGGTTTTTTCCCAGTCACAAGTCTGGCGGCCGTATTTTGAACGACTTGTAGACGAGCGATTTGGTACTTTGGGAGTCCGAGGTAAAGGGCATTTGCATAGTCCAATCTGGAGTTAACAATTGCTCCCACCACGACCGCTATGTCTTCTTTGGGGATAAAAGGGGTAAGCCTGCGTAGTAGGCGCAGCAGATGGTGAGATCCGCTGACTACTGACCCTATTTGTGCGTCCATAGTCATGTAGGAGTCAAAAGTGACCCCAAGGCTTTTGACTTTGGCGCTAGGGGTGATGATTTTTCCCAGAATGGGCGGGGGTGTCCAAGTTGTTGCAGGTAGATTCTTACGTTTGGCGTGAAACAGAAGGAGTTCTGTTTTCGCTCCGTTGAGTTTGAGATAACTCTTTGTCATCCAGTCCTCTATCAAAGAGAGACATGTCTCTAGATTGAGGTGGTGATCCTTTTTATTGCAAATGCGGAAATACAGTTGCGTGTCATCTGCATATGAATGATAGAGCAGTTTTTGACTGCTGATGATCTCAAAAAGCGGACGGAGATAAATGTTGAATAACACCGGCGACAGTGGGGATCCCTGAGGGACTCCGTATGATACCGTGCGTTTTTCCGAAAAGAAAGGTCCTAACTTCACTATTTGCGATCTGTTTTCCAAAAAGGAGGAGAACCAAGATAAATCGCCTTCTGCGACTCTGGCTACTTCAGCTAGCCGTGTCAATAAAAGCTTATGGTCTACTGTGTCGAAAGCTGCGCTCAGGTCTAACAGAACCAGAAGACAAGATTCTCCTTCGTCTGCGGCCTCGAGAGCGTCGTCCCATTTTGACAAGTCATTTATTAAAAAATATAAAAATAAAAAAGTCCAGCGATGTAAATCTATCTCCATGGGAGGTGGCCGCTAAGTGACGCTTCTCCCGCAGTGACAGCTGTTATATAGCTGAGGGATGGGCCACCCAGTGATGTATATGGGTGACCCACCCCCCTTTGATGCCACAGGGAAATGCTGCAGGGACACCTGGTGACATATACGGGTGACCCCGCCCCCTCAGACTCACTTCTGCACAGAGCCAAAGCGTAATTAAACAAGATGAGGTTGGAAGTTGAGTTTTTTCTGCAGAAGTGAGACTTTGAACTCTCCAGTTTTATTAAATAAACCCCTAAGGCCCCATTTCACACTTGTACGACTTGAATTGCAACTAGAGACTGCAAAATCACATGACAAGTCATTCCCCATGATTTCCAATGATAACCATTCATATACAGTGTGTGCGACTTCAAGTCATTCCGTCTTCAAAGTAGTCCCAGTACTACTTTTGTCTGACTTTAATGTGAGTTGAGGTCCATATACCTCAAGTTTACACAGGCATTCCCTGAAATTGCAGCAAAATCACACAACTTTGAACTTACAGTAGTGTGAAAGGGGCCTAACTGACACACTGTGGGAACTGACTAACATTACCAGTGACACTAATACAGTGATCAGTGCTAATAATATACACTGTCACTGTACTAATATTAATGGCTGGGAAGGGGTTAACATTTAAGGGCGATCAAATGGTTAAATGTGTGCCCAACAATGTTTATTGTTAACTAGTATTTGCTGCTTTTACTGCGATGTGCCTGTTTTTACTCCCTGCTTTGCACATTACTGCTCTCTGTAGAGAAACTTGTGTTGTTTACCTCTCTTGTGTCATTTGCTTAGCTGATCAGCAGGTTCCAGACATAAATAATTGGCCGGGAGCCGCTGATCAGCTTGTGCTATAGCAAATGACAGCACAGCTGGGAAGGCAGGTGCGGATGTGCACACGCCCCCCAAGCCTGAAAAACCAAATCACATAAATATACATAATTTGGCGCAGTGGGGCCGCCTTGCTGCAGTATAAGTGTGATGCGGTCCTGAAGCGGGTAATTTGTTTCCACCAGATTTAATGACCTACCTGTCAAACCGGGCAACATGTCAAAGCTTACTTCACATTTCTCTCTCTACAGTATATAAATGTCATGGGTATTTACTATCATTTTCATTGGTGATCTAGTAAGTCCTAAAGGCAATGCAAGATACAAAAGAAAGCATAAAATACTAAATGCAGGCACCTGTGATTCAAATAAAGCTAAACATGGAGGATAACAAATAAAAAAAGACATTGACAGGATGCAGCTCATTCATTTTCAGCTTATTGTGAAGGACAATATTTCTTGTTTCTATTGCCAGTATTGTCAGTATTTTGCTAATATCTTTAATCTATTCTGTTGCCCATGTTTGTATTTGAGTGGAAAGGAAAATTATAGTTGAAAAGCTATTCATTTAATAAACTATATTTATCTGATGAACATTCTTAATACATTGTATCAAAATAATTGGGCGTTGCATTTTTATGATCCTATTTTTATGAACCTAAATTATTTTCTTATGGTATTCTTCTGCAATTATAATGACATTACCACACCACCCTAGGCAATCACCTACATACATAGATAGGAAAGGTGTATTTAGTATGGTTGGACAAAATTAAATATGGCAAGCATTACAGTAAACATAAATATGTATTTAAATCAAATATTTAGCTTTTCCCTGTTTTTCCACTTGAACTGGATATAATCTAAGCAAGACTCTCTTGATGCACTTTTATGTGCACTTTTTTTCCAGATAGTTGCATCTGACTTGTAGTAATTATCTAAAATGCATTTTATGGTACGGGTTTATGCCATAATAATACACAGAAGGGAGGATGGGAAAATATGAATTTCTTATAGAAACAGGCATGACAGTAACTATGTATCTACATTCATGATGCAGTGGGATTTTCAGTGACATGAATTTATTAGTTCAATTGTCAGATACAATAAAAATAACATTATAACAATATATATATGGCCAAATATTACCGTATTTCCCCTTAAAATTAGGGGGAAATTGTGGGTGCATGTTATACGCCGATCCCTGCTGTCTGAGGGAAGAGGAGTGAGCGCCGCGATCTCCTGTGTACTCGGTGCTTCGTCACGCACAGCCACGCCTCCTGGCTCCACATTGGGCCACTGTTCTGTCTATCATATGAGCAGGGCCAGGAAGCGTGGCTGTGAGTGACGAAGTGCCAGGTACACAGGAGATCGCGGCGCTCACTCCTCTTCCCTCAGACAGTGCCGGGTACACAGGAGATCGCGGCGCTCACTCCTCTTCCCTCAGACAGTGCCGAGTACACAGGAGATCACGGCTCTATGTAAATTCAGCAGTCATCACAGCCCTATAACGCCGCCTACACAATCCCCCATTCAGCTGGGACATGGAGAGCTGTAGGAGAACACACTCTACACCTGAACACCATAGGTATGTGGTAATATAGGGACATTGCTCTAGTGATGCTGGTTTGTTTACAGAAAAAGTATGACTAAGGATAAGCTACCTGTCAGCAACAAGTGATCCATTTACTTTGGTTTATTTTCCATATTTTTCTTCAGCCTGTTTTGATTATCAGCACTAGGTGCTTTAACCACTTAAGACCCGGACCAATATGCTGGTAAATGACCCAAGGTGTTTTTGCGATTCGGCACTGCGTCGCTTTAACAGACAATTGCGCAGTCGTGCGACGTGGCTCCCAAACAAAATTTGCGTCCTTTTCTTCCCACAAATAGAGCTTTCTTTTGGTGGTATTTGATCACCTCTGCGATTTTTATTTTTTGCGCTATATACAAAAATAGAGCGACATTTTTGAAAAAAAAAACACTATTTTTTACTTTTTGTTAAAAAAAAAAATCAAATAAACTAAATTTTAGTCAAACATTTAGGCCAAAATTTATTTAGCCACATGTCTTTAGTAAAAAAAAAAATCGCAATAAAAAAAAATAGCTACCTAGCGGGAACAGCGACACTAATACAGCGATCATAAAAATGATCGCTTAGTGACGCTGGCAATAGGGAGTGAAAGGGTTAACTAGGGCGGTGATCAGGGGGTTAAAACTTTATTAGGGGGGGTGGGGGGGCTATCCTGAACCTAACACTAACTGACTTTTACACTGCCTGTCACACTGACACTAAATGCAGTGATTAGATCACTGCATTCAGTGACACTGTGACAGGGGGGTGGGGGGGCAGATCGCAAGGGGTTAAGTATGCCTATGTGTGTGTATGTCAGTGTAGTGTTAGTGCACACTTACTGTGAGGTGTTCCTCTCATCGCAGCGGTTGGAAATACCGCTGCGATGAGAGATTACATCACTTCCCCCTTCCTGTGTAAACACAGGAGGAGGAAGTGACAGGGCGGGAGAGCGCAGGGATTGGCTGGGAGCGATCGCGGGGGGGCGGGAAAACACGGACATCCGCCTGCTCGTCCCGGATCGCTCCCGGAGACACGGGGACCGTTGCACGCCGCGGAGGGGGTCCCGATCGGACCCCCGACCCGCTACTGGGCGAGGACGTAAATTTCCGCCCTTGTGCCCAGCCGTGCCATTCTGTGGCCGTAAATGTGCGTGCGGAGGTCCTTAAGTGGTTAAAGTTCTTTATTTAAAATGTACGTTTTTTTCCCTAAACTTCCCTTCGAAAATTGGGGTGCGTGTTATACGCCAGTGCGTGTTATACGCAGATAAATACGGTATATTTAAAGTAAATACAAGAAAAAACAAAGGTGTCTGTCTTTGGGGGGGTTGGGAGATTGGTAGTGTACAAAAAAGAACATAAATACAATAACAGTTTACTCCTGTGCAGCTGTACAATATAGAAGACTGTTTGTTTTCTAATGCAGAAAAAACTGAATATAAAATTGCTTTCATTTCAGCTCACAGGATTTGACAGGGACACTGCATTTCTGGCAAGACCAACATTAAAAAAACTTGAATGTTTTTAGCTTAAAAAAGTAAAGCAGACACTGCATCTACGGGCAGGTAAGCTGCAATATATAACATTTTGTTCTTGGGTTTATGAATCTTCAAAGATCACAGATTTAAAGCCATGCAAATTGTACAACTATTGTCTTAATATGAAACATGTACTGTTAGAGATTCCAGGAAATTATTTCTCCTAAACTGGTAAGAAAGTATTAATTGTACCTATATACTGTATAAGAATTAACTTGGCATTCTTCGAATATTCATATAATTTCTCGCTAAAGTCTAGAAAATATTATGTTTATTCAAATTGATCTTATAAGAAATTGCTGCCTTAGATTATTCATGTAAAGACCTTAAACAAACTCAGTTCAAGTACTCAGAATTATTTATGTGAAGGACATAGACATCATCGGAATATGAATTGTAAATATTTATTAATGGTTCATATTAAAGTAGATTTCAACTGAAGGTACTTCACCTTCTGTCACTTCTAAGTATCTAGGGGATGGTTTCAGTTATAGTCTTGTCAAATTACCTTTTTGGATACTGAACTCCCTAAACACAACAAAATAGAGACAGAAGAACTAATGATGCATCATTATCTGAAGCTATCAAGTTTGCTGAATATGTTCTGTTGTTAAGTTCTAGATTAATACAATTATTTTAAATATCTTCTGAAATGTTGTGGTATTCTGTATTTTTAAGAACCCCAGATTTGAGAGAAAAAGGCTGTAATCTACAGTATAGCTTAGTCAAACTACATTGAACTATTGAACATTACGGTGAATAACCATCACTTGGTAAATTAGCTTTAATACAATCTGTATTTTTTGTGTAACATTTAGAGTCTAAGTGTCAGCACACAGAGTAATTGGGGTGAGACTGTGTTTATTTGGTAGATCTGTCTTGCACTAAATTAAATAATTTACACTTTAACTCCCTGGAATCAAACTCCCAATTTCCCTAGATAATTATTATTGATATTTAACCTCTAAATCAATATTATTTTTATATGGCTCCATACACTCTCTGCTATTCATTGCTGTGAAGTTAAATGTCTCTTCACAAGAAGTGACTATAACCTGCCAGTTGCAAAAATTCAAAATAGAAAAGTTGTGGAAACCTCACCTATTGGATCCAGAAGAAATTAAGTGCATGTAGATACAAATTTAAATATTTGTCTAAAGGCTTACCCTTAGGGATGAATTTTAGGTTTGGGTCGGCCATGAGTTCAATACAAAAACCCAAGTCATTTGAGGATTGAGAAAATTACAAATTATTGCAGCTATCATGCCCATAGCAAACAATTACAAATAATGTACTTGTCTGAACTGTTGGGAAAATTTGCTTAGTAGGGCTAATCTTCCCTATAAAAGTCAGGTTTCCCAGAAGTCTGTGGCCCCGTACACACGACCGAGCTTCTCGGCAGAATCCAGCGAGGAGCTTGCTGGGATCCATATTTTGCCGAGAAGCTCAATCGTGTGTACGTTTTCGCCGAGCAAACTGCCTAACAAGGCGTCAAGCCAAAATAGAGAGCAGGTTCTCTATTTCCTCGATGGGCCATCGGGACTAATGGCTCAACGCCTTTTTCGACAGCCTGGTCGACGAACTCGACGGCCGGCCGAGAACCTCGTCGGGCGGAACGATGAGTTTAGCCCGACGAGGTTCTCGTACGTGTGTACGCAGCCTTAGTGTGTGTTGGAGGAAGCAGGGTCACAGACTGCAGGGAAAGCTAGCTGCTGCTGCTACTCATTACTGCAAATGTCCATCTATGATTATGTAGACTCCCAGAAATACTAACAACGTGTCAGTGCTTGCACCCAATTCATGCACCATTTGCAGATAGATGCATGATCCAATAATTTATCTATGTTGGCACTGAAGGAGTGTCCACAGTGGATACTTCTTCAGCGCAGTCACAGGTGCTTGGCCGAAGAGTTTTATACTAAGGATGGGCAGAGCCTTATGGGAAATCAAGAGATTATTTCCTCATCAGAAATGCTTCACTTTTGATTGCCAGCGCAGAAGGCTGAACAGATCCACAGACATAATTTATTTTGAGGGCAGCTTTCAGATCCTCCCACATGTGCACTGTCAATCAAAAGTAAATTGAACCTGATTGAGAACTATTTTCTCAGTTGCCCATCAGGATCCGCCCACTCAGTGACAAGTCAATTACCGTACATTAGCTCTTTCCTTGGCCCTTATGCTTATATTTAGCTTTTGACCAAAGGAATCTCTCAGTTGACTTCTCCTGGTCAACAGGCCTCCACCTGCTAAATTTCTCAAAAGCAAGCCACTTCCTAAGGAGGCACATGTGTGTGTGCTCTCTCCTGAGAAATTGACACACTGAACGGGGATTAGCATTGCCCCCGCTCCCTCCTTATTGGCTGTGATTGACAACAGCAGGATCCAATGGCTCTCTTTGCTGTGTCTGAGACAATTAGAAGGGAGAGAGAGCCTGGAGAGCAGCTGCTCTTGTGTACATTGCTGGATAGAGATCAGGCTAAAGTAAGTATTGGTGGGGCTGCAAATAAAAGTTTTTTTTACTTTTGTGCATAGAATGCATGCATACTCCTGGGAGCCAAAATCAAAGTTGTTGTAAAGTCAGAAAGTTTTATATCTTAATGCATTCTATGCATTAAGGTAAAAAGCCTTCTGTGTGCAGCAGCCCCACTAATAAGTAGCATCACTAGAGGGGGAGCCAGAGGGGGCCATGACCCCGCCACTGTTATACTGTGCCCCACCCAATTAAAACACCTTTTTCATGTAACAAGAAAACCTGCTCCAGGTAAGTGAGTCTCTGGTTAATCCCCACACACACTAGTCAGGTGCTAGCCCAGCTTGCTTTGGAAGTGCAGCTGTTCGGAATTATTTCTTCATAAAACATCTTGTTTGAGCCGCCGCCGAGTACACTGGCTCTCCTGAGAGGGGAGAGCATCCCTGTCACTCCTGTGGGGGATTTCTCCCCCTCCCTCTGCTTGCTGACACACAGCCACGGCCGCCCAATCTGCTCCCTCCCCTTGCATCCTCATTGGCAGGGAGGAGAGTGAGTTCCACCACTGTGGGGGGCCTCTCAAAGCCTCCCATTATCTTAGTGACAGTTTAAAAAAGACAGACTGATTTCTCCCATCTGTAGGATAGGAGAATCAGCCTGTAAATTCTGAGACTGGTGAGGGCAGCTGAGCCTAGTGTCTTAATGTTACTCTTATAGAGCTCAGTGAGCACACCCACCCCCTCACTCTCTTCACAGATTAGAGAGCACTGCAGACAGGAATTCAATTCCTCCTCCCCACACCTCTGTTCCTGTATCTACCTGTCCTGCCCACTCTGCTGCCCCCAATGAGCTGCCGTGCCTGAAAGAGAGGGGATGTGTGTGCTGGAAATATTAAAATCAGCATCTGCAGATTCCCTGGCTGTGTCAATGATGCCTCATGCCTGAGCTTCCAGCCTCGACCCGTGGGTGGGTGTTCACACTGCAGTACACTGTGATCAATGAACTGTCCCTAGCTCCATCTCTTCTCTCCCCATCTGTCTCCCTACCCCCTCCTGTTCTTCCAAGACCTTCAGTTCCAGTTAGGCTGGCCATAGATGGTGCAAATTTCTTTCCTGCAAACACAGATTACAGGAAATAAATTTGCACAATTCCCACATCCACATTGATAATGCTGACAGGGGAATCCCTTTCACAGAGTCATTGTATTCTCCTGAAAAACAGTGATTATTACTAGCAGCTTTAGCGACCGCTAGCGATGATCATAAGAGTATCCAGCAGGCTGGTTGTACCCAAGTTGATCACTCAACTTGGTACATTCAGCCTGCCCATTATTGGTTCAAATCTCAGCCACTTCCTGCTGAAATGGTCAAGATTTAAACTGTCTATGGCTGGCCTTAGCTCTTAGGCAGCCAATGCATTTATCAATTTTTTCATTCAACAAAAAAATATCCAATTCCCCCATCTACACATTCCAGGTGGATGGGGGAATCCTCCCTGTGATGGACTCCGGACACTACCAGACTCTGAGCCAAAACTGAAGTTGATCCAAATGGACGGCCCTAAAGTAGTCGGGATGTTTACCAGTCCTGCTCCTCCAACTGATCTGATCAAGTTAGAATGGTGACATCTTGCTTTCTTGTTGTTCCATAGAAATTCTTGAAAGAGACTCGACAGGGTTTTGAAGTAATGGTTAGGTATGTAAAAAGGTAGGGCCTTAAACAAGTAGAGAATTTGGGGGAGTATGGTCATCTTGAAGGCTGCCAGACTCCCTACCCAGGATAGTTCATGCTGTGAGATGTTCCGTAACTGTTCTTTTATTTTGATTATGAGTGGGTTTAGGTTGACCGCTACTAAGGTGGAAATAGTGTGTGTCAAGGTAATGCCCAGGTACGTGATTCCTTTTGAACTCCACTTGAAGGGGAATTTCCTTTGTAGGTCTCGTTTAGTCACTGTGCTTAGGCCAAGATCTAGAATCAGGGATTTTGTATAGTTGACCTTGTAGTATGATATGGTGCTGAATTGTGACAATATTTGGTGGGTGTGTGGGAGTGAGTTTTTTGGGTCTGTCATAATTAGGATCACATCATCAGCAAAGAGATTTATTACATGTTGGGAAGAATGGAATTTGAAGCCTGAAATTGAAGGATGTGTCCGAATCATTTCTGGTAGGGGTTCAATCATTCAACCTTGTCGCGTGCCATTAGAAATGTTGAACGGTTTGGAGAGAAGGACGGAGGTGTAGACATGCGCTGATGGTTGTGAGTATAAAGCTAGAATTACCAATAGTATATTACCTTGAAATCCAAATTTACATAATACTGATGACATATATTGCCAATGTACTCTATGTTCTCTGTATCTATGAAGAGCAGCAGAGAGGACATTTGAGTTTGTTCTGCATAGTGCAGAATATTAAGGACTCTTCTTGTTTGTCTGAAGTTTGTCTGACCCTTATGAATCCCATCTGATTGTTTTTGATTAAAGACAGCATAATATCTGTATGGCGTTTAGCTAATAGTTTTGCATAAACTTTGATGTCTGTGTTTAGAAGTGATATTGGCATAAAATTGTCCTGTGTTGTATGATCTTTTCGTGGTTTAGGTGACAACATAAGCACTTTTGTGTAGACTTGTAGTAAGTGAGGAGATAAAATGTTGTGGAAAATTTAAAAATATTAATTGGAGAAACCTTCCGGGCCTGGGGATGTCCCATCGGGGAGTGATGTTATAGTATATTCGATTTCTTTGGTTGTAAACGGGGCATTAAGTCGTTGTTCTTCTGAGCGGGTAGGGAGGTTCAGTTTCAGTAGGAAATCTTTGATGTTCTCTTCCGAGGGTTAGGGAGTGTTTAGGTCATCTCTCAGATTATATAAAGCCCCGGCCGTAATAGTCAGAAAATTGGTCTGCTATATCCTGGGGGTTAGTGATTTTGTGGTGTAGGGTGGGGAGAATTAAATGTGTAATTCTGGATTTAGCTTGGGCTACCAGTACTTTTATCCTATTGGGCATTTGTTTGCCTGCTCTGTTCGTGTTTGCATAGGAGTTTGCCTTTAGACGGCGGAGAATTTTGTCATACTGCTGTTTTAGCAGGTTTCTTAATTCCTCCCTTAATTATAGACAGGTTCTGGTTGGTATCACGTTTGTTCTGGGATTCTAATCTATGTATCTCAGATATAAGGGAATTGAACTTAAGGTTATAATTTCTTTTGCCCTAGCACCTAGCTGAATCAAAACACCTCTCATGTATGCTTTATGGGCATTCTATAAGGTGTAGGGGTTGTCAACAGAAGATGCATTTGTTTAAAAGAAGTCACAAACATGTTGGGTGATCATTTTAAAGCTGGTAGTCTCTTGCAAGGTCGTCTTTACCATAGGGCAAACGGGGTCAGCTGCCCAGGGCCCTGTCACTGTTGGGGGCCCAAAGCAGAGCTGCCCATTAAGCCCCTGTGCTGCCCACAAATCAGCGCTGAAAATCATCAGCGGCACGCAGTACTGCTTCCCTTCCCAGTGTTTTAAAATGTACAGCACCTGGCTTCCCTTTAGACGTGCACTTCTCCCTTCCTGCCACTGGGTGCTGCTTGTATATAAAAGTGAATTAGAATGTGATTTTATAACATCCCCAGTTTGCTCTTCCCGAGGCTGACTTCTTCTTTATGCCCTGCTCCTCAAGGCATGTCACTGTTTGCTAATCTATATTGTAAATATAAGTTTTCTGTAGAGTGTGCCCAAAGTATTTATACTATTTGATGAGTCACTGCAGGCCTGGTCAGTGTTTTAAAAAGTTCCTGTATTTTACACATGGCATGGGGTCACAGCACTGTCTGTCCATTCTGCTTTAGCACCATGGGACCCCATTCCATGTGTAAAATACAGGAACTCTTTAAATCACAGACCAGACCTGCAGTCCAGGCTGAGTAAGGTCTCAGAGCACATGGCATTACTGTCTGTATTTAACTGCTTGATGGGCTTATTTTGGGCCTGGCTGGTTCACATGTATGTGTTTTGGTGGCCCACATTTGCGCAGGCACCACATCCCATTCATTTGAATGGGCCACCATGCCTGCGTTTCCTGCAAAGAAAAGCGCATGCCTCATGTAATAGCTCATCAAGCAATGAAATACAGCACTGTCTGTCCATTCTGCTGTCTGCTGTGACTTATCTACAGTTCCTGCACTGTCAAACTTGCTGCATTTTTAGATGTTTAGGTCACGCTTTTAAAAAGACGGCCATGGTCTCTTGTAGTAAGCGAATGTTACAGCACCAGATGGGAACAGAGGGGGAGGCATGCTTCTCTGCTATAGTTATGGTAATTGCAGCATGATCGGACCAGGTTATTTTGTGTATCCTGTATGAGGATATCTTTTGTAACAGCCATTTATCAGACACGAACATGTCGATACAGGAATATTTACGATGTCTGGGAGAGAAGTAAGTGTAATCTCTTTTGCTTGCATGTTGTCATCTCCAGACATCATAAAGTTCCTCTGAATGAAGCAGTTGACGTAATGAGGCAGTACAACCTGTCACCTGAGAGCTGTTGTCTAGATGAGGGTCTATTGTTAAGTTAACGTCCCCACATATGAAAAGTTGTCCATATTTCACGAAGGCAATGCGCTTAAAGAGTGTACCTAGGAATCTCAGTTGGTGGGAGTTTGTTGCATATAATGCCACCAATGTATATGGTTGTGCGTTGATGTCGCAGATAATAATGATGATCCTGACTTGTGGGTTCAAAATGGATTCCTTCAGATAAAAAGCAAGAGAGTTTCAAACGGCTAGAAGAACGCCTTTGTTCTTTTCCTGGGCACATGCTAGATACATGTATGGATAGTCTTTTTGTGAGCATTTGGGTATGCTGGAGGCTTGAAAATTTGTCTACTGGATGCTGAGTATGTCAGCTTTATGCTTGCTTGCTTCCTTCTGCATAGAGAAAAGTTTAGCGGGGTGGTTTAGGCCCCTAGCATTGAGTGACAGGCAAGTGAAGGTCATGTTGAAATGTCATGGATGTGTGTGATGATGTAGTGCTGCTACTCACTGGTACGGCGAGCTTGTGGTGTTTGCTGATGTGCTCCTCCATGCCTGTTGTCGTCTTTGGGTGGAGATTATATCTGGAATCCATTATCGGGTATGTTCCACCATGCTATATACCGTATAAGGGGAGAGAAAAACAAAACAGTACAAAAAACAAAAACGTGAACGTAAAAAAGAGGATCTCTGTTAGATCTGAGTGCAATAAATGCAACTGATGTACAGGGGGGAAGGAAGGTATGCGCTCGGGGAGTTGCGCTCTGTTGGGTGATATGTGGAAAAGCTATGATCCACCACCATGTTTTTTTTTGTATTTCTTCTGTGTGATACCACCTGTTATTCCGGTTCCACGGTCAGCGCGGTATTGGCTGAGTTGGTATGGATGTAGATTCAGGAAGTGTGCCCCATTGGCGTCAGATCCTTTTCTAGTGTTGACACTGTAGTTGTTACTCCATTGTGGGTAATGGAAAGTGTAACAGGGTATTGCCATTTATCTAGAATCCAATGGTTTCTTAGCGCTTTGGTGATTGTTGCTAAGTTGCAGCTGTGTTGAAGGATGTGTCTGGATAGATCAGGTAGGAGCTGAAGCGCATATACATCTGGTAGTTGCTCAGCTTTCCTGAATAATGTCCTCAGCAATTCCTTCACGTGGTAAAAATGTTCTCTTAAGAGGACATCCCTGGGCACATCAGCAGCCAGAAAAGATGGTTTTGTCAATCTGTCGATCCGATCGATCGTTAGATCTTGTGCTAACAGTGCTGGCGCTAAGGAGGAAAATAGGCTCAGTACAAACTGTTACAGTTGGTTGGGTGGCCCTGATTTTGATGTTGTTTCTCCTGGATCTGTCTTCCAGGTCAGAAATCTTGTCTTTTAACCATGTAATATCTTCATTTTGTGCATATTCGGAATCCACTAGAGTATTAAAGGATGCAAAGTATTCCCACATGGTGTGTTCCACATGATCTATTCTACCTCCTAAAATCTGCACTTTTACTTGGCACTGTTTCACAGTGGACACTAAGTCACACCTGCAGGGATGCCCTGAGTGACCGCATCATATCCTTTAGCATGGTATCTGACACAGGTTGTCCTGTAGTGGGAAAAGCTGATATTGTATCTGATACTGAGGTGATTCCTAAGGATTTCTGGGGCCCACTCACCTCCATGTCTGGTGCCGCTGGGTCTCTGGGTGGAGAGTGTTTGCGGGCTTTTGGTTTCACTGGAATCCTTGTGGTCGGGCTGGAAGCGCTGAAGGAGATGCAGCTGTGGCCCTCTTTTTGTCCTCTGTTATCGTTGCCCACCTTACTGTTCTCGGCACGCTCATAGTGCTGTGAGGAGTGGGCGCTGGCACCATTTTGCTGTGGCCTGGGAATCGCAGGGAAGAATGCAAGCAGTTTGTTCGTCTGCGATGCTTCCTTCCTGCATTGGGTTATCTTGCGGCTGTTCCTGGAGATGGAAGGAGGTATTCCGTATCTGAAAAGGGGTGATATCTCGCGCCAAATATAAGTGAATAATAAATAAAAATTGAGCTGCACCCCAAAATCAGTGCAAAGTGATGAATAAAAAGAGGGTGGGGGGCACTACGTTAAATAACAAAGTGTAAATAATAAATTAAGTAATGAACATATATAAATAAATAAAAATGAGAAACCACACCAATAGAACAATCACGTGCTGTGCAATTAATTAATTATTCCATAGCTGCTAGTGCGGTGGTGGGTTTGGGTGAGTGCCGATCCCCCCGTTGGCTGAGCGGAGCTCGTGGATTAGGCGTCTATCTTAGAGCTCGGTGGCCACGCCCCTGACTCACAATGTTTTAGCCCTTCCTTAGGTTATATCCCACTGGCCTATAATGGAGTCGTAACAGGATTATGAGCTACTACCGTAGTTCTCGCTCCATAGGCTTTAACCTTGATGGCTTATCTTTTGAACATACTACAAGCAGGGGCATTGCTAGGTGGCAAAAAGACCAGGGGCTTCAGCCCGAAGCTGGCCGGGGGGGGGGCATTCGTGGTGGAGTGGTGCTGGGTTTTTTGGCTGGGCAGTGGGGTTGTGTGACCAACATGTCAGTGTGTGTGTGTCAGTACGTACACATACTGACATGTCTTGAGTTCTATGGTACAGGCCAGTCTAAGGTTCCATGGTTGGCCTTCCAACCATTCTGTGGCCAAAGCTCCCTTTCCCTCCTAACCCACACACTGACCACTACACTGACCACTGACCCACACACTGACCACTACACTAACCTCTACACTAACCACTACACTAACCACTACACTAACCACTACACTAACCACTGACCCACACACTGAACACTGACCACTAACCCACACACTGAACACTGACCACTAACACACACACTGAACACTGACCACTAACCCACACACTGAACACTCACCACTAACCCACACACTGAACACTCACCACTAACCCACACACTGACTACTACACTGACCACTAACCCACACACTGACTACTACACTGACCACTAACCCCCACACTGACTACTACACTGACCACTAACCCACACACTGACTACTACACTGACCACTGACCCACACACTGACTAACCACTAACCACACCAATAGAACAATCACGTGCTGTGCAATTAATTAATTATTCCATAGCTGCTAGTGCGGTGGTGGGTTTGGGTGAGTGCCGATCCCCCCGTTGGCTGAGCGGAGCTCGTGGATTAGGCGTCTATCTTAGAGCTCGGTGGCCACGCCCCTGACTCACAATGTTTTAGCCCTTCCTTAGGTTATATCCCACTGGCCTATAATGGAGCCGTAACAGGATTATGAGCTACTACCGTAGTTCTCGCTCCATAGGCTTTAACCTTGATGGCTTATCTTTTGAACATACTACAAGCAGGGGCATTGCTAGGTGGCAAAAAGACCAGGGGCTTCAGCCCGAAGCTGGCCGGGGGGGGCATTCGTGGTGGAGTGGTGCTGGGTTTTTTGGCTGGGCAGTGGGGTTGTGTGACCAACATGTCAGTGTGTGTGTGTCAGTACGTACACATACTGACATGTCTTGAGTTCTATGGTACAGGCCAGTCTAAGGTTCCATGGTTGGCCTTCCAACCATTCTGTGGCCAAAGCTCCCTTTCCCTCCTAACCCACACACTGACCACTACACTGACCACTCACCCACACACTGACCACTACACTAACCTCTACACTAATCACTACGCTAACCACTACACTAACCACTACACTAACCACTGACCCACACACTGAACACTGACCACTAACCCACACACTGAACACTGACCACTAACACACACACTGAACACTGACCACTAACCCACACACTGAACACTCACCACTAACCCACACACTGAACACTCACCACTAACCCACACACTGACTACTACACTGACCACTAACCCACACACTGACTACTACACTGACCACTAACCCCCACACTGACTACTACACTGACCACTAACCCACACACTGACTACTACACTGACCACTGACCCACACACTGACCGCTGACCCACACACTGACTACTACACTGACCACTAACCCACACACTGACCACTGACCACTGACCCACACACTGACTACTACACTGACCACTGACCCACACACTGACCACTGACCACTGACCCACACACTGACCACTGACCACTAACCCACACACTGACCACTGACCACTAACCACTGACCACTATCCCACACACTGACTACTACACTGACCACTAACCAACACAGCACACTGGCCACCATGGCTGGTGCGAGGATTGTTGACGCCCTGGCTGCACCCTGAACCACTTTACCCTGCAACACATGTGACATTAGAAGAAAAGACGCCCTAAGGCAAATGCTGTGCTAATTTAAGAAGATAATTAAAAAAGATGATAAAGATGGGCTTTCAGAGGGGTCAAAGGATAGACAAAATCTTCCTCTATGCGGATGATATGTTGTTGTATTTGAGGGATATGGATGGGTCGTTAACTGGAGCTATGGAGGTGATTCGGCATTTTGGAACCTTGTCGGGATTCTCCATCAATTGGAGTAAATCTGTTATTTTACCTGTAGATGACACGACAATCTCGTTGCCGGTTGCTGCGGAATCCCTTAACCACTTGACTACTGTGCACCTACACCCCCTTCCTGCCCAGACAAAATTTTAGCTTCCGGCACTGCGTCGCTTTAACTGACAATTGCGCGGTCGTGTGATGTGGTTCCCAAACAAAATTGGCGTCCTTTTTTTCCCACAAATAGAGCTTTCTATTGGTGCTATTTGATCGCCCGTGCGGTTTTTATTTTTTAGGCTATAAACAAAAAAAGAGCGACAATTTTGAAAAAAGACACAACATTTTTTGCTTTTTGCTTTTTTTTTGGGGGTCCTCAGCTGCTATATATTATGCATAATTCCCCTCAGTGGATACCCCGTAGATGGTTTGTCCGTATTGATACTCTTTTTAGATCCCTAATTTGGAAAAAAGGAGTGGCAAGGTTAAGACTTACTACCCTGCAATACAGTAAGGATCAGGGAGGTGCGGCAGTCCCCAATCCCAAGCTTTATTTTTACGCATCCCAATTGCAACATTTCGGTGGGTTGGGGACCAAGGGTGATTCCGATTCTATTGAGGTTCTATTGCGGACGGGGGCATGGAGCAACTCGGTGTTGGCGAGTCTGGAGGCGGGATTCCCTTGCCTGCCGCAGAGGGTGGTTCTTTTAAAAAAACTCTGGTCCTCGGTTAAGTCAGGGTTGAGGATTTGTGTTTTTTTGGCTGATACCCCGTTATGGGACAATCCTAACTTGGCTGAATTGGTTGGGTTGGAGGGTTTCCAGATGTGGAGGGACGCTGGTATCAGTAGTATTGCTCAGTTGTACTCTCAAAATGTTTTGAAATCATTTATAGAATTACAAGACGAATTTGATCTCCCTAGGCATCAGTTTTTTAAATATCTTCAGATCCGTCACGCTTTGCATGCTCAGGGTCGTGGTCTCCACCCTCAGATTGGCTAGTCACCCCCTACTAAATGATGTTTTCTTTGGGTCCGGGAAAAAAAGAATTATCTCTCTTGCTTATTCACACCTACTGTCATCTACCCAAAACTCGGCGACTTTACCAAGTAGACGAGGCTGGGCTGTAGATCTAGGAGATATCAGCGATGAGACTTGGGATATTGGTTTGCAAGCGGGACCGCTCACGTCGGTATCTCAGTCACATAGGCTGATTTATTTTTATTACATAGGGCCTACCGTACCCCTATTCAATTGCACCGTTGGGGAAGAAGAGACTCACCTTTATGTCCCAAACGATGTGGGGAGGAGGGATCGTTCATTCACTTGATGTGGCGCTGTCCCAAATTACATCGCTATTGGGGTGAGATTACGGAAAATATTTCCTCAGTTTATCAGGTTAGGGTCCCTTTGGACCCTATAATATGCATTTTAGGAGCGGTTGATGAGGAGGTATATACTCCCCCTATTAATATAGCAGTAATCAGACTTTTGTACCTAGCTAGGAAAATGGTGGCTAGGTTTTGGTTATCCCCGCACGTCCCGACTAAAAAACAGTGGATAGATCAAGTTAATAATATATTGGGGGGCGTGGCTTGGCGCGCAGCGAGAATGGTCGCACACTGAAGGAGCTCCTCTACACGCGCAGCCTTCTGGCAGCTTTCTACCCGACCAACAGCTTCCAGATGCCGGGAAAAAAACTGCATGCCACCCCGCACTCTCGCCCACGTCGCGGCTCCGTGTGTTATTCGGCCAAGAACATTGAAGAACTCTTTAAACCGAGGAAGACAGGCCGCGGGGCCATGCCTGGGCCCAAGATGGCGCCGAGCCACCATGAGGACGAGTTTAGCGATGACTCACAATCGACCTCGGAGAGCTCGACTAGGAACAGATCTGGCGCTGACCATCCCCTTACGGTCGCAGATATGTCCGTGATAGCGGCAGACATCAAAGCTGCATTTTCAGCAGCCATCACAGATCTCAAGACCAGCATGCTTGTCTTGAACGAAAAAATGGTCGCCACGGAGGCAGCGGGGAAACGCAGGGACAAGGCCATACAGAAAATAGAGAAGACTGCGATGGTGCATGCACATCACTTCATCGACATGAACCGTCATCTAGAAGACCTCGATAACAGATTGCCACCACCCTGCGCAGTGTCTTCAACACACTCTTGGAACGACAGGAGGACGCGGAGATTAATTTTGTGAGGGCACATAGGGCTCTTAGACCTAGAGGGCCTGATACGGCACCTCCAAGGGATATCATCTGTTGACTTGAAAGCTTTGGGCTCAAAGAAGACATTATGCGAAAGGCCCGGAGGAGTGATCGCCTCGTCTTTAACGGAGCTACCATTCTACTCTTCCAGGATCTCTCCCCTATCACGTTGCGGAATAGGAGGGCTCTTCGACCCCTCCTAGACAAGCTGAGAGACAAGGACATCCGATACACCTGGCGTTTTCCCTTCGCTCTAAACGTGACACTGGACGGACATCAACACACGCTTAGAGTTCCTGCAGATCTACCTGATTTTTGTGAGGCCCTGGACTTGGGCCCGATCGAGTTACTTGACTGGTATGCAGAGTTTATGCGTCCCCTGCCTGACAGGAGCCCTCCTGATTCTCCGCTCTCCACACCGGACAAAAGGCTCGCAAAGAAGGCCAGACACGGTCGCGGAGGTGGATCGAAAGCCGGCACACCGAACCGCCAGGCGGAAGCCTTGAGGGACCACGGGGGTGAGTGACTTTACCTTTTAGATCCAGTGAGCGCCAGTTAATCCTGCTCCCCCGTCCCCTTCCCCGCTCTCCGGACCCCTCCTAATTTACAGACTGTCTTCCCGACGGCCCGCCGGAACTGACTCGATGCTCCCCTGAAGGCTTGGCCCTGAGGATGTGATCTGCTTCACAGCTCGCCTGTCACCAACGACTCCCTTACAGACTGATAGCTGCCTCACGATGCTGATAGTCCCGCTCGCAAACAGGGGGTGACCCACCACCCGTCAACAGCCTGCAAACTGCCCTGGACGTGGCTCACTGTTTTTGTTTTATTTTCTTTTTTTCATTTCTTTTTTTATATAAATGTTTTTCTGCGGTTCAACGTAACCTGGGTATTTGTCCTCTGACTTGCGGCAACCAGCTCACCGAGGACTGAATTGTTTGTCTATGCTTGGTGAATATATGCATGTTTATCCCTCTGGGAATCACGGTCACCATCAAGCCGGTCCGCCATGCGAGTTATACTTAGTTCCCTGACATGTTGGCGGTTTTCCTCTCATGCCTTGCTGTTATCTTCTTTAGGGGAGGGAGGGGGTTTATGGGGGAACAACGTATATAGTTCTTAGAAGGCTTCATGCTTGCTGGTGCTCACCTTGGATAGGTTCCGTGCCTATCTCCATTATTCGTTGCCTCAATATTGTTTCACCCTGGTCGGGTGTAGAATTTCAATCTAGCTTAACTTCCACCATACAGCCAGTAGAGCTGTGCGTGTAACTTTCCCTGTTGGTAATACCATATTTTGTTTTAGTACTCTCTGTGTTGAACAGAGATTCTGAGGAACTGTGGTTTAGCTGCCGTTGCCTCCCTTTAGCCCCACAAGGCACCCTGTGTCTCCCGAGTCACCGGGTGCGCAATAACGGGTAGGTGAGGTTCCCCACTGGGGGTATCAGTGTCTGCCCTCGAGGTGGGCCCACCTCCTATAATCCTATTGCTCCACTTCTCTCTCTCAAATTCCTTTCTCTTTCTCTGCTAACCCCTTAACCCCCTCCCCTATACCCACCCTCCCTGCTCTGTCCTCTCCCCTCCCTACCCCTCCTGATTGGTTACCGGCGCCTGTTTGGCTCCGGTCACACTGGTAGCTGTAAAGGTCACATTACTAAATAATTAACGTGCCTGACTTTGTTGTGTTCCAGGTCGTCTCCTAAGGTCCCGTCACCTCCTCCGCCTGGTCTCTCCACTATGGCTTACTCCAAGACGGGTAGAACCCCCATGGTGATTTCCCACAACGTGAGGGGTTTGAACATACCCGAACGCCGAACCTCCCTACTGAAGGAGCTTAAAAAAGGTAGGCCCCATTTTGTCTTCCTGCAGGAGACCCACTTTAAGACTCACCATATCCCCAAAATCTCCAGTACATTCTTCCCCAAGGCGTACCACGCGACAAACAATGACTCCAGGTCAAAGGGAGTGACGATCCTAGTGAGTAGGGAGGCCCCATTTGAGATCTCGGAACAGCTAAGCGATCCGGGGGGCAGATTCCTCTTTGTAAAGGGAATGTATGGGAATACCCCACTAACTTTAGCAAATGTGTACTTCCCCAATAAGGCCCATAGGTCGTTCTGTCAGACTGTAGTTTGCGAGCTCCACGGGTTCGCCAGGGGGTGCATAATCTTAGGAGGCGATTTTAATGTCCCCCTGAATCCCCTTGTGGATACCTCTAATGGGAAGACATGCATCTCCTATAGGATTCTTAAAGCCATCAAACTAATGCTCCAATCCCTACAACTCACTGACACTTGGCGCTTTCTCAACCCGGACGGTAGGGACTTTACACATTTCTCTGCCCCGCACTCCAGATATGCGAGACTAGACTATATCTTTGTGTCCCAACGAGATCTCGGAAGGGTAACGGGGGCCCATATAGGGATCCAGTCCTTTTCGGACCACGCGCCTACTGCCCTATCTATGGACCTGACGAACTCCACACAACGCCAGCCCTCCTGGAGGCTCAATGCTTCCCTCCTGACGGACCCAGCGTTACTCCCGACCCTGACCGACAACCTAACAGAATTCTTCAGACTTAACACGACCCCGGGCTCAGACCCGCTCTCTGTTTGGGAGGCCCATAAATGCTCCATGCGGGGAATTCTGATGAGCCTAGGCTCACGCCGGAAGCGGGAACGGGAGGCTGCGATTCAAAAACTGACTAACCAAATTAACGCCCTGGAAACGCTACATAAACAATCCCTTTCCACTGATTCAGCTTCCAAGCTTCTCGAAACTCGCCGGGAAACTCGCCGGGCCAAACGCTTGCTGTTCTTTAAAAATAAATTATATTACGAATCAGGAAATAAAGCAGGTAGGTTCTTAGCAAGGGCCCTACGCGAAATCTCATCGGCAAATCACATTGCAGGGATTAAGAGAGCGGACGGGGGCCTAGATGTAACGACGGAGGCGATCGCGAAACATTTTCACAGCTTTTACACCAAGCTTTATGCCCTTCCACCGCAACATAGACAACCACACATGACAGGAGACAGGACACAGATCATTCATGATTACATCACCAACAGTGGTCTCCCTGCCCTCTCGGACACTGATGTAGCTCTTCTTGAGGAACCGATTACGGCTCTGGAGATCACTCAGGCCATTAAACAATTGAAATCTGGGAAAAGTCCGGGCCCGGATGGTTACTCGGCCATTTACTTCAAGACTTTCTCTGACCAACTCACCGAACCTCTCAAAAACGCCTTGAACTTGTTGTCCTTACCCAGACAGGTCACGCCAGATTTTTTGTCGGCGCATATTACGGTCATCCCTAAGTCGGGCAAGGACCCTTCAGACTGTGCGAGCTATCGCCCTATCTCCCTGCTGAATCTGGACGTGAAATTGTTTGCGAAGATTCTGGCTACCAGGATAGGGCCACTCCTCCCAGGCCTGATAGGCATGGAGCAAGTAGGCTTCATGCCCGGCCGAGAGGCCAAGGATAAAGTTACCAAGGCACTTTTACTCATACAGGCGGCGAGAGATCGGAATATCGAGGGCCTTCTCCTGTCCACTGACGCGGAGAAGGCCTTCGACCGGGTGGCCTGGGACTTCATGATGGCGGTGTGTGCGAGGGTGGGCCTGGGACCGCACATGCTGTCATGGTTAGCGGCACTCTATCAGAACCCGTCAGCGCAATTGCGGATTACCGGCACCCTCTCAGAAAAAGTAAAAATAGAGAACGGCACGAGACAGGGATGCCCTCTGTCACCCTTACTGTTCATCCTGTCACTCGAACCTTTTATTAGGACAGTAAAACTTAACAACGCAGTGACGGGGTTCAAGGTTGGGGACAACGAGTTCAAAGTAGCGGCGTATGCCGATGACCTTCTCTTTTTTTTGACAGGCCCACACATCGCACTCCCCAACTTATTGAAAGAATTCTCACATTATGGCTATGTGTCAAACCTAAAAATCAATTACTCAAAGTCAGAGGCCCTAAACATCTCATTGCCAGTTAGGCAACTGGAGATGACCAAAGCTCACTCTTCCTTCCGCTGGGAACCAGGGGCCCTCAAATATCTGGGCACATGGCTCACACCCAGACTCTCAGATACTTTTGTTAAAAATTTCCTGCCTTTGCTTAAAAACTGTGAAAAGGACCTTACCCAGTGGGACAGGGGAAATTTCTCCTGGTTTGGCCGGGCGTCCATTATTAAGATGGTGATACTCCCAAGGTTCCTCTACTTGATGCGCACCTTGCCGATCCAGATTCCCCGCCGATTCTTCTTGGCTATAAATACGCTCCTACTAAGATTTCTGTGGAACGGTAAGAGGCCCAGAATTAAATTGCCCACCCTAATGAAACCTAAGGAACTGGGTGGGCTAGGTTTCCCTGATTTCAAAAACTACCACGCCGCGACACATCTTGCCAGGATCATTGACTGGCACTGCCATGGATCTATGAAGGACTGGGTGGCTCTAGAAATGGAGCTTTGTCCGACCACCCTTAGATTTTTCCCGTGGATCCCCAAACATGCCTGTCCCCGACCTCTGCGCAATCATCCAGTGACAGGCACCACACTAGGGGTATTTCACGCCCTGGCAAAAAAGAGGGGGATTTCCACTTCACCTGGACCTCTCACACCCCTAGCGGACAACCCCGACTTTGCCCCGGGCGTGGGTAACTTGACTCTCAGAAGGACGCTCACACGTGCCCCCTTGCTAGCTAGCGAATGTTTTATAGGAGACAAACTTAGAGACTGGACAGCTCTTAAATCTGAACACAACTTCCCCAACATGAGACTATGGACCTATTTTCAGCTTCGTAGTTACCTGAGCAAACTTGGGAGACCGCAGGACCTCATCAGACCACTGACCGATTTAGAGACCGTTTGTAACTCACAATCCCCTTTGGATAAAGCCACTTCAGTAGTGTACTCTTGGTTACAACACGCTGGCGACTCGGAGAAGATCAGACATAAGGAGAGGTGGTCGGAGGACCTTGGGATGGAGATCTCTGAGAAACAATGGAGGTATGCCTGCACTCTTGCACATAAATGCTCAATTAGCACCAAACTGCAGGAAACGAGTTACAAGCTCCTAACACGCTGGTACCACACCCCTGACAGGCTCCATAAATGGAGCCCCCAGAAACCAGATACATGCTGGAGGTGCCAGACGGAAAGGGGCACTTTGATCCACATTTGGTGGAGCTGCCCTTTGATCTCTGCCTTCTGGGAGAAAATACTTTGTCTGATTAAGCAAACTAGTGTTAAATGCTGCCTGCTGCCTATTGCACCTGTCCTCCTTCCCACTGGCGCGCTATAAGAGGTCCTTGACTATGCATCTCTTAAACGCTGCCAAATCTCTCATACCCTTGAACTGGAACTCCACTAGGGTGCCGTCCATCTCCGATTGGCTCCATAGAGTCCGCAAGACCTGCGAGATGGAGGACACCTTGGCTCAAGATAGAGGCTCAGCCGAGATCTTCCATGACACCTGGCAACCCTGGTTCTCTTTCAGATACTCACAGGACTATGAAGTGGCGAAGTCCGGGTAGCTACTGGTAAGACTCTTTCAGCAAAGTGGCCGTGCACCAGGTATTATATGTTATGCTACCTAGGAACACCCCCAACACCCATCCCCCCCTTCTCTTTTTTCCTCCCCCTCTGCCCTTTTAAGTACTATCTATAACTTTTAACCTTTCTCTTGACTGCCTGAATGTGGCGCCTACAGCCAGCTACAACCTTACACATCCGATTTACAATAGTTTTGGCTGATGCAATCGTAGTTGCAATAGTAAACGGAATTTAGTTGCTATTCCTAATACGCAATACTATGAACCTTAATCTCTCGAGAACCCACGGCAACATGGGGGCCCACTGGCTGCCCATGTGCTGACTCGGTCAGAAAACGTATTGTTAGCAAGTTATTGTTTAATCTGTTTTTTGGCAACCTTTTGATTATTTCTATCAGGCTGCGCCTGCGATAGAATTTTCATAATTTGTTTGACTCTTTTTATATATGTTTATCTTTCAATAAAAGACTTTGAATGTAAAAAAAAGTTAATAATATATTAATAAGAGAACATCTGACATATCAGCATAGAAATGCTTCTAGGAAATGTTATTACATATGGCAGGCATGGCTGGACACCCCTGGGCTGGCGCCTCCTCAATTGATTATGACCCGTTTGCTCAGTGCTTAGTGGATTCTGTTAGTTGTGCACTGAATACTTTTGCTGGAAATGTTTATTGACAGGCATGTACATTTTTATATTCTCCCTTATGCTGTTAGGGGGGTACTTCACACTGACAGGGTAGACTAGGGGTGGGTTTTTTTTGGTTGTTGTTTGTTTTGTTTTGTTTTGTTTTTGTTTTTGTTTTTTTGGATATGCTGGAGGATGGGCTCGTTCTCACTGTCTAGCACAATGTTCCTATGCTCTTTTTCTTGAGATGTGTCATTGTAATGTCCTGTTTTTTTATTGCATTGCATGCATATTGCATTATGTGCCTTTGTCATTTGTTGGCTATGACCTGCAATGTTCAGTGTTGTATTATCTCTTCTTGGCACAATAAACTTTTTCTTGATTTAAAAGAAAAAAAAGATGATAAAGTGTATGAGAAAGCAGCTGGCATTTACGTTCACTACAAAAAAATAAAAAAAGTTAGGATAGATAGCAAAACATGGAAAGAGTGCAGCGCTATGTGGTTAAAACCATGTGTGAATTAAATGTTATACCTTGAAGTGTAAACAAATGATACGTGAAAAATGTATTAAAAGAAAAACGAATGCAGAGTCCAAAAAGAACACACGTCTGTGAAGAGTTAATTCCAAAAGCAAATCCGTGAAGGGTTAACTCCCCAAAAAAGACACATTGCTTGGCAAGAAAGTGAAGATAAAGTTTGGTGAATAAGTCCCAAAATAAACCAGGGTATTGCTAGAGTATTTTGGGACTTATTATTCACCAAACTTTATCTTCACTTTCTTGGCAAGCAATGTGTCTTTTTTGGGGAGTTAACCCTTCATGGATTTGCTTTTGGAATTAACTCTTCACAGACTATGTTATGTTCTTTTTGGATTCTGCATTCGTTTTTCTTTGACCCCTGGCTGACACCTACACTGACCCCCGGACACCTACACTGACCCCCCCCCCTACACCTTGGTGCAAATACGTCCTCCTTACCTGTGTCTCTGTCCCGACTTCCCGCCAGCGCCATCCACCTGCAGCCCGCTGCACCTCCATGATGATCTTTCTCTACCGAGCCATCCGAGTCACCCTGCCCCTCCGCTAGACAAGCCACCACTGCTGAGGGACACAGAGCAGAGGAGCGGAGGGAAGGAAGATCGCAGGCAGCCTCGGCATCTCCCGCCATCACGTTCCGTATTTCCCCGTCGCACTGTGATTGGGCATACAGCGGTCATGTGCGGAGGCGGGACTTCAAGATGAGCGCAGACAGGCCAGCCCCACGCCGCACATGACCCCCATACGCCCAATCACAGGGTGCCGGAGTCAAACAACAAACATGGCGGGCGAGATCTGCTCGGCGGCACTGACTCGGGGCTAGTGATTAAACACTCCATGCCCGAGACTCTGGGCTTTTTGGCGGCATATTCGGGGCTCCAGCCTCCTTAGCCCACCCCTAACGACGCGCCTGACTACAAGTTTTGATTTGATACAGCGTCTTTGTATTACTTTGAAAAACCAAATAAATACACAATTATAAATAAATAAAAATATGAGCCCTGGTTTGTGATAATACACCACAGAGACAATGGCCCAGATTCACAAAGCACTTATGCCAACGTATCTCCAGATACGTCGCGTAAGTACAAATATGCGCCGTCGTATCTGTGCGCCAAACCCACAAACCTAGATACGCCTAAAAACTGACTTCATCCGACCGACGTAACTTGCCTACGCTGGTGTAGAGTGGGCGCATATTTACGCTGGACGCATCTGGCTTTCCCATTGATTTTCGATTCAAATTTGCAAATGAGGGAAATACGGCGAATCACAAACGTACTTGCGCCCGGCGCATAATATACGCGGTTTGCGTAAGTCGTACGTCCGGCGTAAAGTTATTCCCCATATATGAGGCGCAACCCATGCAATGGTATGGACCAGGGAACACACGCAGTCATATTTTACGTAGTTTACATTGTACGTGAATATGACTGGGCGTAGGTTACGTTCACACCGTAGGCAGTGATTGGACGTATCTTAGGCAGTTGTTTTGACGTGATTGTGAGCATGCGCACTGGGATGCGGCCACGACACGATGCATGCACAGCACTCGGCACATCATTTGCATGGGGTCACGCTTCATTACTATGGATCACGCCCACTTCCAGCCCACTTCCACCTACTTCCACTTACACTGGCTTACGCCTACGAATATACGCTACGTGGAGACTGATGTGGAGACTTCCCTGGCTTCTGCACACAAAGCTCTGGAGATGTTTAATAAGTTGTTTTACTACAAGGTAAACGAGAGCAAATCTTACCTAATGGGTGTGGGAATCGATCCCCCTCTGTGGAGGGGGCTTGCTGCCCAGTTCCCTTACTCTTGGAAGGATGAGGGGTTAACATACCTGGGGATCTCCTTAACTGCATCTTGTGATGGGTTATTTACGGCTAACTATTCCCCATTCTTGTGCTCCATGAATAAGATGCTGCAGGAGTTGTCTAAAGTTGAACTGCTCTGGTCTGGTCGCCTAGCAGCATTTAAAATGGTAGTTTTACCCCATTTATAGTATCTCTTCCGGACACTGCCGATTCCAGTCCCCTTGTCTTTCTTTTCTAAAATCCAATCCCAGTTAAATAAATTCTTATGGCAGGGTAAAAAAGCGAGATGCTCCTTTAACCATTCGCCGACCAGCCGCCGTCGTTCTACGGCGGCAGGTCAGCTCTCCTGGGCGAGAGCCCGTTATTCTACGTCGGCACTTTCGACGCCACAAGGGGGCGTGTGTGCCCCGCTGCCAGCGCGCGTGCGCGCCCCCCGCTCGCCCCCAAGTCCCGCGCGCGTGCTCATTATAGAGCGGGGAAAGAGAGCTATGTGTGTAAACACATAGCTCTCGTTCCTGTCAGCGGGGGAAACGCTGATTTTCTGTTCATACAATGTATGAACAGAAGATCAGTGATTTCCCCTAGTGAGTCCACCCCCCCATACAGTTATAACACACCCAGGAACACACTTAACCCCTTCCCTGCCCCCTAGTGTTAACGCCTTCACTGCCAATGGCATTTTTATAGTAATACAATGCATTTTTATAGCATTGATTGCTAAAAAAATGCCAATGGTCCCAAAAATGTGTCAAAAGTGTCCGAAGTGTCCGCCATAAGGTTGCAGTACTGAAAAAAAACGCTGATTGCCACCATTACTAGTAAAAAAAATAAAAATAATAAAAATGCCATAAAACTACCCCCTATTTTGTAAACGCTATAACTTTTGCGCAAACCAATCAATAAATGCTAATTTCGATTTTTTTTTTACGAAAAATATGTAGAAGAATACGTATCGGCCTAAACTGAGGAAAAAAACGTTTTTTTTAATATATTTTTGGGGGATATTTATTACAGAAAAAAGTTAAAAATATTGAATTTTTTTCAAAATAGTTGCTCTATTTTTGTTTATAGCGCAAAAAATAAAAACCGCAGAGATGATCAAATACCACCAAAAGAAAGCTCTATTTGTGGGAAAAAAAGGATGCCAATTTTGTTTGGGAGCCACATCGCACGACTGCGCAATTGTCAGTTAAAGCGACGCAGTGCCGAATCACAAAAAGTGCTCTGGTCTTTGGACAGCAATATGGTCCGGGGCTAAAGTGGTTAAAAAGTTGGTAGCGGCTAGGAGAGTTGGGGGTGTTGGTCATGTCCTCCTGAGGGACTATCACTCGGCCTCGATTCTCTCGCAGGCTACATTGTGGTTCATGCAGAACCACACTCCTAGATGGTTAGAACTAGAATTAGCGCAGGCCCCTGTAGCGCATTTATCTGACATTCTACTATCTAGTCGCATATCCATGCCGGCCCTTAGTCAATTCTCTCCCACGATGGTAGCTACCCTACGCACATGGAAGATGTTTGCGTCTTACAATTTCATTGACCAAGTGGTTAAACCTTTACCACTTACCATCTCGAGTCTACCTCTAATTATCCCAGGACTGTCCGTTGCACACTGGGTGGCCAAAGGGATTACAGTTGTAGAGGACTTGAGGGTAGGCCCTGTACTTAAACCATTTAGTGATTTACAGGTAGAGTTTGTATTAGCAGATTCCGATTTTTATAGGTATCTCCAAATAGCTAATTTTCTCAGAAAGACTACTCAGACATCCACATTGCTGCCCTGGCGAGTAATTCTCTATCTTACCAATCCCACAACCAATATTAGGGGGATCTCACTATTTTATAATCTCCTAAATAACAAAACCGTCTTTGTCAAAATGTCCAACCTGGTAGCATGGGAGCGAGATCTGGGGGCAACGTTCACCGATGACCAATGGCAAACAGCTATACATAGCATGTTCTCTGCTTCTTAGGCCTCGTACACACAAGGCAATCCATTTGTTCAAATCGGTCGGACCGACCGATTTGAACAAATCTGTCTGCTTGGATTTTGGTTTGCTCGTGTGTACACACGAGCAAACCAAAATCTCCGCCAGCAGACAGCGCGCTGACGTGCCGGTGACGTGGCGGTGACGTTGACGCCGCCACGTCACCGCACCAGGAAGTAAAACACTTCCGCGCATGCGTCAAAACCATTCGGCGCGTGTGCGAGAAGACATGTCTGCTGGTTAGCGTACTAACCAGCAGACATGTTGGGCGGATAGGTTCCCAGTCGACAGATTGGTAAGCATGCTTTCCAATCTGTCGGGTGGCCAAATCCGTCGGCTTGTCCGTACACACGATCAAATCTGTCTGCTGAAACGGTCTAGCAGACCGTTTCCAGCAGACAGATTTGATTGTGTGTACGAGGCCTAAGAGTGTTAACCTTTTGGAATTATCCCATAAAATATTGGTGCGGTGGTACTTAACACCGTATCGTTTGGCTAAATTCGATCCCAAAATGTCCCCCTTGTGTTGGAGAAATTGCGGTGAAGTTGGGACGTTGCACTATATCTTGTGGTCATGCCCTTCCCTTAAAAGTTTATGGCAAAGTGTATTTAGGATAATATCCCAGTTTGTGGGGGCTCGGATTGTTCCCGCGGCAGAAACTGCACTTTTGTCCCTAGGATTAGACCTTGTCCCTTCTTGTGTGAGAACCATAACCACCCATATTCTTCTTAGCACTCGGCTAGGTATTGCGCGACACTGGAAGGATGTCAACCCACCCTCTTTGAGAGAAATTATTGAAAAGGTTAATTCTCATGCCTCGTACGAATTAATGTTCGCTGCTTCTCAGGGAAATTATGACAATATGAAACTCAAATGGTCCAAATGGTCTGAGTGGTACAACTCGGTTTATAATAGTTGATGTGTAGAGGATCTTCCTTTTCCTCGCCACTTGCTCTCCTTTTCCTGATTTTAGCGCTGAACAACACTTTAATGTTTTGTTTTACTGTTTTGTTTTAATGTTTTGTTTTATTTTGTTTTTTTCTCTTATTTTTCTTATATTTGTCCAATTTTATTGGTCTATTTCTTTCATTTGCATGGCCTACTTACAGTGACACATATATGAGATTGCTATCACTGCAGGACCTGGGCTCAGGTCTCCTGCCTATCACCGTTCCAATGTCGTTTCTTATGATTGTGAATGTCCTTTGTATCTGCTTGGAACTTTTGACTCTAGGTCCAGTGCTGTTGCCCTCCGCCCACAGCACAGTTAGCTCCCGGTGGGGGTGCTTGGGAGAAGGGGCAATACCCCGGACATTTAATGGGAAGTTGGACTTTCTACAATGTTTCAGTTGATTTGTGATTGGTTTCTTATGGCTGTCATGGCCAATTATGATTGTGTAACAGGTCATATTACAGTTTATTATCGTTATTATTTGACTATTTATTTCTATGTATGTGCAAAAATTAAATAAAAACTATTAAAATGAAACAGATATTATGCTCTTTGAGAAATGATTTGCGTTCTTCGATAGGCTTGTCCTTAAATGCACGGCATTTGGAGAGAGAATGTGGCGCATTATGGATAGGACACTGTTGATTAAGATTGCTTGCCTTAATGCCTGTAGCCAAGACGTTAGATGCTACCTCGGTCTTCCTCACGGCAATAGGATACTTTAAATCCTTGAATTTACTGTAGGTGGCAATACCCCTTGAAGTGGTTAAAGGAGTGGTGGTTGTATCTGGATAGAAGAAGCTTGGGTCATTCTTGGATTTTGCAACCTTCCGCACGAACTCTGCAAAATAAGAAAAGGGAGGGAAGGAAACATGATGTTCAGAATTATATTTTGATCCTACACTAGTCCAATTTCCCTGAAGATGAATAGGCAACCTTGCTACAATAGGATTTACACCCTGAGCAGTGTCTAAATAGCTAAGATCTGGTAAACAAGGATCTAACGTAGCAATTTCAAGTTCATGAAGGAGGTCACCTAACTCTCTAAGCTTATGCTTGTCCTTAACAGAGATATTAGGAAAGTCGTTTAGTCTCTGGAATAAGGCAGATTCAATGACTTCGGGGCTCCCATAGTCTTGTTCTAGATGTTCCCAGACAGCATCAAGGCCTGCTTTAAAGTTATAGATGTAGATAGATTTAAGTTTCTTTACTTGTTCTGAAGATTGTCACCCCAACCACTTTATTAGTAAGTTGAGTTCTGCTTGAGGTTCAATGGGCAAGTTCTTGATTACCGCCTTAAAGGGGTAGTTCCCCCAAAAACCTTTTTTTTAACATTTATTCAGGCTCGTTATGTCAAGGGGAATCAGGTTTTTTTTTTTTAGAAATGAAGCAGTACTTACCGTTTTAGACATGCATCGTCTCCGACGCTTCCGGGTATGGGCTCCGACTATAGGCGTGCCTATTTGATTGACAGGCTTCCGAGGTCGCATACATCGCGTCACGATTTTCCGAAAGTAGCCGAACGACGGTGCGCAGGCGCAGTATAGAGCCGCACCGTCGCTCGGCTTCTTTCGGCTACTCGTGACGCGATGTATGCGACCGTCGGAAGCCTGTCAATCAAATAGGCATGCCCAGACCAGACGATCATACCCGGAAGCGACGGAGACGATGCATCTGTAAAACGGTAAGTATTGCTTCGTTTCTAATAAAAAACTACCCGATTCCCCTTGACATAACGAGCCTCAATCAATGTTAAAAAAAGGTTTTTGGGGGAATTACCCCTTTAAATGTAGATCTCCAACTCCTGTAGTTCTCTGGGCAGTCATCAAATCTAGACAGCCCAGTTGTAATCAATTCTCGTAGAGCCATACACTTGCTGAGCTCCGCAGCATCGATGCTTTCAGTTTTTATAGCCACAGGGGATACTGATGGTGCGCCGACTTGGACCATGGTTGGTATCTGATGTTGGCTGGTAGGTGGAGAGAAAGGTGTTGCAGATAGGTTCAATCTAGGTAAGGGTCTGACTTCTGAAGGTCTCTGAGCATTTGAAGTTGAAGAGAGCTGTATCACGGTGTCATAGAGTTCATCCTTTAGTCTATTGCTGTACCCTTGTAATCTCTATTCGCATAGGGTTGTGGTGGCACGTGAGTCACGTAGGTTGACTCACTTGATTTTGTGACATGCGGTAGTTGCGGAGTGTCTCTGTTAGCAGGTGTGTCTAGTTGACTAGCTTGATTTGGTGACACATTGCCTTCTGGTCCACATGCTGGATGATTATGAGAAAAATCCCCAACTATAGGCATTCTCCCGTAGATTTGTAGCAGGATTTGGGGATTTGGAGGAAGTTTTGTTTGGTTGACCAGAGCACGCGCTTGGTGACATAGGGTTTTTTTTTCTTGCTTAAGTATTGAGGAGCATTCCCTTGTGCGCATTTGTGAGTGAGGCAGAGGGTCTTGAATGTGACCCAATCCTTTACAGCTAGCCAGTGGAGGGACCTCAAGACCGGAGAGATTGGTTCCCACGTATTTTTTACCTAATACCAGTCTGGCTGCCATGTTCTGGACGACTTGTAGATGCAAAATCTGGTATTTGGGTAGTCCTAAATAAAGGGAGTTTGCGTAGTCGAGTCGGGAATTGATGATTTTTCCAACGACTGCTGCTGTATCCTCTTCCGGGATGAAGGGGGTAAGTCCATGTAGCAGGCAGAGAAGATGGTGAGAACCGCTGATTATGCCCTGAATGTAGCCTGCCCTTCTACCTGGAATGGATACTGGATTATCCCATGAACTCAGCCTGTTTTCTCTTAAAAATTCTAATTTATATTTAATTATAGTTTTTAAAACTTTATTATCTATATAATTGCATTTATTTTTTACACTTAAATTATATGGTTTACCTTTGCGATAATTCGACTGTATCAGGCAGTTGTTGATGATAGTCTGGTCAAGAACAGCCTTTATTGTCCCAGCAACCTCCCTTTTTTTTAACCTCCCATAACAATTTGAACATAATCTACACCCAAAAAAGCCATGCAGCTTAATTCTAGGTTATTAAAATGTAGCTTTGCAGTGGCAGATGCACCATGCCACATGTAAAGCACTATCTGATCACAATACTTTACCTAAAGCATATCTAAGGCCACTTCCAACCATTGGCTTAGCTTGGACATCCAAAAATGTATGAATGTGATGATTAAAACAGAGTGCACTCCAAAAAAAAGCATACTTTCCCCCAGGTTATCAAATAATATATGCTCTGTGATATGATATGACAGCAGGGCAGACATTAAGCACATGTAGGGTCACCTACAGTCAGTGATCCAGCCTGAATGCCCAATGGTTAATGAATGTGATCAGTAAATCAAGGTGCACCCTCAACAAAATGCACACCCTTGTCCCAGGTGATCAAAACATATCTCTTGAGTCACAAAACTGTCTCTGGCATGACACATGCAATAGGGCAGGCTAAAGGCCACCTCCAACCTGAAAGTTAATGAATGTGATCACTTATAAACATTTTATTTACAATTGTGCTGTCCCTACCTGCCATCTTTGCTTTACCAGAGCAAGGGACATCATTATGCCATAAAAAATAAAAATAATACCCTGACAGGTTGCACAGAATTTACCCACTGGTTCTTGACACATGTTCAGAGGATGTCAGGACAGGGGTACTCTCCTTCACACATTGTGGAGCTGCACGGTTCTGAAACCCTTATGGCAAAAAAACTCCTTGTTGATACTCCAGTTAACTGGAACACCTGTGACCCTGACATATCAGATATGCACTCTGTTTGCTGAACTCCCAGGGGTCTCTCCCCCTCAACAGAAGCTAGTACATACACTTTTCAGGGATATCTAATGGGCTATCGCCCTAAAGCGGCGACATGCCTCGGTACCATGGTCACAAGTGCTTCTTTGTATGGAATCCATCAGATTGATGAAGAGGGTGCATCATACTCTCCTGGACTCCATGCACATCTTTGGAATAGGAAGTGAATACCCTGCGCTGCCAAATATGTGTGAATGGTAGCTGCTAACACGGCTCATTCAAAAAAGCAAAAAACAAAGGAATATGTATATGTGTAGCGCTCTGAATGACTAAGTGAAAGTCAAATTACCATGCATTGATGAAAATTGTAATGCATCCAACAAAAAATATTATAAGGTACATAAATCATATGTGAGTCCCTCTAGTGGGAGGAACAGAAAGTGTGCCTGGCTGGCACGTGATACAAGTGGTCTAATGTCCCTACTAATAGGTGACCAAACGTAATAACTCAATAAATATAAAGTTCATCGAAGTCAAAAAAGTCAATCAAGTGAATGAGTGAACAAACATAAATGCGTGACTTCTTCAGCGTGACGATCCCACCACCAAGAAATTTGCAGGCTTACCGGAACGTGTTGACCAGTAATGACATATGCCACTAAGGTCAAACAAGGCTTTAAATCACAGATGTCATAAACGATCCTTGGCAGGAATCATGCGCCCAACCGATCGGAGTATCTTTCAGTGGAGTGAATGTGTAGGAACAGGCCAAAAAGCTGTACTTGAATTGGAATCCCCAAACTGATTGGCTCAGTGTATTAGTGGTGCATATAGAAAAGAGAAGAGGGTGGCCACATAGCGTAATACCGTTTGATAAATGAAATCACTTTTATTCGCAGCTATCAAACTTACATTTGGCTGGAGTTAAAAGAGCTCTTGCATGCAAAATAGGGCGACAGTGGAGTCCTCCCGATGCGTTTCGTGGTCAAAGTACAGCGTTGTTGGCCTAAACGTAATCCGCTATTACCCATTTATCAAACCTCACAGATGCAATCTGGTTTACTCACATTATAACTCTTACATGTTTATTTACACATATTTGTTTTTCTGTTTTATTTGTTTTCTTATTATTTTGTTCACTGTTTATTCTTTTATTCTGTTAAAAGGTAACATGAGAGATGTGTTGTCTGCTATTTTATCCTGTTCCTTGAAAGTAATTGTTGACTTTGTGCCTATACAATTTGTACTTATCTGATATACCTCAATAAAATGTTTGTAAACAATAAAAAATACAAATAAAACTTCCTACCATAAAAGAATGGTGGTGGGAGGGAAAATAGATTGGTTTACACAATTATTTGGTTCTCTGAAATTTGACCAGGAAGTACCAATGCCTGGTTGGTTGTATTTTCCTCTTTGTGCCTGTAGGGTTTCTTTGCTCTCTGGTAAATGAGGTGGGATGTTCACATGGCTATAGCCTAGGTCACATCTGTGCTGTATTTGTTTCAGAAGGAACGGTCAGGGATGCAATTGCTGATTTAATAAACTCAACACTATTATTTGAACCTTTAATCTTGGGGATCTCAGAATACTTTTTGGACTTCACCAAAGCGGCTGACATCAGATCTAGTTAAATACAAAACAAACACCCCCCCCCCCAAAAAAAAACACTAAACAAACCCCAAAAATGTTCAATTCAATTCCGGAATACCTGCATTGACTATTTAATGGCTATAACTACTTTTTCTTTAATCTGTTTTGTCATTTGATTTTGTCATATTATTATTGGTCAGCTACCATTCTGTAAACAAACCAAAATAGTGGTGTGTGCCTAATTTCTCATTTATATGCCAGCATTAATATATAACAAAATTACTAGAGAAAAAGGAAAGAAATTGAAGAAATCTGTATGGAGCTGCCCTTAGAATATTAGTTTCTGCATATCAAATTTAACACAGAGGATTATGTTTCAAAGTTTTTGGCCTTTAAATTAATTCTATTTCTTAAATAGTTGAAGTTCTATTGTTGCAGGTTTGCAAAGAGCATGTGAGGGTTAAGTACAGGAACCATTCAAATGGTCACAGTGAACTGCAGGGGGACAAGAGGAGCAGCAGCTTTAAAGTAATTGACTAATGCAGTAAGGATATTAAAGTCATTTAGTGCCAAAAGGGAACACACTGATCCCTGACCCTGAGCCACTTTGGAGTAATCTAGTATTCAATCCAGCGTGTAATGACTGCCAGACCTGTCAATCCAACAAGCTCTCCAGTCAAATGCCTTTGGCTACTATTGGCTTGTGGAAAAAAAGGACAAAAAATGTGAGGAAATGCTGTTCATTTCGGGTTCGATGAGATAATGTCATTGCTCTAATGCACTCTGTAATGTCCATGCATAGCTTAATCTATTTAGACCTATGTCACAAGTGCCCTATTCCCGAGAGGTCTTCACTTGTTTTTTTTTACTACATCAGCTTAACTAAGTTTCAAAAGCAAAAATGAACACATTCAATATAGTAAACTATTTCTATGAATTTTAACAAGGAGAGAAAAGGTCACTGCTTGCCATTCAGCTTCAGAGATTGAAAAAATAAGTGTTTGTAACATAGCACTTATATTGTTTTTCACCTTTTTAACTAAAAGTTTAGGAAATAGATTACAATTATTTTAATGTATAAATAGGATTTACTGGGTGCCTAGTTAATTGGTCAAAGATACCATAAAGGTTATTTAAAAGTGTAAATATGTCTTCACATTCACCTCTTCTGCATAAAAGTAATAAAGAGACATCCTAAAATATGATTAACCACTTCACTTTTAACCCCTTCCTCCCCGGGCCAATATTCAGCTTTCATGGCTGTCTTCTTTGAATGACAATTGCGCGGTCATGCAACACTGTACCCAGATAATATTTTTACGATTTGTTTACAAAACTAGAGGTTTCTTTTCGTGGTATCTAATCACCACTGTTTGTTTTATGTTCTGCTAAATAAATACAAAAAATACAAAAAAAATGTAAAACAATGTTTTTTCTTTGTTTCTGTTATAAAATGTTGTAAAAAAATAAATAATGTATATTATTTAGTCTGTAAGAAAGTTATAGAGTCCACACACTATGGTATATATCTGAAAATGTATAAATCCTGATGTACTGACAGCCTTATTTCTTGAGGCCCAAAAATGTCAGGAAAGTACAAATATCCCCCAAATGACCCTTTTTTGGAAAGTAGACAGTCCAAGGTATTTAGTAAGAAGCATGGCAAGTTTTTTGAAGTTGTCATTTTTTTACATAGTTTCTTGGAATATTACACTGCAAATCACCTTGAACACACCATCCCCACCATTAAACATGGTGGTGGCAGCATCATTTTGTGGGAATGCTTTTCTTCAGCAGGGACAGGGAAGCTGGTCAGAGTTGATGGGAAGATGGGTGCAGCCAAATACAGGGCAATCTTAGAAGAAAACCAGTTAGAGTCTGCAAAAGTCTTATGACTGGGGCGGCTGGATTAACATAGGGGATATTGGAGCTGAAGCTCCAGGCCCCTTCCTCAAGATAGGCCCATTTCAACAAAAAAAAATAAAAAATTGAGGATTGTAGCTCAGCGACCAGGGGTCACAGAGACTACACATTTGGGGGTTATGTAGCTAAATACCCACCCCACAACTGGTCATATGGGGATGCTATCATTTAGGGTTCTGGAGATACAGAGCTGCATTCGTAGCCTGTCAGAAGCTACATAGGAACACAGGAGTAGCCGTTCCTATGCAGAGGCTAGATGATTGACGCCTTGTGAAAAATCCCCCCCCCCCGGCGCGTTAGGCGCGCCACCAGTTTTCCGAAAGTATGTACAGCAAAAAAAAAAACAGCATAGTGTAAATGTTGGAATTATGCTGAATGGAATGTTAGAGTTTAACCTCCGCTTTAACCACTACGCATTTCCTAAACATCCTTCCACAAACCTTTAAATTTTTCCTTCCCAGATTCCTTCATCCTCCTCACCTGTACATACTCTCCACACTTCTCTCCTATACATACTGCTCACTGTCATACCCTCCACACTTCTCTCCTATACATAGTGCCCGCTGACATACCCTACACATTCCTCACCTGTACATAGTGCCCACTGTCATACACTTGTCTCCTGTACATAGTGCCCACTATCGTGCACTCCACATCCATCTCCTGTACATACTGCTCACTGTCATACTCTCCACACTCCTCTCCTATACATAGTGCCCACTATCCCACTATCCACTCTCCTATAAATTGTGCTCCCTATCGCACTCTCCACACTCCTCTCCTGTACATACTGCTCACTATCATACCCTCCACACTCCTCTGCTATACATAGTGCCCACTGTTATACATTCCACACTCCTCTTCTATACATAGTGCCCACTATCATACCCTCCACACTTCTCACCTATACATAGTGCCCACCATCTTACTATCCACACTCCTCTCCTGTGCATACTGTTCACTGTCATACCCTCCACACTCCTCTCCTATACATAGGGCCCACTGTCATACCCTCCACACGTCTCTCCTGTACATACTGCCCACTGTTATATCCTCCCCACTCTTCTTCTGTACATACTGCTCACTGTCTTACCCTCCACACTCATTTAATGTACATACTGCTCAGTATCATACCATCCACACTCGTCTCCTGTACATACTGCTCGCTCTCATAGCCTCCACATTCCTCTCTTGTACATACTGCCCACTGTCATACCCTCCACACTTTTCTCCTGTAACTACTGCTCACTGGCTTACACTCCACACACATTTAATGTACATACTGCTCAGTATCATACATTCTACACTCCAGCACCCCCTAAATCTGGCCCTCTGTGTCTCTCACTCAGCAGGCGGGATGGAGAGGGGGAGAAACCTGCTTTGAGTTGCTGTTTGAGAGGTGCTGTCATACTTCGTTCTCTGTTCCACCGATCCTCCTGAAGTCTGAGCCCCCTGTGTGCCTGTGCCCCCTACAGGAGGACTGGTGGTCCCCCTATCAGCGGCCCTGGCTGTGGCCAATCACAGCTAATGACATAAGTATTACATTGTAATATAGAATGCAATCATTCAAATCACCATAATGGAGAATCAGTGGGACCCCTAAGCATGTCACCTGCCACGCTGCCTGCCACAAGATGCCATCAGGTGTCCCCAGCAGAGTCTGTCCTTACATCAGGTGTCCCCATCAGAATCCGTCCTTACATCGGGTCCCCAGCAGAGTCCATCCTTACATCAGGTGCCCCCAGCAGAGTCCGTCTTTACATCTGGTGCCCCCAGAAGCAGAGCCTCTACTTACAGATCTGTGTCCCTGGCAGCGGAGCCCTCCTTTACATCTGGTGTCCCTGGTAGCGGAGCCCTTCTTTACAGACCTGTGTCCCCCCCCTTACTTCAGTGTCCCCAGCAGCTGGCAGCAGCAGAGCTCTCCTTTACATCTGGTGAGCCCGGCAGTGGAGCCCTCCTTTACATCTGGTGTCCCCGGCAGCGGAGCTCTCCTTACAGATCTGTGTCCCCCAGCAACAGAGCCCTCCTTTACATCTGGTGTCCCCGGCAGCATAACCCTCTTATACATCTGGTGTCCCCGGCAGCGGAGCCCTCCTTTACATCTGGTGTCCCTGACAGTGGAGCCCTCCTTTCCATCTGTTGTCCCCTAGCAGGGGAGCCCTAATTTACATCTGGTGTCCCCAGCAGCAGAGCTCTAATTTACAGATCTTTGTCCCTTAGCAGTGGCAGCCACTGGGCAGGAGTAGAGAGCGACACAAGAGCAGCAGAGTTCAGGGGGATAAGCTGAGTGTCATATACACATCATTTCACTGGCCCAATGTACAGATTGGATAGATAGAAGAGTCTAGGAGGATGCAGAGAGCTGGATGAGCAAAAACCGGAGCAAGTGACTTAAAGAGAAGATCAGGGCAGATGCTTTCACTTCCCGTCTTCGTGTGTATGCTGGAGGCAGCAGCAGCTCCATGGTTCATGTGACCTTCACACCCAGATCTGATTGGGAGTACAGTTCACGACTTTCTTGTGTGTGAACAGGGTTCAGTGGAGAGGGGAGAAGCCGATTGGCTGCTTCTCCCCTCGCCACTGAACACAAGGGGAAATAATCCTTGTGTCTATGGTGGTGGCCATCTTTTTGTAGCCCACCGACAGTTTTTCCCTATGACATTCCCGATTTTTCCAGGACAAAGGCACAATCCCAGGAAAATAATTGGGACAAGCTTAATTCGGGACGAGGGTCCCAAATTCAGGATTGTCCTGGGAAAATCGGGACTGTTGGCAACTATGTCACTGTGAGAAGCTCACACAATCAGAGTAAGCAGTTTCAGTACAATAGAGGATCATGTACAACTCTTTAGGATGGAAGGTAAGGGTGGAGTTTAGCTTTAAATGAAGAATTGTGAACTTTAACCATTTGCTGACCACCCACCACAGTTTTACTGCGGCAGGTTGGCTCGGCTGCGCAAAATGACGTAATATAACGTGTTGCTCTGCTTGCCCCTGGTGCTGATGCGAGTGCCCGGTGAGCAAGATCACCGCCGGGCACCCGCGATCCTTGGGTGGATGCCATCCGGTCCAGGTGCTTTATCCACCTTTATTGTGTCTAAATATTTCTGTACCATATAACTTTTGAGCCATTGTGGATTTGGGGCTGTGTCACTACCACCCCCATTATGGACATAAGCTCCCCCATGCTCCATTGTATACACAGAGCTGAAGAAATCATTTAGTAAATTAGCCTTCTCTTTGTCCCCAGTCACCCACTCTAGATTATTTTGTAAAGGGCCTACATGCTCAGACTTTACCTTTTTACTATAAATATATTTAAATCATTTTTTGGGGTTTGTCCTACAATCTTTTGCGATCTGTCGTTCGTTTTGAATTTTTGCATCCTTGATTTCTTTTTTATATATTCTGTTATATTCTTTGTAACATTTAAACGACACTAGTGTTCCTTCATTTTTATATTTTTTAAACGCTATTTTCTTATAGTTCAATAAGATTTTTATTGAAATATTTCAAGCAACAAATAACAAGACACAACAGTATCATATAGTTACAACAGATTATCACTATACTGATTAAACATAGAGAAGATCAGCAAATCCGTGGAGGCCTTGAACGGAAAAGAAAAGTGTAGGGTAAAACAATACTAGAAACAATAATAACAAAAAAGAAAGAACAAAGTAGTATAGCAATAAGCAAAGAACAGAGCCATTACTCATCCATCGCAGTTACCTACTGTAGTAATATCCATAACAACAATATAGTTTTTTAAGTTCTCAGCCAAGCCTATAGAGCTTGTACCAGTCGAACCACAATTGCCATAAAGAACGTAGTGCACTCAGGGAGTTCTGTGACGAGGCGAACAACGTTTCATATGTAGCGTGAGTGTGTGTGGTCGTAATTACTTTGTGTAATGAGGGGGGATGTAGTTGTTTCCAATGGCGAACAAGTACAAGTCGTGCGCTCAGGAAGACGTGTACAGCTATCACTCTTTTAGGGGGGGGAAAGGACTCAACACCCAGTGAGAGCAGTGCTAGGCCTGGTTCTACTGGTATGCTTAATCCTAGAATGTCCGAAAGTAGGTGGAATACATCTTTCCAATAGTTGGATAATAAGGGGCAAGACCACAGAATATGGTAAAGAGTCCCCAATCCCCCACACCCCCTCCAACAGCAGGCCGAGGCCTGTGGGGCAAATTTTTACCATTGCAACAAAATTTTATGAGAAAGTTCCCACAGATTGGCACACTTAGTAGCTGAATATGTTACGTTGATAGCCTTACGCCATTGGTCAGGAGAAAATTCCTTCCCCAAATCCTTCTCCCAGGACGACATTGCAGAGTTCTTGGTATACACACCTTTATCATTAAGTAGTAAGTAGAACAAAGATATACCTCTGGACTTCACCGTTGAACTAGTGAAGTACAAAGTAGCCTGTCACGGTAAGGAGATATCCCCAATCGGACAGAGCCTTAGGAAGTGGCTAACTTGTAAATATGTAAACATATCCTGAACAGATAAATCAAACTCCAGTTGAAGAGACCGGAAGGATTTCAGGGCTGGACCCACCATCATATCTCCTACCACTTTTATTCCCTTGGCTATCCACCCACTAAAGTTAGTGTTAGGGATCATACTAGACAGAGATTGTATAGGCAGAGGTAGTGTGGAGAAGGTGTGGTGCTCCCGGAAGTCTGAGGAGGTAAGTAGCTCCCAACCTTGGAGTGATGCCAGGATCGTAGGAGAAAAGTCCCCCCTGTGTCCCTTATGTAGATGGGACAGCATGAGGAAGTGAAACAAATTGCGCCCAGGAACCTGACACTCCTCCAGCTCCACCCATCTCTGACTGCAGATAGAGGGGAACCAGGCCTTAAGTTGAGCCAACATAGTCGCCGTGTGGTAATCCTTTAGCACTACCAGGCCCACGCCCCCCACACGCCTAGACCTGATTAGTTTGGTGAATGCACATCGGGCTCTCCTCCCCTTCCATAAATACTTGTTAAGCAGCGATTGTGCTCTTGCAAAAAAGGAGTTTGCCACTGATATTGTAAGGGCTCTAAACAAATAAATCATGTGTGGTAAAATCACCATTTTAAAAGCCGCCAACCTACCCGACCATGAAAGTTCTGTTTTTGCCAGTTCCCGGAGTTTAGCTCCAAGTTTAACAAGGAATGGCGAGTAGTTAGCCTTAACCAAGTTAGCAGTTGAAGGCGTAAGTGTAATCCCTAAGTAGTTGATCCCTGTACTATCCCAGGTGTATGGGTAGGAGCTAGCCAGCATTTTCTGCAACCCACTGTCTATATTCAAGCCCAAGATATAAGACTTACTTTTGTTAACTTTGTAGTAGGACAATTGACTAAATAGTTGCAAAGATTTATGTACCGAAGCCAGGGATCGTTCCACGTCTGTTAGCATTAGGATTATGTCGTCTGCAAACAAACTAATGGTATGATTAGACTTGAAAGTTTTAAAACCCGAAATTTGAGGATGGTCTCGAATGTGACACGCCAAGGGCTCCATCATAAGATTAAAAATTAAAGGCGACAGCGGGCATCCCTGGCGCCTGCCATTCGTAATAGGAAAAGGAGTAGATAGGACCCCCGACGTGAACACTTGAGCCGTTGGACAAGTATACAATGCCATTATGGCCCAAAAAATCGATCCCTCAAAACCAAAAGCGGGCAGCACCCTGGCCAGGTAACCCCCGTGCACCCGATCGAACGCCTTCTCCGCATCCAAACCCAGGAGCAGAGAAGGCGTTTGCGTTCTATTTGCACAGTGGATAACGTTAATCAGGCGTCTTGTAGCGTCCGAAGTCTGGCGCCCTTTCGTGAAACCGGACTGATCGGGGTGGACGAGGCCAGGAAGAACTTCATTCAAACGACGGGCAATCATTTTGGCGTAGAGTTTCAAGTCTAAATTGAGCAACGAGATGGGCCGAATTTTTTTTGGTTCAGAGGTATTGAATTTATTCTTCTCCTCAGTCTTCACAAGGGGCTTTAGTAACCAAAACTGCCGAATTTTGGTTCAAACCTTTCTTCGCTTTAAAGAAAGGTTGCGAGCACTGAGCTTATTCTCTCTGGAGAAGAGACACTTGAGAGGGGATATGATTTAAACTAATAAATACCGTACAGGTGACACCACAATAGGGATAAACCTTTTTTGTGGAAGGGAGTTTAACAAGACACGTGGCCACTCATTAAAATGAGAAGAAAAGAGGTTTAACCATAAACTATGTAGAGGATTCTTTACTGTAAGGCCTCGTACACATGGCAGTTTTTCAGGCGGGAAAACTGCCCAAACACTGCCAGACAAAAAAAGAGATCCAACTCTCTTTTTTCTCGCAAGGAAAACTGGCGGACTTTTTACTGGCGGTTTTTGTCATTTTTTCTATGGAAAAAACTGTGATGGAGCATACACCCGGCCGGGATTCCCGACCAAAGCTCCATCGCAGTTTTCCTGTCGGAAAAACCGGCCGTGTGTAGGTGGAAAGACTGATTGAGCAGGTTCTTGACTTTCCCCTCGGGAATTACATATCCATGCCCACTTCTGCACCTTACAAAGAAGACCTTACAAAGAAGACCTTACAAAGAAGACCAATGGCGTATCAAATATTTTTCAGTTTACCCTCCCTTTCTTTCTTTATCAGTCCCCTAAATGGCCCATGCTGTGGTAGTGCTGCTTCACCCATGAAAAAAGGAAATCCAGAAATCCACATTCAGTTTCCATGCCCACTTCTGTGGCGACCCTGCCACCCCCCCCCCCCCCCAATAAAATGCCCAATGACAACACAAAAAATAATAATCATTTAGTAATGACCCTGAAAAAAACACATTTGTGGGATATGGGTCACATATTTTCTTATGCCCAGAAGTATCAGAATTTTACGCCCTGTAATGGTAAGCAACGTGGGAGGTGGGCACTAGTACATTAAAGTGTTGTAAAGCAACTCAGGTAATTTTTGTCTTCTCTTACCCCGGAAGAGCAATCTCTCTTTCATGAACTGAACTTCTTTGTCTTAGGCCCCTTTTACACGATCAGTCAGTTTTTGACGGCGGACCTGAACGGCAACTCCATGCAGTCCTATGGAGCATCGGATGTCAGTGGAGACATGTCCGCTGACATCCGACCCAATCCGATCTGTCAAAATCATACGGATGCCGATACGTCCCTATCCGTCCATTGCGGATCGGATTGGGAGAGATCTGATGAAAAGTGACATGCTGTCCGTTTTCATCAGATCTCCCCATAGGAGACAGCGGTGCTGCACAAGCCCTTCTCGGCTCAGTGAGCAGAGAGGGACTTGTCATCCGCTGGCTCAGTGGAGATCAGTGGAGAGATCTCCTGCTGAGCTGGCAGACTCCGTAGTGTCTGCCTGTGTGGAAGAGGCTTTAGACAGTTGTCTGCAGAACATGTACTCCTATTGGAGTATAGTCCCTCACCTCTTACTCTGGTAATAACAACTACATTTCAGTGGCAGTGGTCTTTAGGTCACCAAGGCAAATCTTTTGAGAGGAGACAAAGACAGCAATAAAACCTTCACAAAGGGTCTAAACCAGGGGTGCCCAACCTTTTGAAGAGCGAGGGCCGCTTAAGCAACTTGGTAACCATTCGAGGGCCACAATGAGTGGAGCGGGCGGAAGACAGGTCACAGCTACTCTATAGGCCCTCCTATCCACCCAGATGAAAAGGGATGAATTCTCTTCTGTTTTTCGGATTGGAGGTAGGTGGGCATAAACAGACATCTGTCGTTCTATAGAGATGAATTAAGGGTCCCATTTAGCCGGGCCAATCTTGTGAAAAGGGCCTAAGACTGCTTTCACACTGATGTGCTCCGGTATACCCACACTGTGGGTGCAGTGTAGGGCATCTGTGTCTATCCTGGGGGTTAGCTGAACTTTGCCATAGACTCCACCTGTGGCAAAAGCTGGCACTGTAGAGGAAGCATCGGCTTATGGGGCTCTTCTCTGCAGCCGCTTTCTTCTTCTATCACCAGCTTCATTCACAACACTGATTCTGTGGTATGGCGGGTCAGCAACCTGCGATCTGGGCCTGCCAACTCTCCATTCCAGAGAAGGAGGTCGCGGGCCACATTGGAGAGCTCCGCATGCCACATGTGGCCCCCGGGCCACTGGTTGGCCACCCCTGGTCTAAACCTTCACTGTTCTATCCAAAACAAAATAAAAATGTCTTTACATACATTGTGCTTTGCGCTGTGAATTGTTTTTTTGGGGTGCTTGGAGATTTATTTTAAATCACTTAACAGATCTACATTATGGACCAGATTCTCGTTGCTGGCAGTGTATCGTAACGTTTACTATTTACACTACGCTGCCGCAACTTACAGGAGAAAGTGCCGTATTCTCCAAGCACTTGTTCCGTAATTTGCGGCGGCGTAGTGTAAATGGGCCGGCGTATCCCCACGTAATTCAAATGGGGCGGCTTGTATTTAAATTAAGCGCGCCCACGCGCCGAACGAACTGCGAATGCGCCGGCCGTAAATGTAGCCCAGTGCGCATGCTCCATATTACACCGCAAATACGTTCGGGAATCGGCCTATAAGGCTCATTTGCATATTCAACGCAGAAATCATCGGGAACGCCACCTAGCGGCCAGCGTAACATTGCAACTTAGATCCGACGGTGTAAGTGACTTACGCCAGTCGGATATAAGCAAAATCTATGCGTAACTGATTCTAAGAATCAGTCGCATAGATACGACGGCCCTGAAACAGAGATACGACGGCGTATCTCAGCTGTGAATCTGGCCCTAAATCTTTATTATCTTTGCTGCTGCTGCTAGAATTGTGAGTACTTTTTGAAAAAGCTAAAAGAGGATTGGAAAGGTGTCTATATGTACTAGTCTATGTTGGCATTAAAGAAAAAACTTTTTGTAGTTCAATTGCTCAATTATTATCCTTAGAAAGATAAACTAGGCACAAAGTACTAATGTCAATTACTCTATAAAATGATGTTTAAGACATACCGTGAAAGGTTATATTTTCCTCTTTACAGTGATCCTTTCTAAAAGGTAGCAAAATTTGACTAAAGTGTAATTACCAATATAATTTTCTTTGAATAATGTCTCTACAGAATACACATTCAAATGTAAGAAATAAAGTAGTTACATCATCTGGTTCATTGGCAGATTTTGAAATTTTCCTAAACGTAAGACAGCATGGGTATAACCAATATATCAAAACAGCCACATTAGGTTTTGTGATATACATCATAATATAAATAGCACTATTACAGCACAATGTCGAAACCATTAAATCATTCTAAATCATTGTTACATTCCATTAGTGTCAGTGGTGAAACCACATAATAGACTTTACTACAAACTTCACCTTGGTAGACCATTGTCTGTAATAACCATTTCTCTGCGATGTGGAATCACATTTTGGAAATCTAGTTAGACAATAAAGAATTTTTTCTTTTTCTTTTTTTCTTTTTGGATGGTAAAGCTAAGTCTATTCAAGTTTTTTTTTTTTTTTTTTTATAAATGGTTTGCTACCACCAGTTTGTATTTGGTTTAAGGTATAACACATGTATTTTTTGCATTTATATTCCAAGTTCTTTGAGAAAATGAGGCTGATTTGCCCTAAATATTTTGTGTGAAAATGAATTTCAATCATCCAAGCATATGAAAATCAAATTCCTGTTTAGTTAGTAAAAAAATAATGATTGTGTGTTGCATATATTGTATACAGCACATGTTTCAAGTTTCACCTCTGAATTGTTTAATTCTGTTTCTTTAAAATTCTATGTAACTCTCAGAAATACCTTAGAATCCTTACAGCAGTGGTGGCTGGTGCCTAAATTTTTTTGGGGGGCACAAACAAACGGAAACAAAAAACAATTGCAGACTCACTGTGCCCATCAAACGCAGCTACTGTGCCCATCAATTGCATCCACTGTGCACATCAAATGCAGCCACTGTGCCCATCAAACGCAGCCACTGTGCCATCAAATGCAGCCACTGTGCCATCAATTGTGGCCACTGTGCCATGCAATCAATTGTCACCACTGTGTCATCAATTGTCGCCACTGTGCCATGCCATCAAATGAAGCCACTGTGCAATGCCATTAAACGCAGCTGTGCCATCAATTGTTGCCACTATGTCCATTGTCACCACTGTGCCATCAATTTTCACCACTGTGCCCATCAATTTTCACCACTGTGCCCATCAGTTGTCACCACTGTGCCATGCCAAACGCAACCACTGTGCCATCAAACGCAGCCACTGTGCCATGCCATCAAACAGCCACTGTGCCATCAATTGTCTCCACTGTGCCCAATAATTGTCACCACTGTGCCATGCCAAACGCAGCCACTGTGCCATCAATTTTTACCACTGTGCCCATCAATTGTCACCGCTGTGCCATGCCAAACGCAGCCACTGTGCCATCAAACGTAGCCACTGTGCCATGCCATCAATTGTCACCACTGTGCCATGCCATCAATTGTCACCACTGTGCTATCAATTGTCACCACTGTGCCATCAATTGTCACCTCTGTGCCCATCAATTGTCGCCACTGTGCCCATCAATTGTCGCCACTGTGCCCATCAATTGGCACCACTGTGCCCATCTATTGCAGCCACTGTGCCCATCAAACGCAGCCAATGTGCCCATCAAATGCAGCCACTGTGCCATCAATTGTCACCACTGTGCCATCAATTGTCGCCACTGTGCCATCAATTGTCACCACTGTGCCATGCCATCAATTGTCCCCACTGTGCCATCAATTGTCACCACTTTGCCACTGTGCCATCAATTGTCGCCACTGTGCCCATCAATTTTCGCCACTGTGCCCATCAATTTTCACCACTGTGCCCTGTAAAATGCTGCCACTGTGCCCATCAATTTTTGCCACTGTGCTCTGTAAAATGGTGCCACTGTGCCCTGTAAAATGACCCTTCCCCCCACCCAGAACTTACCTTTCTTAGGTCAGCCATCCTGCTTCCACCGTCTCTCGATGTCTTCTCCCGCCCTCAATGACGTTTCGGCCAATCAGGTTACCGGTAACCAGAACCGTTTAACCTGATTGGCTGTGACGCCTGTCAGTGTTAACCAGGGAACGCACCCCCCGTGCATCCCCTGGATAACTATTTGGAAGCCAATTACAGCCCGCTGGCTCTGATAGGCACTTCCAAAGCCAACCAGCTGCCGTTATTCAGATGGCCGGCGCTCACCAAGGGGCCGGCCATCTAAATAGTGGGTGGCATCAACATTAAATAGATTCATGAAATGCATGAATGTATGTATTGTATTTCAGTGGCAGTGCAGGAGAGAGAGGGGGCGGCGCTCCTGCGCCCTCTATGAACGCACAGCCACTGCCTTTCAGAGATCCCTATCTCCATTAATTTTCTTTATGCCTGTGTCTACAGTTCATTCTGCTCTCTCAACATCTCCACTTGTAGCGACACTTATTCAAATGCACCAACAGCAGACAGTATAAATGGTGATGAGTGGTGAAGCGAGTGAAAGAAAACATCATTGGCATTTCTTTAGGTGAGCATGTTCCTTAAGGTGAGCATGTTCCTGCTGGCTACTGGATGGTACTGAATTTAGCTGTGCTGTTCTGGTCAGTTGTCTGATTAGTCCTCATTGTAAATGGATATTGCATGTAATTATTTTTCAATGGTGTCGTTGTTGCATTTTGCCAGGTTAGCTGCATTTAGAGAACAAAGCTAAATGCTGCTCAACCTGCTTTAACCACTTCAGCCCCGAACCATTTGGGTCGCCAAAGACCAGGCCACTTTTTGAGATTTGGCGTTGTTTTAACTGACAATTCTGACGTGTCACCCAAACAAAATTGACGTCCTTCTTTTCCCACAAATAAAGCTTTCTTTTGGTGGTATTTGATCACCTCTGCGTTTTTATTTTTTGCGCTATAAACAAAAATAGAGCTACAATTTAGAAAAAAAGTCAATATTTTTTACTTTTTGCTATAATAAATATCCCCAAAAAATATATAAAAACATTTTTTTCCTCAGTTTTGGCCGATACATATTCTTTTACATATTTCTGGTGAAAAATTGCAATAAGTGTTTATTGATTGGTTTGCACAAAATAGAAATATATGGGTGCAGAGTATGTGAGATACGCTACGCCGCTGTAACTTACTTTTTAAATCTTTCAATCTTTCAATCCTTAAAGAATTTGCGCCGTAAGTTACGGCGGCGTAGTGTATCTCTCGGCGTGTAATTCAACTCGGCGAGTAGGGGGCGTGATTCATTTAAATGAAGCGCGTCCCCGCGCCGATCGAACTGCGCATGCTCCGTTCTGAAATTTCCTGCCGTGCATTGCGCTAAATGACGTCGCAACAATGTAATTTTTTTAACTTAGACGTGAATTACGTCCATCCCTATTCACGGACGACTTACGCAAAAAAAAAATCAAATTTTGATGCGGGAATGACGGCCTTACCTAACATGGCAAGTCTAACTATACGCCGAAAAATACCAGCTTTAACTTTACGCCGGAAAAAGCCGACTAGAGATGACGTAAGAGAATGCGACGACAGTGCGTACATTCGTGGATCGTCGGAAATAGCTAATTTGTATACTCGACGCGGAAAACAACGAGAACTCCACCCAGCGGACGTAGAAGTATTGCATCTACGATCAGAAGGCGTACGAAGCCGTACGCCTGTCGGATCGAACCCAGATGCTGTCGTATCTTGGTTTGAGGATTCAAACTAAAGATACGACGCGGGTAATTTGAAAGTACGCCGGCGTATCAGTAGATATGCCGGCATACTCTCTCTGTGGATCTGGCCCATAGCGTCTACAAAATAGGAGATATTTTTATGGCATTTTTATTACTATATATTTTTTACTAGGCAGTGATCAATGTTATTTTATCGTGACTGCAACATTATGGCGGACACATCGGACACTTTTGACACCATTTTGGGACCATTGTAATTTTTACAGCGATCAGTAATAAAATAAATGCACTGATTACTGTAAAAATGGCACTAACGGTAAAGGGGTTAACCTGTAGGAGGCGTTGAAGGAAGTGTGACCTAGGGTGTGCTTCTAACTGTTAGGGGGCATGGCTAGTTAAGGAGGGGTTGGTGGGGAAAGAGAAATCGCAAGTTTTAACTATTAGTAGGAGCATGAATATTTGCTACTACCTCAGACCTGTCATCAAGTGATGATTATATTGCCGTAACCTATGTATCATTGGTAATAAATTGTGAGAAACAAAAAAAGGGGGAGGGGACCAAGGTTGGGGGAAAGGACGGGGAAAGGTAGTGGTCTCAGGGGAGATCAAAGAAAAAAAGGGGGTTACTAATGGCAATAGTATAAATGATCTGAAATTATATTTGATACAAAAAAAGAATATTTTATTAATATTAAGGTATCAGGACATAATTAGTACAAAAAGGGGAAGAGGGAGATTAGGTCTTAAAAAGACATATCAAATTCCTGAAATTTATTTCTAACCATGAACATTAATTTACAAACAAGACGCACAATAAACAACACAAAGACACAACACTAGTCCGGACCAGAAGAGTTCTGTTATCAGTATCTCAAGATTATTCTCAACAATGGAGGATTCAATTTCGATGGGTTTAGTAATATAAATAATAAAAATACGGTCAGGGAAAACAATGTATCACCTGACTTCCAATCGAATAGTACCGAATTGGTATAGTATCTGGTAACAGAGCTCTATGTGTAAAGAGAGAGATGTAGAAAGGTGCAAAGGTATTAATTGTCCTGCTGCAGCAAGGTGAAGGTTCTTGGCAATTTGGAATCACTTATAAATTAGGTCCATGGTAAATTATTGGGCCCATATGTAAGTAATAAATTGATTTCCATATAGTCCAAACAATAGAGCAATATAAATACTGAGATATTGTGGAGAGATGCCTAATTATTAGAACCAATCCTCAGGGTTATATTAGGTTATAATATTGGGAGATGAGAGCATGATATAAATCCAAAGTGTGCTCACAGTGTAGAGCAGTGGAGTGTCCCGTTATCCTGAGCACACATATAGCCGTTAAAGCACTAGGTTGCATAGTATGTTGGCAGCATGCTGTTGATCAACATAGGGATGACACGCAATAATCAATATAACATCATAAAGTCATGCATTGTAGGGTCTCTGTACATTACCAAATGGAGGTTGATGTTGATCCAAGGCTGGATTGTATGTTGCTGCCGATCATTACTTTCTATGGTTGTACAGACCTGTGTCATGTGCATGACATGGTGCTCGGCTGCAATGTAAAGTGCTATTGAAGTTGGTGCTCCATCCGGATATCATCCCTCTGTTGTAGGGTGTATGTAGCGGACGTGGTTATCCATAGAATGGTATTCCTTGATCGGGGACAGATTACGGTTCACGCTCAAACATCTCCGTCCTGGGGCATGGCTTCCTGTGACACGTCACTGATCGCTGTTTCCCGATGACAGGAAACAGACGATCAGTGGCATGTCACTAAGAAAGAACAGGGAGATGTTGTGTTTACACTGACATCTCCACGTTCTTCAGCTCTGTGACCAGGTCGCGGGACACCGGCGGACATCGATTCGACAGGATCACGAGCGCACCTCCGGCAGTGTGCACACGACTACACGTCCGGCAAATTAAAGGGGACGTATATATACGGCCATTTGTGCAGCCGTGCAATTCTGTGGACGTAAAAAGTCATGCGGCGGTCGGTAAACAGTTAGGCTGCGTACACACGATGAGACATTTCCGCTCAAACATGTCCAACGGACCGTTTGCAGCGGACATGTCTGATCGAATCCCCTCTGGCTGAGGACGCGGTGACATGGCGGTGACGTTGACGCTGCCACGTCACCACTCCAGGAAGTAAAATACTTCCACGCATGCGTCGAATCCATTCGACGCATGCATGGACAGTTATGTCCGCTGGTAAGTGTCTCTGGCGGACAAATTTCAAAGCATGCTTTGAAATTTGTCCGCTGGGAAAACATGTCCGATAGCCCGTACACACGATCGGAGATGTCTGCTGAAACGGTCTGTCGGACCAGTTTCAGCAGATAAATTTGATCGTGTGTACACGGCCTTATACATATAAATGCAGAAAAAAGTAATTTGGGGGTAGAAACGTTTTTTATACTTCCCAGATTCCCAGATGATTGTCTTAATCAGTCTAGGCCAATATGTGTTTGTCTACATATTTTTGGTAAAGAAAATCTCAATAGGCGTATATTTATTGGTTTGCGCAAAAGTTATAGCGTCTACAAAATAGGGGGTATATTTATGACATTTTTATTATATATATATTTTTTGGGACCAGTGACAATTATACAGCGATCAGAGCTAAACCGCAAACCCCCCCGCCGTATGCAGAATGATGGCCATGAAGATGTTCTATTATCCTCACTAGGCATCATATCCTTACTAGGTAGCGCGGCGTACGTGAATGCGGCTTGTCAGTCTAACACACCGCATCTCTTATCGTGGTAAGAAGCCTCTGACAGAAATGTGTCCAATCATAGCTGATCACAGAGTGAACCAGGAAGTGCCGGTAAACAGCATTCCTCGGCTCGCACTGACAGGGAAAGGGAGGAACGGCCTCTGATGATAATCAGCACATTGAATATCAGCACAGCCCCCATCAATTGTAAAAATAAGCTGCCAATCAGTGCCCAGTCAGTGCCCCATCATAACCCCCTGCCAGTGCCCAATAAAGTGCTAATCTGTGCCCACCATAGTGCCAATCAGAGCCCACCACAGTGCCAATCAGTGCCCAGCAGTAACACCTGTCAGTAACCAATCAGTACCTAATCATCAGTGCTGCCCATGGGTGCCACCTGTCAGTGCCAATCAGTACCACCTATCAGTGCCCATCACAGCCACATGTCACTGCCCATCACAGCCGCCCTGTCAATGCCCATCAGTGCCACATGTCAGTGACTATCAGTGCTGCATATCAGTGCCGCCTATTGGTGCCCATCAGTGCTGCATATCAGTGCCACCTATCAGTGCTCATCAATTCTACATATCAGTGCCAACTCATCAGTGCTCATCAGTGCTGCCTCATCAGTGCCAGGAAACAATAAATGCTATGACAGAAACTAAGAAAAATAAGTTCTTAACCAATGAGGCTGTCTCAGCCAATGAGACTCTGCATATCTCTGGATCAAGATGGGGCTCAGGTAAGTATTGAGGGGGGGAGGGGGGACTGCTGCAGACAGAAGGTTTTTTGCTTTCATGCATAAAATGCATGAAGGCAAAAAACCTTGAGCCACTTTAACCACTTCCCCACCGCGCCATAAGCATTTTACTGCTACGGCGCGGTGGAGTTGCTTTGACACGACGTCCCTGGGACGTCCTCGTGCACTTCCGCGATTGCGCGTCCCCTGGGACGCGCTCGCGAAAGTGTCCGTGCTCGCCGGGTCTAGAAGACCCGGCGCATCACGGATCACGGTAAATTGCCGCTGATAGCGGCCGTTTACCACGTGATCGCGCCGTCGAATGACGGCGCGATCACTTGTAAACAAACCGGCATCATTTGATGACGCCGGTTCCTCCCTCTCCTCGCTCTCCTCTCTGTACAGTGTGCGAGGAGAGGGGGGGGAGCGGGGTGTCAGCAGCTGAGCTGTGGCTGGATCTGTGACAAATGCAGTCACAGATCCAGCCATCCCTCAAAACATCCCAGCTCTGCAATCCCCTAGTACCCTGCAATCCCCAGTACCCAGCAATCCCCCAGTACCCAACAATACCCCACAATACCCCAGTACCCCACAATACCCCAGTACCCCACAATACCCCAATACCCCACAATACCCCAGTACCCCACAATACCCCAGTACCCCACAATACCCTAGTACCCAACAATACCCCAGTACCCAACAATACCCCACAATACCCCAGTACCCAACAATACCCCACAATACCCCAGTACCCAACAATACCCCACAATACCCCAGTACCCCACAATACCCCTGTACCCAACAATACCCCAGTACCCAACAATACCCCACAATACCCCAGTACCCAACAATACCCCAGTACCCCACAATACCCCAGTACCCGGCAATACCCCAGTACCCGGCAATGCCCCAATACTCAACAATACCCCAATACTCAACAATACCCCAATACTCAACAATACCCCAATACCCCAATACTCAACAATACCCCAGTACTCAACAATACCCCAATACTCGGCAATACCCCAATACTCGGCAATACCCCAATACTCGGCAATACCCCAATACTCTGCATGATACTTTGCAATACCCCAATACTCGGCAATACCCCAATACTCGGCAATACCCCAATACTCTGCATGATACTTTGCAATACCCCAATACTCGGCAATACCCCAATACTCAACAATACCCCAATACTCAACAATACCCCAATACTCGGCAATACCCCAATACTCGGCAATACCCCAATACTTGGCAATACCCCAATACTCTGCATGATACTTTGCAATACCCCAATACTCGGCAATATCCCAATACTCGGCAATACCCCAATACTCGGCAATACCCCAATACCCTGCATGATACTTTGCAATACCCCAATACTCTGCAATACCCTGCGCGATACTCTGCAATACCGCCTATGGGGATTTTTAAGTAGCGAGGTTTGGCGCCATTCCACGAGTGTGCGCAATTTTGAAGGGTGACATGTTGGGTATCTATTTACTCGGCGTAACTTCATCTTTCACATTATGAAAAAAAATTGGGCTAACTTTACTGTTTTGTTTTGTTTTAAGCACAAAACAGTTTTTTAAAAAACACACGTTCAATAAATTTCTGCGAAAATACCGTGCGAGATAAAACGTTGTAACAGCCACCATTGTATTCTCTAGGGTCTTTGCTAAAAAAGCATATATAATGTTTTGGGGTTCTATGTAATTTTCTAGCAAATAAATGATGATTTTTCCATGTAGGAGAGAAATGTCAGAATTGGTCTGGGTGTTCCAGAACGCCTGATGGTGCTCCCTGCATGTTGGGCCTCTGTATGTGGCCACGCTGTGTAAAAGTCTCACACATGGGGTATCGCCATACTCGGGAGGAATAGCAGAATGTGTTTTGGGGTGTAATTTGTGGTATGCATATGCTGTGTGTGAGAAATAACCCACTAATATGACAGAAACAATTTTTTTTTTTTTTTTTTTTTACAGAATTTTCAGTCGTTTTTCTTTTATAGCGCAAAAAATAAAAAACCCAGAAGTGATCAAATACCACCAAAAGAAAGCTCTATTTGTGTGGAAAAAAGGACAAAAATTTCAAATGGGTAGAATGTTGTATGACTGAGTAATTGTCATTCATATTGTGAGAGCACCGAAAGCTGAAAATTGGTCTGGTTAGGAAGGGGGTTTAAGTGCCCAGTGGTCAAGTGGTTAAGCAACTGATGGGATACTGCATGGCTACAGTCTACACCAGGGGTCTCAAACTGGCGGCCCTCCAACAGCCCTCTAGCTTGTAGTCTTGCAACAGCTGGAGGGCCACCAGTTTGAGACCCCTGGTCTACATCATTCAGTAGCAAGCTCCCTCCACAGAGCATGCACATCTGAAGGGTGCCCATGTATATGCTATTTCACTTCTGCAATCAGCAGTAAACTGATTCATCACCCCCTGTTTATTGAGTGATTATTCTTAACTCAACAATAAATTAGACTAAATAAGTAAATACTTTAAGACCATCCACCACACATATACTGTGGCAGGGAGGCTCTATTGCGCGAAACAATGTAACCGTAAGTAGTTTTGTGTAATGAATACAGGGCTCAATGCGTGTGCCTGGCGGCGGGATGTCTGCTGGCCACCCGCAAATTGCTTCTCTCAGAGGCAGAATGGGGATCTGCCTATGTACACAAGGCAGATTCCCATTCCTGAAAGGGGAGGAGAGATAGATCAGCTGCTCCTAGTGATCAGGAACAGCAATCTCTCTTTACTCCCAGACAGTCCATCTCCCTGACAGAAAAAAAAGTTCAGCGGCTATACAACCTCTTTAAGACTCTCCCACTGTTAGTGAAATTTAACGACACTATTAACCCACTATGTGATGAGGTTTGGAGGGTGTGTGTGGGGAGGGGGGTTCGTTATTGAGTTCCTGCAGCTCTTTTCTGATAAAACAAAACCCTGCCAACCTATATGTCAATCATTGCCAATATGTTCTATCTGGCAAGTCCATGCTAAGGGGCTGATAATAATATGATACTAAATGTGATGACAGTAATAATAATAATAATAATAATAATAATAATAGTAATAATAATAATAAAAACTGGACTAGTGACTTTATAGTTGGTAGTGAACAAAGTTAACCGTGACAAGTAAAGACACTGGTGAAGACAAAACAACAGATTACCCTGTGGAGAAGTAATGTAATAGACTGAATTTACTATCAGGGGAAGAATAAGTGCCCATGGATCTTCTGTTAGTTAATTATGCTCTTGTGTCATTACTTCCACATGATGAATTCACAGCAGAGCGTTCCTTTTTGAATATCATATACAAAGTGTTTAGTTTGCTTACTGCTTATTTTTCTTGACAACTCAAGCCAGAAAATCAAATCCCATTGGCAACAAATATCTGTCTGGAGGAAACAAAGAGAGTTGTGTTATTTATTTTCATTATAGAATTGCTTGTAGTTGAAAAAAAAAATATGTACCTGTCAAGTTTTCAACATTGTGCTGCTCGCTGGGGAAGCATGTAATACCACTGTGATTTCAAAACCTGACTGACAATTCATGTTAAGGTACTAAAGACAAATCAACTTTTTTTTTTCCTTTTTTCCCTTCATTTGACAGTCAACAGTTTGAGACCTAAATGGTACTTTGATGCAATATTCTGTTATTAACTGTTACAGGCCTTGTAGACCAGATGAAGGATATTTTTCACCGCCTTAAGAAACTTTTTTATTTTATTTTGTCTTTTGTTCTTAATAAATATATAAATAATATTACAACTGACAATGCAGCTTAATTAAATATCGCTTGATAAGGGATATTTCTACCTACTCGCATCTACACATTATGCACAAACTGCTGTTAACAATATCTAAGCATTAAACACACTTTGAACAATTACATTGTGTTAGTTTAGATTTTATTTTGAGATGAGTTTATTAAAAGCAATATTAATGACGTATGTAAACAGTTCATCATTTGAAAGTAAATCATTTACAGTAGGTCTGTCCACCTAGGTGCTTAGCAATTGGTGACTGTTGGCTCCCCCTGGTTTGGGCAGCTGTTGGACACATGGCTGCCTATATGATCTAATCACTGTGTCCTCTTATTGGGGCTTCTGTTTTCTTTTTGTGGTCCTTCTCGTCATTCCTGGATCCTGGTTTCCACATGTTGTTGTTCTTGACAATGCTTCTTCTTTCCTCACTGGGTCCTGCTGTCTGCCTGTGTTGGTTTCTTTGCTCACTCCCTTTCCCACAGTCATTTTTGGCTTTCACTGATCTCTTTTCCCATTTTCCCATTTCCCATTTTCTGTGTTCAATAGCATGCTTTCCCGACCTATTACCTGTTCAGGTGAGCTATGGACATGCTCAGGCATAGTCACGTGCACACCTTGTAATTGCTCTATACTTCTATTGGCAGAGCTCATAGTCTAGACCAGGGGTGTCAAACTGGTGGCCCTCCAGCTGTTGCAAAACTACAAGTCCCATGAGGCATTGCAAGGCTAACAGTTACAAACATGACTCCCGAAGGCAGAGGCATGATGGGACTTGTAGTTTCGGAACAGCTGGAGGGCCGCCAGTTTGACACCCCTGGTCTAGACTGTTGTTGTAGAGATCAGAGTGCTATTTCCAGGGTGTGCATTTGTGTGTTCTTAAATTCCTGTATCTTGTTTCAATTTTCAATTTTCTCTTGCTATCATGCCCTCAAAGTGTTTTCTTAGTTCCACAGTCACTGCCACTTTTTTTTGTGTATTTGTGGCTCTTTTTCCTAGTTTGAGTGACTCCTAGTTTCTGTCTTCCTACACCCTGTTACCTATATTTGCCTGATGACCCTGATTTCACTAAATACTACCCCTGACCTGTTTGGCTCCTTGGAAATTATTATTGGCTTGACCTGACCTCCTAAGTACACTAACCTTAGCTGTGCCATTTACTAGGTCTTTGCTACAGCAGTCTTTTTTAATGCTTGGATGTCATTACTCCTGCCCTTGACTGTTAGGTACTCCACCCAATCTCATGATCATTTTCACTGGGAAAATTCCTCTTTTTAGCACCAAATAATCCAGTGCTTAAGATTCTGGGGGCAACCAAATAAAAGTGCATGCATATAAAGTGTTCTAGAAAGGTAAAATACACCACAGCAGTGATCATCTGAGACTGGATCATTTAAAAAAAGACATGTATGTTGGTCTAGTAAACAAATCCATTAGAACCGATTGAGGCAAACTTGTTTCATCAATTTTTACCTCTATGTACCAGCTGGGTAATAGTTACATGGTTCTGTTCTTGAACTAATTTCAGTGCATCTATGTTTAATGGGTTAATGATATATCTTAGTGGTCTAAACTGCCCTTTATAATCTTGCAGGAGAAGTTAATGGTTGGGGAGTTGAATGTTTTGCAGAGAAAATTTCTAACCATTTGTATGTTAACAATTGACTGATTCCTCCTCGCAGGTTCTAATTTTTTAAATAAGAAGCAGGATATTAGGAATAGCAATAAGCTCATAAAATACTTTAATGTATGTATGTATGAACTGACCTACTTCTATCCTATTTTTGTGATTCTGACTCAATGCGAAACCATATCTATGATTTCCACTGCAGTTAAAACTGAATTCCAGGGATGTATTTTATAGCATGATTACATTGGTCCAGCTTGGATCAATATAAGCATACATGTTCTATACATGTGGTATCCCTGTGGAAGCTAGAAATTGCTGTAGGAGTCTTGACTACTACAGTGATTGCCTGTTTCCCATGCCTAGTTGTTAACCTGCTGCACATTAACCGCAAGGAGTCACCTTTTTTGGCACAGTTGCCATTAACAGAACCCTTGCATTTTTCACAATAAATGTAAGGCCCCATACACACGAGCAGACACATTTGTTCAAATCGGTCGGGCAGACCGATTTGAACAAATCTGTCTGCAGGGGACATATTGGTTTGATCGTGTACACACGATCAAACCAAAATCCCCGCCACCAGACGGCGCGGTGACGTTGACGCCACCACGTCACCGCACCAGGAAGTAAAACACTTCCGTGCATGCGTCGAAACCATTCGGCGTGTGTGCGAGAAGACATGTCTGCTGGTTAGCGTACTAACCAGCAGACATGTCGGGCGGACGGGTTCCCAGCCGACAGATTTCAAAGCATGCTTTGAAATCTGTCGGGTGGCCAAATCCGTCGGCTCGCCCGTAGACACGGTCGAATCTGTCTGCTGGGACGGTCGGGCCGACCGTTTCCAGCAGATAGATTTGATCGTGTGTACGTGGCCTAAGGCATTCTCTGATTGAACTGCATGGAGAGGCAGGGCAGTGAAGTCACAATCTCTACCTAGTACAATTAAGAAAAATGCAAGGCATCCTGTGCCAAGTGAACAGTCCCCTATGCTCACTATGCACTTGGCTCAGGACCTGGAAGACAGTGGTGATCACTGTAGTAGTGGAGACATCTACAGTCATTTCTAGATTCCAGTGATATGGAATATACATACTTACTTTGGTCCAAGGTCAACCAATGTAGCTATGCTATAAAATCCATGCCTGGAATTCAGCTTTTTTTTTTTTTTTTGTAATTGTAATTTTTATTGAAATTGTTTACAAAAACATGAAAAGGTGAACATAATACAGAAAAGTATAATCATCTCATATAGAAGAAGACAAGCGTGGAGGATGTCGAAATCATGAGAAAAAAAAAATCAAGGGGGGGGCGGGGGTACACCATGGATCTAGACGTAGCATATATGAAGAAATAGTATACAGTAATAAGGGTATGCAGGCCAATCATCCGAACATGCAGGAACTGGTTGCCTAAGAGACCTTATTAATAGTTCAGGAAAGCGATTCAGGATTGAATGAGGAGTTGTCCCAAGGATCCCATATCTTTGAGAATTAAGGCAAAGAATCGTGAACCACCACTGTCAAATGTTCCATTCTACGTATCTGTGCTATAGCCAAGATCAATTGGGATTGTGTAGGGGGGTTGGGGATAACCAATGGGTAGGTATTGCTCTCTTGGCGGCTAAGAGAATATATGTCATCAATTTTTTGCCATGTTTAGGTATTCCAGGAACTGGGAGACCTAACAAGTACTGGGCTGGGTCTTTTGGAATGTCTATTGCTAACACAGACTGGAGCACTGATTGGACCGAGGACCAAAATGGCAAAATTAAAGAACATTCCCAGAAAATATGGTAGTGCGTTCCTATATCCTGTAAGCACCTCCAGCATGTCTGGGGCACAGAGGGATCATATTTATGGATAACCTCTGGGGTCCTATACCAGAACATGAGGACCTTATAAGCTGTCTCTCTTTGCTCCACGCATCGGGAAGCTTTTGATATGGAGGTCCAAATCTCCCGCCATTGAGGGAGGGATAAAGGGGTCAGAAGCACCTTGGCCCATTTCCGCATATATACATGAGAATTTAACGTAGGCAGATTTGAGTTATGGAGAATCTTATATACAGAGGATATGAGACCAGGTTGGTAAGGGCCGTGCGCACATAACGTTTCAAAAGCATTGGGTCTTTCTAATGCTAAGGCAGGCGATATAGAATGGAAGTAATGTTTAAATTGGAGATATGAAAAAAAAAGTTTTGGGGGTATGTCAAATTTGTTTTGGAGTTCTTGAAAGGAGAATAATTTGCGAGTTACAGGATGTACTAGGTGGCGGAGCTGGAAAATGCCTGCTTGAGACCATGGATACATGGTATTGTAGGATAGGCTATCCGGGATATCTGGGTTAAAAATTATGTTTAAGAGAGGTGGACATGGAGAAGAGAGAGAGAACCTCTTGTTACACTTTTTCCAGATGGAAAGAGTAAATAGCATTGGACCTAGACATATGCGTCTGAGCTGAGATATGGATGAAGTCAAGTCGGCCCAGAGCATTGAACAAGGATGTACAGGGCTAGTAACACTGAGTTCTAACTCTGACCATCTACTCGTTGCAAAGCGTGACGACCAAGAGATGGTCGCTGTAAGGTGAGTTGCATAGTAGTATTTACCAATATCGGGTGCTCCCAACCCCCCCTGCGAGCGGGGAGAAAATAACACTGTGTTAGCAATCCTGTGAGCTTTATTACCCCAAATAAATTTAGTAAAAGCCCGTTGAATATTTCGGAGTTGTATCATAGGAAGTGCAATTGGCAATGTTTCAAAAAGATACAAAAACTTCGGAAGTATGGCCATCTTGAGGACATTTATCCTACCCAGAAGAGACAGAGGGCATTCCGCCCATTTACGGAATAAGCCATGTGTTTCCGAAATTAGGGAGGGAAAGTTGGCTTGGAACAGAGTGGAGTAAGACGCCGTCAGGTGTATACCTAGATATTTAAGAGAGGCAGAGCTCCAATGGTAGAGGAAGTTGTTTTGTAACGTGGTAAGAAGTGTGGGGGGGATATGTATAGGAAGGGCTTCTGTCTTGGCTGTATTAACTTTGTAACCAGAAAGTTTACTGAGGAATTCAGCTTTTTAGGCCGCGTACACACCATTAAATAAATCCAATCAAATCGGTCTGACAGACCGTTTTGATCGGATTTGTCTGCTGGGATAGATTGGTTTGATCGTGTACACACGATCAAACCAAAATCCCCGCCGGCAGACAGTCGAATACATTCGACGCATGTGCGGACAGATATGTCTGCTGGTTAGTGTACTAACCAGCAGACATGTCGGACGGACGGGTTCCCAGCAGACAGATTTTAAAGCATGCTTTAAAATTTGTCTGCTGGAAAAACCTGTCTGTCCGCCTGTACACACGATCGAATTTGTCTGCTGAAACGGTCCGTCGGACCGTTTCCAGCAGATGAATTCGATCATGTGTATGCGGCCTAACAGTACTGCTAGGTTATAGGTTCCACCCCAGCCTACCGGTTGGACAATAAAAACACTTCCCCACACCAATGACCAATTAGTTCATCACTCTGCTCTCTTCTCATACCTACAAACTCTTATGCCACGTACACACGCTCGGAATTCCCGACAACAAATGTTGAATGGGAGCTTTTGGTCGGAAATTCTGACCATGTGTAGGCCCCATCAGACATTTTCTGTCAGAATTTCCGACAACAAAAATTTTAGAGCTGGTTCTCAAATTTTCCAAGAACAAAATCCGTTCCCGTAAATTCCGAGCAAGTGTAGACAATTCCGACACACAACATTTCACGCATGCTCTGAATGAAGCGATTGGTCTGGTAAAACTAGAGTTCATAATGGAGATAGCACATTTGTCAAGCTGTAATAGACTGAAAAGCACATAGCTGAAGACCGCAAATCGTCTCTTTTACCAAACTTCTAGTAACACGACTGGTATTGAACTTTACTTTAATAGTGCTGGTGTACGTGTTGTACGTGACCGCGTTCTTGCCGTTCGGAATTTCCGACAACATTTGTACGTCCCTGTGTATGCAAGACAAGTTTGAGCCAACATCCGTTGAAAAAAAATCCACGTTTTGTTGTCGGAATGTCTGATCATCTGTACGCGGCATAAGTGTTAAATTGACAGCACTGTGTGTGCACTGCATTCAAGCCTTATTGGCTTCGACTACTGACCCTCTCTTTCACAGTTGTGCATAGGATTACAGGATGTCAATATAAACAACTATTTAGGGTTATTTAAATGAAAACACACACACACATTTAACTATTTTAAACTAATATATAAGTTAATTAAATTGAGTTTATGTAATGTCTATCCAGAGTACGGCTTTAAATACCAATAAACCAGAAATGTATTGGTTTTATTAGTGAATTTCTGCAAACATCTATCTAATCAGCCTATTGTGAGTTTAATCTAAATTGCTGATCTTAAAAAAAAATATAACAAAGTAAGCCTATGTTTCAACATTTATACCTAAAATTATCTTATGATGTATATAGTTACACGATAAGAGGCAAAAAAAATGCATATAAAAATCGATTATGCAACAGAGATGGTGATATGAATTTAATAAAACATAATTTGAAATCTACTTTTTACACTCTAAAATGCTCTGATAGTAAAATGTAATTATGAGAAATAAAATAAGGATTTTTTTCGTTACAATGCTTGGCTCTTCACTGATTGCAGTAAATTATAAATTATGCAGTCAATGTAGGCCAACAAAAGAAGACATCTTTAGATCTCAGTCAAAGGTAATTACTTAAGTCGGCTGAATGTTCCCTTTTCATAGAGTGTGATCTCTTTTTGACAGCTCACACTGACAGATGACCTTCTCAGCAACATTCTTATCCTCTGGATCATGAACAGTGTGCTTCTCTCACTGAATATCTCTATATATTTGTGACACTAAGCTTTCAAATACAGCTATTGACAAATCAGAACATCAGTCTAAGTACTGGTCTTCCTATCACTCACAATAAAGTAGCTATCACTTGTGGTGTTGTAGAGCAAGCACATCTCTGAAAAATGAGTTCTCAGCAAGTGCTAATTTGACACAGCTCGCTTGGCTTCCCATAATTGCTCTGTCATTGTCTGTTGGCAGTTCGGGCTCATTCCTGGAAGCTGTGCCGTACAATTGGACACAATTACTCCCATTTACCACCACCATTATGGCACTGATGTTGCCCAGTCCGCATATTGATATGCCTCATTAAACCTCGGTGCAGGCTATTAATGAACATTGTTAGCATTTCTCTTAAACTCTTTTGCCTCTAATAAACAGTCAGTGTTCCATGAAGGAGTATTGCCATCTTTCTGATATGCTATTTATTATTGTACGGGGGAAGGGCTCCCTGCGATAGAAACTACACAGATGCTGCAAGAAAAATATATGGGTAGGTCAGTAAAAAATAGCAGTGATCAGTGGAACCATTTCCAGCAGGGACATCCCACCATTAACCAAATGACCTTTTCTATCCACAAAATGACAGAAAGGATAAACATGATAACCTCACGGTAACCTAATCACAGCATGCTTCTCAAGGTTTATAAGCTCCAATACATCTCCTTAACCCTCTCCTACCCCCAGGTGGTGCTACATGATACACAAAAAATGATTTAGCCCTGGGTCCTCAATCCATCATGTCCAGCTTATTTCAGTGTGCATTTATATTCAGAGATAATTATGTGTTGATCAGAGAAGTCAGCCGCTGTCACCCATGTAGCAGGCACACACGCAGTGTGACATAGGTGGTAACGATTGCATATTCTTGAGCTGTCATGACAGGGACAAGGGTTTTATTATGTGTCACTATCCCTGTTAGAAAAAAAATTATCATTTTGCACACAATAGCAGTAATGAACCCAAGAATTCTTTATAAACCTTATTTTCATGTCTTCCCTTTGACCTAATATATAATAGCTCATAACATTTTAGGTATGAATATGTATTGCCTAAATTAAGGTTTTACCTTCCAATTGCAAACAAAACAATGTACACTTTACTTTCCTGTGAGAGAGAAAACCGTAAATTCAGTTTAAGTTTCTATCAAAATTGAAAAAACTCAAAGACATAAAGTCAAAAATTCTGCTTAACCACTTAAGGACCCCCGCACGCCTATGTACGTCCACAACATGGCTCGTACAGGCACAAGGGCGTAAATTTACGTCCTCGCCTTCGTGCGGTTCAGGGGTCCCATCGGGACCCCCTCCGCGGCGTGCAGCGGTCCCCCTGGCTCTGGGAGCGATCGCCGACGAGCGGGCGGATGTCCGTGTTTTCCGCCCCCCCCCGCGATCGCTCCCAGCCAATGGGAGCGCTCCCCCTTCGTGTCAGTTCCTCCTCCTGTGTTTACACAGGAAGGAGGAAATGATGTCACCTCTCATTGCAGCGGTGTTTCCCACCGCTGCTGATGAGAGAAGACATCCACAGTAAGTGTGCACCAACACAACACTGACACACACACACATAGGCACATTAACCCCTTGTGATCTCCCCCCCCCCCACCCCCCTGTCACAGTGTCACTGAATGCAGTGATCTAATCACTGCATTTAGTGTCAGTGTGACAGGCAGTGTAAAAGTCAGTTAGTGTTAGGTCCAGGATAGCCCCCCCTAATAAAGTTTTAACCCCCTGATCACTGCCCTAGTTAACCCTTTCACTCCCTATTGCCAGCATCACTAAGCGATCATTTTTCTGATCGCTGTATTAGTGTCGCTGTTCCCGCTAGGTAGCTAAATGTTTTACTAAAATTTAGTTTATTTGATTTTTTTTATAACAAAAAGTAAAAAAATAATGATTTTTTTCAAAATTGTCGCTCTATTTTAGTTTATAGCGCAAAAAATAAAAATTGCAGAGGCGATCAAATACCACCGAAAGAAAGCTCTATTTGTGGGAAGAAAAGGACGCAAATTTTGTTTGGGAGCCACGTCGCACGACCGCGCAATTGTCTGTTAAAGCGACGCAGCGCCGAATTGTAAAAACACCTTGGGTCATTTAGCAGCGTATGTGTCCGGGTCTTAAGTGTTTAAAAACAGACAACTTTTGTATGACAGCTGCAGCTCACTTAGTATACTTTTATTGATAACCAAAATAATACAAAATCTTTACTTAAAGGCATGTTTTTTTTTTTAGTAGTAGTAGTGACAAAAGATGAGCTTCAGATGTAGACCAAACATGATCCAAATTTACCATGTGCATTTAGCCGAACCTTTGGATACAGCAGGTACAACCAGGTTGAATGTGACAGTTTCCCACTCAGGCTAGTCATCATTGACTGCTGCTTTCTTAGCAACCAGTGATGCAGATTTTTTTTATGCTAAACCCTTAAGTCCTGGCATGACTTTAAAAGGAGAACCCACGCCAAAGAAATTGGCAAAAAAAAGGCATAGGTTATTCCTTCAAGTGACTGTAAAGTTAAACGTTTTTTTTTTTGTGTGCACTAGTTTTATGTGAGTTTATTTCATTATGTATTCATGAAATTATTGTGAAGTTTTATTAGTCTATGTGCGATTTTGTTTAATTTTCAGATGATATGGTATTCTCATGAAGGAGTTGGTACAAAGAGTTCATCATAGAGGATTTCATGCTGCCAAGATTGAAAAATGGCAAATTAGGAGAGCTCTAACTAGCAAAAAGTGCTGTTGCCTGTCTTGAACAAGAAGAATATGAGAGGGTATATGACATATCAGTCATTGGTGGACGTATTCACATGTGTCAGGTGAAGACTAGTGATGAGCGGAATACGCCATATTCGATTTCGCGATATTTCACGAATATATAGAAGAATATTCACGAAATATTCTTTAATATCGAATATTCGTGATTTTTTATAAAAAAAATAATTAGCGAAATTTCGCTAATGCGAATGCGAAATTTCGCTAATGCGAATGCGAAATTTCACTAATGCGAATGCGAAATTGATTGCGAAATTCTCGTCAACACGCAAAAACGGAGATCATTTCCTGGATTACTAAACTAATATGCACTAAACACTAACTCTACTTACACAAACTTATATGACTAAACTAAAGCTAATTTTTTTTTTTTTTATACACAAAACACAGAAGGGCAGAGAAAGTATTTGCGAATATTCGTAATATACCAGCAATGCTTTTAGACGTCGATGGAGATCACTAGGATGTAATCTGTTTTAAAAATAAATTTGAAAAAATACGAATATTCGCAATAGCGAATATTCACCGCGATATTCGATTTATTCGCGAATACTCGAATATGCAATATTCGTAACGAATATTCGCAATGCGAATATTCGTGAGCAACACTAGTGAAGACCAAATAAGGCCTTGATTTGAAAGTGCTGTAATGCATACTATTGGATGTTTTTTTACAGTTATGAAGAAGTTGTTTCACTGTGCTTAGCCACCTTAAGACCCAGCACTGGCAAGTTCAGCAACAAATTAATACATTCCTTCACACATGAATGTGCTGCTTTCGTAACTTCTGTGTCCACCAGACACAGCAGATTATGGTTTCGGGTAACATGTGACTAGCTGTAGCTAATCATAGCATGTCAACAGAAAGCAAGCTCTCATGAAAGGAAACCCATTTGCGACAGCTCAAATGACAGCTCAGTGTTCATCACTGTAACAGCAATCACAGTGTAAATAAAAAAAAATCCTGATCACCTCCATGCTGTCACAAGTCAATATCCCTGGTCACTGCTACACCAGTATATGATGACACTGTACTACACTGACAGAATGTAAAAAAAAAAAAAACGTAATTTTCCAAAAAATTTGGGCAAAAAAATCACAACTTCAAAAAACTTGCCATGCCTCTTACATAATACCTTGGACTATCTACTTTCCAAAAAGGGTCATTTGGGGTGTACTTTTACTGTCCCAACATTTTAAGGGCCTCAAGAAGTTAATTAGGCTGTCATACATCAGGCTTGATCAATTTTTAAATATATACTATACCATAACTTTAATGCAAACTAATTATTATACACTTATTGGGATTTTCTTTACCAAAAACCTGTAACAGAATTTGCCCTAAATGTATTAAAACATTTCCTTTTATTGGATATGTTTCATAAAAACAAAATAGAAAATATTTTTTTTCTAGAATTCTGGTCTTTTTTCATTTATATCACAAAAGAAAAAGAGATTAAATGCCACCAAAAGAAAGCTCTATTTGTGTGAGAAAAAATTATATAAATTAAATTTGCGTACAGTGTTGCATGACAATTGCCAGTTAAAGTAGCACAGTCCTGAATAGCTAAAAATTCTCTAGTCATGAAGGGGGTAAAACCTTCCAGAGGTCAAATTGTTAAGAAGAATGATACAGTATTTCTTTCAAAATCTTTCTTGCAATGTGGCTGTGTACACACGGTCAGTCTAAACCGATGAAAATGGACTGAAGTGTCCGGCCCATCGGTCTGTCGTCCTTCGGACCAACGTTTTTTTAAACTTGCTTTAAAATCGGACTGATGGACGCCTGACCATCGGTCCAAACTGATCGTTAGTACGCAAAAGCATCGGTTCAAAAACCCGCGCATGCTCAGAATCAAGTCGATGCATGCTTGGAAGCATTAAACTTTGTTTTTTCAGCACGTTTTTTCAGCACGTCGTTGTGTTTTATGTCACCGCGTTCTGACACGATCGGTTTTTGAACTGATGGTGTGTATGCACATCAGACCATTAGGCCACTTCATCGGTGACCCGATGAAAACGGTCCGTCGGACCATTCTCATTGGGTTTTACCGATCTTGTGTACGTGGCCTAAGTCAGCAAGAGAACCCTGAAATTATTGTACTGAAAGTAAAACAAAAAAATTGTCAATCGTAAGGATTTTTACAGCTTTGACAGGAGCCAAATTGTAATGGCTAGACAACTGGGTCAGAACAACTCCAAAACTGTAGCTCTTGTGGGATGTTCCCAGTCTGCAGTTGTTGGTACCTACCAAAAGTGGTCCAGGGAAGAAAAACTGAAGGGTCATGGGCAGCCAAGGTTTATTGATGCACGTGCTGTACTGTGTAGTCCGATCCAATAGAATGCAGTATGATAAGTATAAAACTGCACACCCAAGTTTAAAACTCCATGATAAATGATTATATTAATGGTAGTTCAGCATAGACAACCAACTTGTGGCAGGCAAAAAGTAGGTAAGTAGTGTTATCCAGTGGCGGCTGGTGCTCAAAATTTTTGGGGGGCACACACGGAAAAAAACAAAATTGCAGCCTCACTGTGTCTATCTAATGCAGCCACTGTGCCATCAATTGTCACCACTGTGCCATGCCATCAAATGCAGTCACTGTGCCATCAATTGTCACCACTGTGCCATGTTATCAAACGCAGCCGTTGTGCCATCAATTGTCACCACTGTGCCATGCCATCAAATGAGCCACTGTGCCATCAATTGTCGCCACTGTGCCATGCCATCAAATGCAGCCGCTGTGCCATCAATTGTCATCCATGTGCCATGCCATCAAATGCAGCCGCTGTGCCATCAATTGTCACCACTGTGCCATGTTATCAAACGCAGCCGTTGTGCCATCAATTGTCACCACTGTGCCATGCCATCAAATGAGCCACTGTGCCATCAATTGTCGCCACTGTGCCATGCCATCAAATGCAGCCGCTGTGCCATCAATTGTCACCACTGTGCCATGCCATCAAACGCAGCCACTGTGCCATCAATTGTCACCACTGTGCCATGCCATCAAACGCAGTCACTGTGCCATCAATTGTCACCACTGTGCCATGCCATCAAATGCAGCCACTGTGCCATCAATTGTCATCCATGTGCCATGCCATCAAATGCAGCCGCTGTGCCATCAATTGTCACCACTGTGCCATGCTATCAAACGCAGCCGCTGTGCCATCAATTGTCACCACTGTGCCATGCCATCAAACGCAGCCACTGTGCCTTCAATTGTCACCACTGTGCCGTGCCATCAATTGTCACCACTGTGCCATGCCATATACGCAGCCACTGTGCCAATTGTCACCACTGTGCCCATTGTTGCCACTGTGCATGTCACTGTGCTGTGCCCTTTAATTGTTGCCACTGTGCCCATTGTTTTCACTGTGCTGTGCCCTTTAATTGATGCCACTGTGCCCTTTGTAACCTCTGTGCCCATTTTCGTCGCTGTTCCCTGTAAAATGCACTTACCTTTCTGCTTCCATGTCCCTCGATGTCTTCTCCCGCCTTGGTGACGCTTCAGCCAGTCAGGTTCCCGATAACCAGAATCCGGGAACCTGATTAGCTGAAACGGCCGTCAGTCTTATCCAAGGAATGCACCCCCGTGTGTTCCGAGAATAGACCTTCCGGGAGACTAGGGCTGTACTTGGAAAGCCTATCAGAGCCGCTCAGCCAACCAGCTGCTGTTATTCAGGTAATCGGCGCCCAATGTCAGGTTATCTGAATAGACCAGCGGCAGCTGGCAATCAACAATAACATACATTCGTTAATTGCGAGAGGGGGTGGTGCTGCAGCGCCCTCTATAGACGGCCGCCATCACTGCAGTTAAAAAGTAAAAAATACATTTTAAGCCAAATAAAAATTCTTAAAGGGCCCGTTTTTTTGTGACTCCAGGAGGAAGGGGGGGGGGCGGCGCCCGGGCATCCCCTATGGACGGGCTGCCACTAGTGTTATCTCAAGTCGCTTTATTGAAGAAAACAGATGAACAATTTACTCTATACATGACTCTTCATATCCAGGGTTCTCTGTGGCGGTGTGGAGAATGCAGTAGAAAGGCTCAGCTCCCAGCCCTGGTAGTGGGAGGACAGTGTGCACTGGTGTTCCCCAGCAATGGAGTGGCTGAGTCCAAATTCCAGCTGCTGTCAAGTCACCGGAAGTGATGCGGCACAGACTGGTAGTGAGAGGACAGTTTGCACTGGTGTCCCCAGCAATGGAGTGGCTGAATCTGGATTTTGGTACAATACCAGTTTTATAGCTTCTACAATAGTTACCACCCAAGCACCTAATTTGCCCTTGGAAATATATATTTCTATCCAATAGAAGAGCTACTGTAGCTCAAATTGCTGAAAATGTTAATGCTTGTTCTGATGGAAAGGTGTCAGAACACACAATGCATTGCAATTTGTTGTGTATGGGGCTGTGTAGCTGCAGACCAGTGCCCATGCTGACCTGTGTTCATAGCCAAAAGTGCCTAGAATGCACACATGAGCATCAGAATTGGACCATGGAGCAATGGATGAAGGTTTCCTGGTCTGATGAATTCAAGAATGGTTGGAGGCCGAGTGAGCGCAGCGAGCCTTCTGAGCGAAGCCACTTATCTCTAAGTCCACGCCGTCAAGAATGACGGCTTCGCTGGTGTGCACTGTCGTGAATCCATTGGAATGCATCACAATTGCATTTGGAATGTAGCACGCTTGCGCAGTTGGCCGCTACATCACTTTCGTAGCATTGTGTGACGGGGAGCCGAATATGACGCGTCACCGGTTAAGATACTGTGCTTATTCACGGAACCCAGTGTCAGGGAGCAAGCTCAGGCACTGAGCTCCGGTTTCCCTAACTAATGGGGCGCGTCAGTGCGGGAACTTGGGACACCTGCCCCGAATCTCTTGCAGGTTGCCCAGTGTCCCACGCGTGGCGATCGTCCCCTCTTTTGGGGACGGAATGTCTCCCCGCCAACTGCTTACACAATCCACACCTTGCTGAAGCCATCTCCTCCCTCTTTGCTCTGATGTTATCCCGTACACAGGAGAGGAGGAGTATAGAAAAGAAAGGGCCACGCTGCTGGGGTCTGTCTATTTTGCTGTATTCAGAATAGGGGAAAACCCCTACATTTTTTTAAGGGGGGGGGGATTATGAAAATACATCTGGAAGAGTGATAGGTGGGTGGTAAGTGGATATGTGATAGGGGGTGCTTTGGGAGAGGAGACACTGCAACTTCTAGCACAAAAAAGCCAAAGCACCCCCACAAATAAAGAGATGCCAACTGCCTCATTGGGGCAATTGCAGCATCTGGGACCCCTAGTATCCTGTAGATGTGGGACAAGTACCTGGGTGGCTACTCTGGAGCATTGGCAGGGAATGGGGGATTAGTCCTGGGATAGATGGGGGTTGCGCTGGGAAGAGGGATTTCGGGGGGCTAGGAGAATTTGTGCTGGAGATGATTAGGGAAGTGGAGAGGATTTGTTCCAGAATGGAGTGGACAGTGGGGGTGGTATATAAAGCAAGCAATCCCTTCCAAATGGAGGTGATCAGTTCCTCTACATGCCACCCCAACGTCCCTCCTATATACCTCCTGTTGTCCCCAGGCCACTGTGTACTCCCCTGGCTCCCTCATCTCTCGCAGCACTGCTGGATTCCTCCTCTCCCACCAGCTGCTTCAGGGGATCTGTGAGAGTGGAGCAAGGGGCTGATAAATGTATCATTCACTGACACTTCCTTGTCTTAAAGCGGATTTCTGCCCCCCCCCCCCAAAAAAAAATGCTGCAGCTGCTGACTTTTATTATTAGGACACTTACCTGTCCAGGGCACCTGCAAAAGCCGATCTGTCCCTCTGCTCCCAAGTGCAGGCACTGGCATCTTCAGTAAGGGAATCAGGAAGTAAAGTCTTGCGGCTTTACAGCCTGGTTCCCTGCTGCGCATGCGCAAGTCACGCTACGCGTACTCACTTGTCCATGCTGTCTTCTGGGACCCGTGTGTCTCCCAGAAGATAGCAGGACAGACTGAGAAGGTGCCGGACATTGCGTAGATCACTGCGGAATCTGCGGCGATCTATCACCAGAAGTGGGAACAAATACCTGTATTAGACAGCTATATGCTCCCCCTGAAAGGTGCCAAATGTGACACTGGGGGGTGGGGACCGAAAAAGCGTAGGTTCCATTTTTGAGTGGAACTTTACTTTAATGATTAGTCAGTCATCTGTACTGGTCACTGACTCTGTTCATTCATAACTGAGGCATAATAAACTGTGTTTACTATGCTTTAAATTAACAGAAAGCCTCTGTTGAGAGCTATTCCTGTCCATTCATTCTGTGCAGCTGAGACTGCAGGGATGGAGATTGAGGGCTGTGTCCTCATTCTCCTTTCTCTGTCTCAAAGGTGAAACATCAGAGGTCTGTTTAGACCCATGATATCACACCAAAGCCTCCCAACAGGACCCCTAAAAAAATAAACATTTATTAAAAAATACCATTGTAAAAATAAATGAAATGAAATGGTCAAAACTAATAAACAAATAAAAAAATAAAATAAAACTACTTACACCAGTAGTAAGACTAATGCCGCGTACACACGGTCGTTTTTTGTGATGAATAAAAACAACGTTTTAAAAAACAGCATTTAAAATGATCGTGTGTGGGCAAAACGTTGTTTTATGTCTTCTGAAAAACTACCAAAAAAAAATTCGAACATGCTTCAATTTTTTATGTCGTTTTTCAGAATGTCCTCTTTTGTTTCACAAAAAATGATCGTGTGAACGACATGCTCAGAAGCAAGTTATGAGATGGGAGCTGCAATGGAACAGAGTGTCGTCGAACGTGGTGTACGTATAACCGCGCTTTGCAAGAGCATTTTCAGAAAAAGATGGTGTGTAGGCAATGTCGTTTTTTAAAATGAAGCTTGAAAAGCGTTGTTTTGTTTCGTGAGATAAAACAACGTTTTTTTACATCACAAAAAGTGATCGTGTGTACGCGGCATTAGAGTCACAAAGGTTGCACTTGCATACAGGCCCTGGTGTTTCGCCATCGTGGGGGGCGGACAGGGGGGCTCTTTATGATTCCTTGCACTGGGGCCCTGAAGGTTCTAGTTACGCCTCTGACACTGACAAAAACCAACAGTAATTGCAGAATATGCTATATGAATCCTGTATGATAGGCAATAGAGAAATAACAGGAAATGCCTAACCCACATCCACTTTAGTGCCATACCCACTGTTTTTTAACATAGTAAAGTGCTTAGCTAAAGTTGCATTCTGCTTGTACAGCTCTTTTACTGTCCTGAAGTAAATGCATGGCTCCTTTGACAATGTTGCCCCAAAATGTCACTTGTATCTTGTAACAAACAAAAAAACAATTGCCAGTAAATAAAACAGAAAATCAAGTATCTTAAATGCTTAGTTGCAGTGTTTTTTTTCTTTCTATAAATCATTTGTATTCACTTGCAATGTACTTTAAAATGTGCTAAATTTTTACTATTGCATTATCTACAAGTAGAGTGTAATGCCGCGTACACACGATCACTTAATGTGATGAAAAAAAACGAAGTTTTCTGTGAAGTAAAAAACAACGTTTTTGAAACTTCACTTTTCAAAGATGATGTTGCATAGACACCATCGTTTTTTTCACAAAAAGCGAGGTTACGTTCACCACTCTTTTCCATTGAAGCTCGCTTCATAACTAGCTTCTGGGCATGCGCGGGTTAAAAAACGTTGTTTTAAACAATGTTTTTTGCTACACACGGTGACTTTTTATGAAACAAAAAACAACGTTTTGAAAAACGACACATAAAATTGAAGCATGCTTCAATTTTTTTTTGTCGTTTTTTACAAGACATACAACAACGTTTTCCCCTACACACGGTCAATGAAATTGGCGTTTTTAAAAACTTCATTTTTTTTAATCACATAAAGTGATCGTGTGTACGCGGCATAAGTATTCTCTGTACTGGTTTGACTCCTCTATTACCTTTTAGTGTAGCAGCTGGGGTAGAGAAGGGGAACAGTACAGAGTGTCACTGAGTACTGAGTGACTGCTCTGAGTCAGCTTGGGCTATGTACATCACATCTAAGATGAATAAATGGGCTGCAATGTGCTACTCGTTAAAAATGTAATTGTTTATGCTACAATTAAGTCTTTATCAGCTAGCATGGCCTTAGTTGAAACAGATTTCCAATCTGTCATAGTGTCCCAGAATTTTAGCACAATCCTGGTGTCATGCAGATCAGGTCCATGTCCCCAGAATCGAGTTCTGGAACACTCATTCCAGGACCCGATTCAAATTCATTACTCAAACTGTCTGGCTCCTGCCTGACAGTAGGTGCATAGCCCCAGCAACAGAAGGAGATGGAGCAGGAGAAGCTACAGTTTAAGGCTGCATTCACACTATAGCGCGGCGTATTGTACCGCGATTTGCCGCGTCAAATTGCAGCGTTTTGTCCCGTGATTTGCCGCGACAAAACGCATAGTTTTTTAGCCTTGTTTTCACTGTAGGGGTGATTTTAACATTGTCGGCTATGCCCGAACGCCGAAGCCACCTGAAAAAAAAGGGTCCAGGACTTGTTTTGAGCTTCAGGCGTACAGCGTTTCGGCGTTCGGCGTGGAGATGTTTCAGGGGGAGGGGGAGCAAATACCTGTCAAATCTAGGTATTTGCTCCCACTTCTAGAGAGCGCCACACATTGTGCAGCAAACTATGCCATGTCCGGACCCCCCTGTCCCCCCGTCTTCTGGGAGACACACAGGTTTAAGAAAACAGCAGGGATAATTCAGAACGCATAGCGTGACTCGTGCATGCGGAGTAGCAAACCAGGAGTAAAGCCCAATGTCCTCACTAACTGGTTCCTTCACCAGGAATGGTGGCAGCACCACCCGTGAGTCGATCCGCAGATCGGCTTTGCAGTATATTTTGTTTTTTGCACGTTTCCCACAGTTTATTCCAGTGCGTTAGTGTATAGTTAACACAGTATATTTATGTGCGTTATTGCAGGTTTACCACAGTATATTTCAGTGCACTACTGTATGTCTGTTACTCCACGGTTAACATAGTATATTTCAGTGCATTTTTGCAGGTTTACCACAGTATATTGCAGTGTGTCAGCGCATGTAATCGCAGGATATTGCAGTGCATTACTGCACGTTTAATGCAGCATATTTTAGTGCATTATTGCAGGTTTACTGCAGTATATTGCAATGTGTTAATGTACTTTCAATGCAGTATATTTCAGTATTGCAGGTTTACGGCAGTACATTGCAGTGTATTAGTGCACATTTAATGCAGTATATTTAACTGCGTTGGTGTACATTTACCGCAGTATATTGCAGGGCATTAGTGCATGTTTAACACAGTATATTTCAGTGTGTAATTGCATGTTTAACGTAGTATATTTTGGTGAAGTACATCTTAGTGCGTTAGTGCATGATTACCGCAGTATATTGCTCTCCCCAAAAGGGGGCGCACAAGAGTCACCTCAGAGGCCTATCAGCTATTAAGAATATCCACAAAAGTCACAAAAGCTGACAATTGCGCGGACGTGCAATGCTGTACCCAAATAAAATGTATGTCCTTGTTTTCCCCACAAATAGAGCTTTTTCTGGTGGTATTTGATCACCAATGTGTTTTTTTTTTCACTCAAAAGAAGGCCATCAATTTTGAAAGAAAAAAAACAATAATTTTATTTTTTGCTATAAAACAGACCTAAATTAAAAACAAAATCTAATTTCTTCATCAATTTAGGCCAAAATGTATTCTGCTACATATTGATTTGTTCGCGCAAAAGTTATAGCGTCTACAAAATAGCGCATAGATTTATGGCCTTTTTATTTTATTTTTTTACAAGTAATGGCGACGATCAGGGATTTTTAGCGGGACTGCGACATTTAGGTGGACAGATCGGACACCTAACTGACATTTATTGATACTTTTTTGGGAACCAGGGACACTGCGTATTACAGTAATCAGTGTTAAAAAAAACTGCACTGGTATTGTACTAATGACACTGGCAGGGAAGGGGTTAACTTCAGGGGCAATCAAGGGGTTAACTGTGTTCCCTGGTTGTGTTTACCAGTGTTGCTCACGAATATTCGCATTGCAAATATTCGTTACGAATATTGCATATTCGAGTATTCGCGAATAAATTGAATATCGCGGTGAATATTCGCTATTGCGAATATTCGTATTTTTTCAAATGTATTTTTAAAACAGATCACATCCTAGTGATCTCCATCGACGTCTAAAAGCATTGCTGGTATGATTAGAGACCCTGGGCCGAGTAGCTGAGGCGATCCTTTTATGTTGACGAATATTCGCAATGCCCTTCTGTGTTTTGTGTATAAAAAAATTAATAAAAATTAGCTAGTCATATAAGTTTGTGTAAGTAGAGTTAGTGTTTAGTGCATATTAGTTTAGTAATCCAGGAAATGATCTCCGTTTTCGCTTGTTGACGAGAATTTCGCAATCAATTTCGCATTCGCATTAGCGAAATTTCGCATTCGCATCAGCGAAATTTCGCAAAATGTTTTTTTTGATAAAACATCACGAATATTCGATATTAACGAATATTTCGCGAATATTTTTCTATATATTCGTGAAATATCGCGAAATCGAATATGGCGTATTCCGCTCATCACTAGTGTTTACTAACTGTATGGGGATGGGCTGCCTGGGATAACACAGGGATCCGTCTTTCTTCATAGCAGAAAGACAATATCTTAGTGCAATCCCTTGTCAGAACAGAGATCTGCCTTGTTTACTTTGGCAGATCCCCATTCTATCTCTGCAGGGAACAATCGCGGGCAGCCGGCGGAAATCAAGTCCGCCGGTCCCCTGATTAGCTTCCCCGCTGGTCAATCGGCACATGCCCACAGAAGGTAGTGCACAAACCGCCCTATACGGTGGCTGTGGATGTGGTCCATCCTCAGACATAGCATAATTTCCTCGGTTTAGTGGTGTTGCCCATGCTATCCAGGCACAGCATGCAGAGAAGGTGTTGGACTGGCTTACTAAACCATCCTACATCAACCAAGCAGAGACTAGTGCACAGTCCACTACAGCTGCCAGAGTGTCTTTTTCTTCCTCCTTGCCCACAGCTACTCTTGCCATAGCCCCAGTATCACACACAAGGGAGTCAGCTGAGTTATTTGAACACAACATCAGCCATTTGCTCCTTGAAAAAGTACAAAACCAAACAAGAGAGGACACAAGAGATAATACAGAGGGTGCACTGGGGAGCAGGGAAATGAGAAAATGGGAAAAATAGGTTTGGGCATTTATAATTTCAGTAACATAATTTTCATGGAAGAATAACACAAAGTGTTACAATTAGGCCTTAAATACACCCCACAACAAAATATAAATACATTTAAAACATATATAGAACTTCAAAAAAGTATAAGGAAAATAAACATCAAAAACATTTCACAATTAATAAGTCTATCAGTAACCAGGAAGAAACAGAATAAGTACATAGCCACCTTAGGAACCAATCCACTTTCAACCCTAAAAAGAATAACAGACATTGGGCCAGATTCTCTAAGAAATTTGACGGCGTAGCGTAAGCCATTTACACTACGCCGCTGCATCGTACTAGAGCACGTGCCGTATTCTCCATGCACTTGCTCCGTAGTTTGCAGAGGCGTAGAGTAAATCGCCCAGCGTAAGCCCGCGTAATTCAAATGGGGCGGCTTGTATTTAAATTAAGCGCGCCCCCGCGTCGAACGAACTGCGCATGCGCCAGCCGGGGAAAAAGCCCAGTGCGCATGCTCCAGCTCACGTCGGAAAGCGCCGTTGAAACCAACGTCAAAACGACGTGATCGTCACTACGCAATGCCCTATTTGCGAACGAGTAAAACGACGTAAGCGACGGAAAAAGCCGACCCCGACGCCATACTTAACATGGCATCCGATGGCACCCGACGGCATCCGGCGGTACTTCGTAAGGTTACTCCTCATAGCATCAGGGGTAACCTTACGAGTTCGTAAACGACGTACGCGTCGACGGGGCGGCGTAAAAGCGATCGGGAATCGGCATAGTAGCCTCATTTGCATAGGCAAATGAGAAAACAACGTAAAGGCCACCTAGTGGCCGGAGTTGTCATTACAACTACGATCCGCAAGTGTAATGGTATTACACTTGTCGGATGTTTAAGCGTATCTATGCCAAAGTGATGCTAAGCATCACTCGCATAGATACGAGCCAAAAAAACGGCGATACGATGGGGTATCTGAGATACTCCGTCGTAGCGCCGCTGAGAATCTGGCCCATTGTTTGGAGGCTTTCAGAATGATGAAGGAAATTAAAGCTATAGATATCGACTTCCGGTTCCGGCGCCGCATGGAGTAGCTGCCCTTCACTGCAGCTCCCGCAGCACGACCGAATCCTGCCTGTAAAACCGGCTCTAGGAGCCCTACAACCTCTCCTCCACCTCTGGGCACGTCTCCCAGCACCCATGGACCGATTCCTAGAAAAAACGGGCGCTCACGCCCAAACGGCCCAGACGCTACAGCCGCCGCCGGCCTCGCCACAAATCGAGGCCCCGGTCTCGGCCTGCTCCGCTCCGCGGTCCGCAACACCGACGGCGGCGATGGAGGTAAGCGGCGACACCTCCCCCCCTCCAACCCCCCAGGCACACACTGCTCAGGACATGGGGGATAACATGGGGGATAACACCACAGAGCGCATCGCTCAGGCCGTTGCTGCCCTGCTGAACCCCATGATCGCAGCATCTGTGGAGAGGGCCGTGAACGCCGGGATGGCGCAAATCAAGGCTCAACTGGGGGAACATGGCTCCAGATTAAATGAACTGGAACACCGCTTGTCCAGCGCAGAAGAGGACCTCTATCAGTTACAGGCCCTGGAACATGCACAGGATAAGACAAACCAATATATCCTTCAGAAGTTAGATGACCTGGAGAACAGATCCAGGAGGAGCAACCTTAGGTATGTGGGGGTCCCGGAATCACTTCAAACATCTGCCCTCCAAGATCTCTGCTCTCACCGCATCCCAGAAGCGCTAGGCCTCCCAGGCCCATGCTTGGTAGAACGCGCCCACCGCATGGGTGCCTTCAACTCGGAACGCAAATCTCCGCGCCCGATAATTGCCAAGTACCTCAACTATGCTGATAAATCCCTCATACTACACACCTTCCGTCAAGCCCGTCAGCTACAGATAGACGGCATGAAAATTCTCGTGTTTGCTGACTACTCTATCGAAGTATCAAAGAAACGCAAAGCATTCCAACAGGTCTGCACAGAACTCTTTAAACAACAAATTAAATTCACGCTAGCCTTTCCAGCCATACTCCGTCTCAGGGCCCCGAACGGAGACCAGCTGTCCTTTCAAGACCCATCTGAAGCCGAAGCTTTCCTGAGGTCGCGGCAATCGCACCACCTTCCTCAGACGCCATCCAAAGCCCCACCACTCAACCGCCCCTTGGATCAAAGGAGCCCCAGAAAAGACTCTCCTAAGCGCTTCAAGACCACAGGAGTGGACCCAACCCGACCCACCACGAGATGATGTGTTTTCAAAGTGGAACTCTCTCCTGGCTATTCTCCTCTGACCCACTCATGCCAACCTCTTTGGGCACCCTCGCTATGCCGGGTCTGCTCTTGAACTTCCTAGACCTACGATCGGCAGGTGATCTGCACTTCCCTTCCCACCGGTCAGGTAGCCTATGTGAAATGACTTTCGTTGTCCTCATCTAACGTTTTCCTTTTGCAGGCTCATCTTCGCCATTCTTGTTATTGATGTTTTTTTTTTTTTTTTCTTGTTATCTCTCCCCTGTGTTCGGTTGTTTTGAATACATTTACGCCAACCATGTCCCCCCCCCCCCCCCGGTTGCCTACCAGTTAATATGTATGTGCCTACCAGCTATTATATATATGCAACCTCCCATTCCATGGCGCCCCTTGGCATCACTGTATGTACCCCGGAAGCTTATTTCCCTCCGCCCAGTATGCTGCCTTTTTCTTTTTTTAGCCACATGTCACCTTACTCTTTACTCTGTACTCCTGGGCCCCATGATAACGGAGTCGTGGCATGGGAGCCGGCTCATACAGTGACTCCATGTGGAAAAAAGTGAAGCTCTTATGTCTGGTTATGTTGTTCTTGTTGTTCTCGCTGATTTTTCCCCTAGCTGCCCCCCTAATTCCTTTCGCCTCCCCTCCCTCTCCCTCCGGTACCAACGCACCTCTGCCTTTAACCCGTCAATCCTCCAGTGACATTCACCCCCTACCCTCTCCTAATTTGGTGACTCCTCTCAACCCCCACATATACGGTGCTTTTCCTACAAATACGTCTCAGACCCCCTTTCCCACGCCCATTACATGAGAGTGATTTCATGGAACGTAAAGGGACTTAGATCCCCAAACAAGAGGATGAAGATCCTCAGACACCTAAAACGACTCAAAACAGATGTAGCCCTACTCCAGGAGACGCATCTGTCGGCTCCCGACTTCTCACGCATGAAAAAACTATGGGTAGGCACGGTCCTGGGCTCAGAAGCCGTCGACCGTAAGGCTGGCGTTCTCCTACTGATCCACAAAAACCTCCCTTGTTCGGTTCTTGCAGTTAACTCCGATACCCATGGCAGATTTCTGTCGGCGCACGTTAGGATAGGTAGTAAGGAACTGGTCATCTCTAATATCTATGCCCCTAACAACCCGGGTAAGGCCTTTTACCGCGAGTTGTCCTCGTGGCTACTACAAAATACACAACTCCCCCACCTGATCGGAGGTGACTTTAATGACACCCTACACCATATAGATGACAGGTCCTCTCCCAGACGGTCTAACCCGGTAATGGTCACTTCCAATCCCTTACCTTTCGCATCCACTATGGATTCCCTCCATCTCCGTGACATCTGGCGACTATCCCATCCCACGGACAGGGAATTTACATTCTATTCCAACCCCCATGCAGTCTTCACCAGAATAGACTATTTCTTTGCATCGGACGACTTGATCCCCTTGATATCGGCCACAGATATACTTGACATCGCTGTGTCTGACCATGCCCCGATATTGGTCTCGTTAAACAACTTGGACCTTCCCCCCCACCCAAAGATATGGCGCTTCCCTTCATACCTTCACAACCATTCTGACTTTCAACTTTTTATGGGAAAAGCCTGGGAGGAATACTCCTCGGCGAATGCCCCCCACACGGAAGACCCAAACCTCTTTTGGGACGCCGGGAAGGCGTTCCTCAGGGGTCAGATCATATCCTATGCAGCCTCTTTCAAGCGTAATGCTTTATCTCGGTACAAATTGGCCAGCTCACGTTTGCATCAAGCTCAAAGAACTCTTTACTTGTCCGACTCCCCCACCAACAGAGATGAATGGCACGCAGCTAAACGATCGTTTGATACCTGGGCAGACACGCTAGAAACAATCAAAAGGGCCACTTTAGATGCCACTCTCCATAAATTCGGGAACAAATCCGGCAAATTACTCGCCAGACTATGCAAGGGCCCCTTTACCCCCACTCATATCACATCCTTACGGGACTCCACCGGAGTGGTCCACACCTCGCCACCGGCTATTAACAAAGCAATGCTTCAGTACTACAAGACACTGTATGCGGCGGACCCCTTTGATAGAAACGCGGCAGTCACCTTCCTAGACAACCTGGCCATCCCCGAAATCTCCCCCTCTCAGCTAGAAGCCCTTAATGCCCCGATCTCCCTGGCCGAGGTATCCAACACCATTCGTAAACTTACCCCCTCTAAAGCCCCGGGCCCAGACGGCTTCACAGGCGAATTTTACAAGACCCTGCAAAGTATAGTGGAACCCACCCTTCACAAAGTATATAGCGGCGTGTGGTCCGGCGGCCCTTATCTTCCCTCCGGCAACCAGGCCATTGTTAAACTTCTCTCTAAGAAAGGCAAAGACCCCCTTAACCCTGGCTCGTACAGACCGATATCTTTACTGAACCTAGATGTAAAAATCCTTTCCAAAATCATCGCCAATAGGCTCGCCGACATTATCCCCTCCTTAATCCATCCGGCACAATCAGGATTTGTGAAGGGGAGAACAGCTTGCCTAAACATCCGGAAAGTGATGCTGGCCCTGGAACACGCCAAGCAACACCCGGATGGGGACTATGCCATCATTACCCTAGACGCGGAGAAAGCCTTCGACAATGTCAGCTTCGATTGGCTCTCCCTGTCTATGGCGAAAATGGGTTTCTCCGGGCCTTTCTGTCACCTCATTAAGGCGATGTACGCATCCCCGTCGGCAAAAGTGGTGGCTGCCGGAATACTTTCGGAGGACTTTCGGCTTCATAAGGGGACGCGTCAGGGTTGCCCTCTGTCCCCTCTCCTTTTCAACCTAGCCTTGGAACCCCTATCCAGACACCTCACCCAAGTGGCCCCCCTCCACGGTATAAAATGCGGCGCCCATGAATTACGATCCTCCCTCTTTGCGGACGATGTCCTTATTTTCTCGACAGACCCCTCTTCTGATATGCTCACCATCAAAACCATATTCGACAATTTCCGTGCATGCTCTGGCCTACGAATAAATTACTCCAAAAGTGAAATCCTCCCTTTAGGCTCCTGCCCCGACCCCCCTTGGACACGACACTCCATCTTTTCTGTCGCCACATCACACATCACCTATCTCGGCATAAAAATTGGCAAGCTACCCTCCTCCCTGTACCACTTGAACTACCCCCCCTTGATCAATAAAATCTCTCAGGAATTGACGAACTGGTCGGATCTGCCGCTCTCGCTTCTGGGGAGATGCCACCTAGTAAAAATGGTCAGCTTTGCCAGACTGCTGTACCCGATGCAGACTATCCCTCTACTGCTCCGCCATAAGGACATCAAGCTCATTGAATCGGCTATCTCTAAATTTATCTGGCACGGTAAGCGACCACGCATAGCTATGAAAAAACTCTTTCTCCCCAGGCACGAGGGCGGAGTTAGTCTCCCAAATGTTAGACTGTATAATTTAGCATGTTTACTGAGAACCAGCTTGGACTGGATATCACGTTCTTCCCGATACTCAAACTACGCCCTCGAATCAGACATGGCCCACCCCTTCTCCCTAGTGGCGCTACTACACTGCAGATGGAAATCGATCGCCCCCCCGCTCCAACATAACCTGATACTTAGGGACACTGCCATCGCCTGGAGGGAAACCAGAAAACTCCTTGGACTGTCCCCCTATGTGTCCCGTCATCTCACCATCCAAGGCAACCCGAGCTTCCCAGCGGGACTCGACCATAAACCCTTCAGACTGTGGCAGGAAAAGGGGCTTACACTCTTCACCTCCTTATGTGACCCCTCAACAGGCCGAATCCTACCCTTCGCAACCACGGCAGAGACTTTCGGACTACCCAACTCTCATGTCTTCCATTACTGGCAATGTGCCAACTACCTACGTTCCTCCTGCACTGAGCCATGCAAACACTTCTCTCCTACTTTTGCTGATCGACTTCTCTCAGAAGGCGCCTACAAAATCTCAGACATATACAAGCCCCTACTCAGCGAATCCGCATCCCCCTTATCCGCAACATCTGCTTCCAATTGGGGAAAGGACTTCCCAGTTGACGATCTGATACCCAAGTTGCTACAAGGCCTCAACACAGTTCAACGCATCACCCCGAACAAAATTTGGAGAGAAACCCAGCTGAAAATTGTCCACCGAGCACACATCCCCTTCCTTTACTCATCACAGGATCCAGACGGTCCTATCTGCCCTCTGTGCCACCATCCGAAGCCATCCCTGACACACCGTTTTTGGTCATGCTCATTCATCTCAGCCTTTTGGGACCAGGTTCTGGCATACACCTTTAAGATCACTCTAATGAAGCTACCCAAAGACCCCCTTCTCCTCATATTCGGCTACTGGGACCCACTACTGCTCCAGAGGTCACAACAAGATGTCTCCTCCGCCTCAACCACGGCACCTACCTCACAAACCAGCAAGCAATGGCCATTGATTTGTTTCCTTGTCGCACGCAGGGCAATCCTCAGAAATTGGATCTCCTCTCAACCCCCATCCATCACCCAGGTCACGCATGACCTCCTTCTTCTCCTCCACAGAGAACGAGCCACCACGGACTTCAAACGAGCCACTGCTAAGTCTCGCTTCCTCTCGATCTGGCATTCTTTTATGGACTCAGCGCTTTCCCAGGATGATTTGATCGCATTTGAACACTACTCCTTTTCGTACTTCAAACCCCCTCCCCCTGGACCCCCGGACGGTCACCCACCCCCTGCTGCTCAATCCACCACTTCATCCTGATACCAACCGATACCCTGGATGTCACCCCCCCTCCACCCTCCCCTCACCCAGTCACTAAATGTGCAACCTCTAGGTGCTCCCCTTCCTCCCCCCCGCCTCTCCCTCCCCCTTTGGCTCCCCCTACCCCTCCGCTTAGCAGGACTTGCAACTGTTTTTCTTGTTGTTTTTATTTTTTATTTTTGTGTGTCATCGCAGTGATATTTTGCTTTTTGCAATTTACTGACCGCCTGATCCCCCTTACTAGACTGTCTCTCAGATCCCACCAGTTCAGACCCAGTAGGGCTAGTCTTTTATATCTTCCTCCCTGTAGGGGGCTGGCAATATCTGTCACCTCCCCTCATGTCCTACCCCCTCTTCTTTTTGCACTTCTTTTCCGCCCCCCTTCCCTATTTTACCTATGTCGAGTTGCATTTATTCACTGCATTGTATGTACCAAATGTTTTATTTTTTCTGAAAACTCAAATAAACACTTTTTGAAAAAAAAAAAAAAAAGCTATAGATATAAAACCAATAACATGGGATAAATACATTAAGAAAGGGATAGAAGGACTGGAGAAAAATAAAATATATTCACAAGACTGTCAGATAAGAGAGGGAATTGTAGTCCTCAACAAGGAGACAGACACATATGAAAAATGAAAGGAAACTGCACTAACAAATGAATAGCTAAATTGACAAAACTAGTGAAAAAAACACAAAGAGAAGGAATATTAAATAAAAAAGAGGCATGTTATTTGATTCCAGAGGCTCCAAAAATACCCATAATATATCAGGTCCGTAAGATACACAAAGATGAAAAAAACCTGTCTGGGAGACCTAGTGGAATACATTCGGTATTTTCCAGAATTGGAGAATACTTAAACTATTTTCTCCAACCCATAGCCCAAAGTTACCCATCATATGTAAAAGATAGTGAGGATCTTATCAACAAAATATCCCAAAATATCCCAATCAAAGAAAAATGCGTACTCGCTATTGATGTAATTTTCCTATATGGCATTATAAATCAATAGGATAATGTAACGGTCAGGGGTTAATGCTGTTTACGATATTCCATTACACCAACCCACGACAGCTTATCGACACTCCACAATCTGGCAGACGAACATGGCCCATATGAATTCCCCAGAAAATGAGACACACAGCTCTGTTCTCTGGTTCAAAACAAATAGAACTTTTAATGGTTAACTCAGGCTCTTATACAGTTAGCAACCAAATGAACAATGACTGAACTCCACCCACAACATGACACAATGAGCCCAATACGCATTTTTAGTCAGACTTTCTGGCACCGATATAATCCACATGAGCTAATTAGCTACAGCTGACAAGTCAGACATCAATACTCCAGCTTTTCTCACCTGCTATCCAATACACATTTATAATCAATAGAAATTCACACAAAACAGTGTTAATTAGCATCACACAATGAAAAGGTCTTTCGAAGCCAGAGTTAGGCTAGTTTACATGACAGTAGCAGACTTGATTACCCCCTTAACAGTCTATGTTTCACATTGAATGAGTCACTCTCCTATTGATCGGTTGGGTTCAGAATCAACAACTTGTAATATTTCAATATATCCTGCAATACATGAATTATCATTACTGTCCCATCTCATGTAATCTGAGATATCATTTCTCAGTCATCCTATGCCCCTAGTGGACATAGGATGACCCTAGACACAAGAGTCATTGGTGAAGCTGACACAGGAGTATCACACACCCTTCAAGAGCCTCTGGGTCCCACAGACCATACCGTTACAGATGGGTTCTTAATAACAAAACCTAGATAAAAAGAAAGCAAAAATTATTTATGATCACTATACTTACGTTGGCCAAAAGCAGTTCTTTGCACAAAAAAGAGATGTGGCAATGGGGAAAAAATATGCCCTAACGGTTGCCAATATATTCATGAGTAGATGGGAAAATTATGGAAACAATCTATGGAGAACAATTTAAAAATCTTTCTTGAAATAAATTAAAATAAATACAATATACAGTGTAGTTTACAGCCAATTATGACAGAGAAAAGGTACAATATTTAGATCTGGAAATATTCCATTGGGAAGGGAAATTGGGCACCAAAACATATTTTAAAAAAACTGACTGCAACGGATATATTCCGGTAAGTAGAGGACACCACCCAAGATGGTTTAAAGCAATACCTAAAAGCTAGTTGATTAAAATTAAAATGAACTGTGTTAAAACAAGCGATTTTATTGTAAATAGATTTATAGAAAAAGGGTATAGAGTACAGGAATTGAGAAAAATAAAACAACAAGTTAGAGATATGAATAGAGAACAATTGTTACAACCCAAATGAAAACAACCAAATTTACTACACTACAGCATTTAATACTGAATTTAATAGACAGTATAAACAAATAGAAAAATCCTTTAAAAAACAATGGCCCATATTATGCAGAGACCCTATACTCCAGAATATTCTTTCAAAAGGCCCAAAATGTATAAATAGAAGGCCATCAATTAAAAAAAAAAAAAAAAAGGTCAAAACCATCACAGACACCCCCCCCCCCCCCCCCCAAGCAAAACAGTCGTGTTTTTAAACCAGATCGGATTTTATGAAGTGTGAGAGGTGTGTAGCATGTAGAACATGAAAAAATTGTAATTCTAAAAAAAAAAAAAAAAAATACACAGTTCAAATCCAATAACACAGGTGAAACATTTCAGATCAAAATGTTTTTACTTGCCACACTACAAATGTCACCTACTTACTGAAATGTATGTGAAATGTATGTGCGGATGGTAGAACCACCCATGAATTAAGAATAAGACTGAGACATAAACAATATTAAATGTTTTAACATTTAAAAAAAAATACCATAATAAAGACCCAAAAGACTTGAGAATTAGTGCAATAGACAGAATTGAAGACCATTGGCGAGGCATGTTTTTTAATTTATATTATTATACATGAATTATACTTAAAATGTATTTGCTTATACTAACAATATTTTGTATATATTAATTTGAAATAGCAGAAAAATGACTACATTGTTATCAAGATTATTATGTTATATGTAAATGTAGGGATGTGTGATGCCACCCTGCAACTGAAAAAGCCATCATAATTTGTATAGAATTGTAAAACAGATGAGAATACTTAGAATATAACATCTAGTGACACAAGCTCAAAGTCAGGCCTCGTACACACGACCGGGTTTCTCAGCAAAAACCAGCAAGAAAACTGCTTCTTGCCGAGATTCCCGTTCGTGTGTACCATGCATTCAGATTTCACCTGCTCTCTTTTTTCTCGTTGAGATTCTTGTTTGCCTGTTTCCAGACGAGAAACCCGAGAGTGTGTATAGTTACCTGTCGCTGTGGAAACCCGCTCATGCTCGAAATGACTTTGACTCATGTGCGGTAGCTTTTACGGTAGAGGTAGTGTGAATCAAGATGGCGGCGACAGCATCGAATGCGACAAGCGCATGCTCGTCATATGCGATAACGTCACCACGTTCTTTCCTTTCAAGAGAACCGCGGTTCTTTTGAAATTAAAGTCAGTACACTCGGGCGGCAAGAGTTTCTTGCCAAGAATCTCGTCAGGGAAAACAACAGGTATTTCCTGACGAGATTCTCGGTCGTGTGTACAAGGCCTCAGAGTAAGTAGTCATGCACCGAGGGGTGGGAGTGTACTAGAGATAGAAGGTGGTCAATTGAAACGAATAGGAATAAGCTAGTGCGTGTGTACTAAGTAAAGAGGAAGCACTAGAATAGGTGTAGTAGGAGGAATTAGCTACATAAATATTGAACCACCCACCGAAGATCTGGAGGACATAAGGAAAATGCATTAGTGGGTGGATACTTCCAGTGAGATCACGTCCGCCCTTTGGAATGCAGATCGCGTTTTTACGTACCTACATACAAGAGGAGTAGTGTACAATCTGCTTTTACATGCTTTTATACCATTAAAAACTGAATTATGCTATGGATCTCTCCTGGTTCTATTCCCCTATATACTTGCGAGGAGTCTTTTTACCTATCTGTTGGAAACTCTGAGAAGGGAAAGATACAACTATCCACTGGAGGATCACAAGCCCCTTTTAACACAGACGCATAACCAACTAAAAGTTGGAGAGTGAGGGCACATTAGGTGGGGAGCACGGCATGGCACTTTTTTGACAGTATTTGTCACTAGAGAACGCTAAGCACTTTAAAGAACTTTTGCATTCACAGAACACAGATTGATTGTTTATGTTTTTTTTTTATTAATTTATTTTCTTACTATCTTGCATGAGGAATATTAATTTAGTTTTTTTTTCCTCTGATTATTTTGCATGAGGAAATACATCATTGCATCTCATTGAAGGATTACACAAATTTTAAGGTATATTATTAGATTATTCCACAGCGCGGGGATTATAACTAGAGTTGTCCCGATACCGATACTAGTATCGGTATCGGGACCGCAAATGCTGCTGATGCCCTGTCCGATACTTCAAGAGAAGTGACAAGAGAGCAGTGGGCAGAGAGCATTGACAGCTTCAGTACAGGCAGCTCTGAGCGCTCATACACAGTCTCCTCCTCATCCATGAAGCCAGGGAGAGGAGAGGGGATCCTGGACACACATCACCCCTCGGGTCAAGTCCTCCAGCTTCCGGCACATCGTCTCCAAACCACCCGGCATCTCAACTCCATGACAGGCACACACCCGTCCCGAACCCCGCTCACTCCTCCACAGGGGAAGACGATCCTCCTGGGAACACCAAGTCCTGCAAACCCATGCTGTACGGCTCCTAGGGGTGAAAGGTGAGCACAGACCGCCTATGGTTGAGCCTACTTAACTCTGAATGGCGGCAACGGGGATGAAGAGTGTCTTCCTGTTTATGTGGCTGCGGTGAGGTGAGGTGAGAGCGTGTCACTGGATAAGTGTGTGTAAGGGGCACTCATCCTCTACATCCCTCCTTCACTTTATTCTCCATATGTGGGAATGGGGGAGAGTGTACATGAACTCAGAAAAAAAGTCTCCTTTCCACAGATGGGCACCCCCCGCTCCTCCTACTATCTCCTACAGGCCTACTAATCACTGTGTAGTGCCAGGCCTGCCTGGGGAATAGTTTTGCTATAGAGGGAATGGCAAAGCCAATGCTGGCTGTGAACATCTCATTGTACTTTATTATAACATTACACTATACAATCTGTACAATTCTGATTTCTTCTAATCATACATACATACATGAAAAAAAGTATCGGTACTTGTACTCAGTCCTAAAAAAGTGGTATCGGGACAACCCTAGTTATAACGTTCAAACATTTCAGCTCTGTACCATCACATGGACGGCAATGTTGTGGCATCGTTGGGCAAGGCAGTCAGCTGCAAGGTCCACGTTACTGCTGACACGTGGTTCAGCCAGCATGGTTAGGGATGCTATATTTCATTCAAAATTGCATGACAGGGCTCAGTGCTGCAGCTTGTTGTGCCACCATGTCTTTATACACCTACTGGTCCTCAATTTGGTGGTGCAGCATTTCATAAGCAGGTACTCAGGGTTGGAAGATCTGCTATAGAAGGGCAAAAAAGTCTGTAGCCATTTCAGGTAGTCATACTGGCTGAAATTCAGCGGCAATTCCACCTGCTTATAAACTGCCTGATTTGAGACGTGCCGCAAGGTAGAACTCAACTTTTGCAATGCTGCAGCAGCTGCACATGCAGCAGAGGGCCGTCCATGAGTACCTGTGTGAGGATGGCACAAGGACAGGCTCAGGCTGGCGCAGCTTTTTTCCCCACGCCAATGGCTGCTGATAAAGGATGCATGCACTGTACTGTCATCATTTGAGGAGACCACAAGGATGGTGAGACGTGACAATGCATGTATCAGTGACACAATTCTTGTTGTTTTCCTGCTGGAGCATATTCTGTGTGGCATTATTGACAGGGCACTCGAGGCAGAGTAGTCGAAGGAAGAGCAGGACTTCCTTTCCTCTCAAGGCCCGCTTTATGCAAACACCATTCATCCAGGGATGTCATCTTCCACATCCCATTGACAGCGTCTGAATCATATAGTGGGAGATTATCTAGGAGTGAAAAAACAGACATGGAGAGATTTCCAGTTGAACTTGGCTTGATGATATTAAAGGGCAGCAGTGAGGCAGACGGATTAGCAACAGGAGCTCCACAGCGGCGCACGTCTCCTAGGATTAGGAGCGTGTGTGTCATAGCTCCAGGCAGGCGTAGGAGGTAGACAGCTAGACAGGCAGTGTCCCTCCCAGCCCTGCAAACCGTGCTCCAGCTCCTGGCCAAGCCTCTGCTCTGGGTTCACCCCTTAGGCGAATCATTTTTTCTCCTCCTGAGCCCCCCTTCTCCAGACATCCTCCCCAGGTAGGCACTATTTTTCTGTTCACCTCCCCTGGGACCGACTGGCGGCCGTCCTTTTCAGGACAAGCCACCGGATCACTGGGGCCTCTTTCCCTCTCCCTATCCCACATTACCACCTACCATTACCACCCACCAGCCAAGCAACCCTCCCCCGGCGTCTCCCCGCCTCTATCCCCCGTTATTTCCCCGTTTTCTCCCCTGAACCGCGCCAGCCACTGCTGATTCGCGGCCGCCGCATCTCAGGAAAGGCCGCGGCTTCATCCGCGGCCTAGCGGCGCGCCGCTCTCCCGCCTAAAATACCGCTAGTAACCCCCCAAGAGTTCACCCCCAGCCCCTGTAGGACTCATCCACCCCTGGCTTAACAACCTGTCCCCCCCCTGCTCACCAATCCACCCAGCTGGCCACACACCAGCCTGGGTCCCTGGTCCTGCTCCTGGTCGGCGGCCATCTTGGTTCACCCCAACAGCAGTGTCAGCTCTCCCCCCCACCCCCCTTGTGCACAACTTAATAGCACTTGATCCAGGGGTTCGCCCGATCACCTCTCAGGGATCAGGAAGGAATTTTTTCCCCTACCAAAGCAAATTGGCATAGCACGGTTAGGGTTTTTTTGCCTTCCTCTGGACCAAGCCGGGAGGATTCACCGAATCCTCTCTTCATCGCCACCATAAAAAACGACTTTTCCCCTGGTGAATGGCGACCGTGGCTAATCTGCGGTACTCTGCAGAAGCCATTTGGAATCTGAGGCGTTTCGCCGCAATACTACCAGCCATCACCAAAAAATCCCTAAGAATTGAGCAACTTTTGAGGATGGATCGACGATCGACGGTCAAAAATTTTAGCCGTTTACCCCAGCCTAAGCACATTTCATGTGCTCTGATCAACACAAGATCGGCAGTAAAACACCGACTTGAAATCCATGATTTCATTCTACAACACGATCTAGACTGCCTCTTCATTACAGAGAGCTGGCTAACAGCCGACTGTAACACCATTCTAGGAGAACTGGTGCCAGAAAACTACCGTATTATAACGGAAAACAGAATAGGGCAAAGAGGAGGGGGCCTGGCAGTGATTTGCAAGACTCAGCTTGCAATCACCAAACCAATCCTTCAAAATCCTCTTTCATTCATGGAAACCCTTACGCTACAACTGCAAACAAATTCAAAAGAGACCATCCACATTCTGCTCTGCTATAGGCCACCCGGCCCAAAATCACAGCTGCTATCATCATGGACGGATTTCTTCTCCACTTACACCCTCAACAGCAAACATTTTTTGCTGCTCTGGGATTTCAACCTCTGGGCCAATTCCTCACAAGACCCCATTGCCGATGCCTGTATTAACCACCTGGTAGATTTAGGGTCACAGCAACTAGTATGTGGACCCACACATGCTTCAGGTCACACACTTGATCTTATTTTCAGACAAGATCTGGAAATAAAAATTTTGGAAAATGAAAAGTTGCCATGGACAGACCACCATGCAATTAAATTCATTATTTCCACAATTCCCCCCGCAACAAAAACATCAAATCCAGTGACAACACACTGGACTAGATGTCAGAAGAAGCTCCACTCGGAACTCTTCAAAACCACTTTAAGGGAAAAAATAGAAACAATTCAGCCGCATCAAACGGCCGTTGAAACACTGGATGCCATAAACTCGGCCATGCTACAGTCAGCCGACTTGGTAGCGCCGAAACGCAAATCCCGCACCTGGAAAAACAACCGCAGCTGGTTTAACAACCAGCTGTCATTACTGAAGCAAGAACGCAGAAGGGCAGAATCTGCCTGGAAAATAAGTTCTTCAGAGCTAAACCTATCCATCTACAAGGCGACAACAAGAAAATACCACAAAGAAATTTTTCAAGCCAAGAAAAATTATTTTTCGGAGGCTATCAACAGCGCCTTAAACCGCCCCCGCAAACTCTTCAAGATGGACACTCAGACCATGAAACCAGGATGTATTGAAGCACCCAATACAGACACACAAGAATTTTGCAATGAACTATCGGATTGCTTCATTAATAAAATCGAGGCTATCCGTGAAAGCATTCAGCAAAACAATCCCCCCCTCAGCCCCCCCTGCAGCCTCTCGCACAACACCCATAGTAATTCTCCTATATCGGGTAAGTTCACCCTGGAACCCATCTCCATCGAGACCTCTAAGAATATCATTGGGGCTTTGCGCAATGGCACAGCACCAAATGACATTATCCCCACAAAACTGCTGAAGGAATGCGCCTACATCCTGGCTCCTCCCATCATGCAGCTTATCAACCAGTCTTTCTTGGAGGGCATAGTGCCCTTACAGTTGAAAGAGGGTATAATCCAACCCATCCTGAAGAAACCCTCCCTGGACCCCAAGGACCCACTCCACCGCCGTCCCATAACAAGCCTCAATGTACTCTCAAAAGTAATGGAAAAAGTAGTGGTACAACAGCTGCAACAGCATCTAGATACCCACAAGCTACTTGATCCATTGCAATCAGGGTTCCGTCCCGGACACGGGACTGAAACCGCGCTGCTCAAAGTATGGGACGATGTTCTTGAGGCCGCAGACGAAGGAGAATCTTGTCTTCTAGTTCTGTTGGACCTAAGTGCAGCTTTCGACACTGTAGACCACAAACTGTTACTCACGCGGCTTGCTGAAGTAGCCAGAGTCGCAGAAGGCGATTTATCTTGGTTCTCCTCTTTTTTGGAAAACCGATCGCAAACAGTGAAGTTAGGACCCTTCACATCTGAGAAACGCACAGTAACATGCGGAGTCCCTCAAGGATCGCCTCTGTCACCAGTGCTGTTTAACATCTATCTTCGTCCTCTTTTTGAGATTATCAGCAGCCAAAAACTGCTTTACCACTCATATGCAGACGACACGCAACTGTATTTCCGCATTTGCAATAAAAACGATCACCGCCTCAATCTAGAGACATGTCTCTCTTTGATAGAAGACTGGATGACAAAGAGTTATCTTAAACTCAACGGAGCGAAAATAGAACTTCTCCTGTTTCACGCCAAACAAAGGAATCAACCTGCAACAACCTGGACACCCCCACCCATTCTGGGCAAAATCATCACCCCTAGCGCCAAAGTCAAAAGTCTCGGGGTCATCTTTGACTCCTACATGACTATGGACGCACAAATAGGGTCAGTAGTCAGCGGATCCCACCATCTGTTGCGCCTACTACGCAGACTTACCCCTTTCATCCTCAAAGAAGATTTAGCGGTCGTGGTGGGAGCAATTGTTAACTCCAGACTGGATTATGCAAATGCCCTTTACTTCGGACTCCCCAAGTACCAAATCGCTCGTCTGCAAGTCATTCAAAATACGGCCGCCAGACTTGTGACTGGAAAAAAAAACTGGGAATCCATCTCACCTTCACTGAGAACCCTTCACTGGTTACCAGTTAAAGACAGGATTGCTTTTAAATCTCTCTGTCTAACGCATAGATGTATCCATGGGAATGCCCCCCAATATCTATGCGATAAAATAAAAGCTCACAATCCCAATCGCATCCTGCGATCCACCAATCAGAACCTACTACAGATCCCAAAAGCCAACAAGTCCAAAGGAGAAAGAAGATTCGCTGTCCAAGGTCCCAGACTATGGAACGCTTTACCAACCAGCATTGGGTTGGAGGCGAATCACTTAGCCTTCAGGAGAAAGATCAAGACTCATCTCTTTTGATATCAAAGGAGACAGGAACAACAAGTGCCCAGAGGCGATTCAGTTCGCATGTGCCGCGCTCTATAAGTTTTTCATTCATTCATTCATTCAGAATGCAATTGAGCTGCTGGGCTGTCCTGCATCCAGCGTGCTTTCCAATCGACATTCAGTGCTGCTTAAAAACAGGTGCATATTATTTTAGTTTTTGACAGCAAGGCAAATTCTTACTTTTATCAAGAGTACCTTTTTAATGTCACAGTGTGAAGGCATCACTAACACCCAAAACACCTCTAACACCTCTTACTTCAATGTAAAGTCTGCGAAAGAGACACCAGACTTTATATACAGTATATAATTTTTTTTTAAATAAGAACAAAAGATGATCAGGACAGCCGCACTCCAATCCAACGTAACTTTAATGTAAAAAACTGGAAACAGGCACTACAAGTCACATAAACGGAACCGAGGAAACTGACACTTTTCACACTAACTTCAGTGTTTACTCATAGCTATGAGTAAACACTGAAGTTAGTGCGAAACACGTTAGATGTCCTAGGTTCCATTGCTGTGACTTGTAGTGCCTGTTTCCAGTTTTTTGAGAAATTGAGAAAATGGGACTATGGACTTTATATAGAAAAATATGCATTCAACATTAAGATAATGTTATTGTGAGCGCATTTTAACCATAATCAAGAAAAAGCCTAATGCCTGTCCATGAGTGCTGAACAGACATTTGGTTATACAGGAACAATAGTCTAAAGCCAGCCATAGGTGGTTCGAATCTCAGCCAGTTCAGCAGGGACCAGCTGAGATTCAAACCATTTACGTGCAGGCTGAATGTATCCAAGTTAATTGATCGATCAACTTGGATACAACCAGCCTGTCAGGTTTTAATTTTTTTATACAAGCCTATCATAGTAGTAATCACTGTGTTCTCTTGGCAAAGACGGATCCCCTCACCCTGCCGACAGAAGAACACAATGGCTCCATAGGAAGGGTTCCCCCATCAACACTAACTACTAACTCATGGTTGCAGGAAAGAAAATTGCTCCATCTATGGCTGGCTTAACTCTAGGTTTTGTGTTACCAAGCTGGTCCAAACAAACTATTTCCAATACTAAGAAATGTTCCTTCTATCAGGGCTCTATAAGCGGCTCCATATAGTCAACAGTTCTGTGTTCTGGCAGCAGCACAGGGACTTCCTATTCCATTCCTGAAACAAAATTGAGTCAAGATGAACACTGCTCAGCCTATTTCAGGTAGTCTTATATTTTTATAAATTTGGGTATTTGCCGAACATGCAAACAGGCGATGTTTGGGTCGAACTTATGTTCGCCTGAACTGCTCGCTCAACACTAGACATACACGGTATTCTATTCTATAATTCAGAAACAGGTTAAAAAGTAACATTCTCAACAATGAACCACAAACAACCTTAAACTACCCTAAATATGTATGATATCAATCATTACTTTGATGGTTTCTTTAAAAACAGGTTTTTGTTCATTCACAGGTTACATTCTCTAAGCCTATAAACCTTGACTGAGGCAGGCCATAGACAGTACAAAGTTCTTTCCTGAAGCCACAATTAACACAGACAGTGCTGACAGGGGAATCCCTCCCGCCGAGCCATTGGACTGTTTCACCTTCCCTGCTGGGAGAAGACCGTAATTATTGCTAGCAGCTATATTAGCCATTAGCGATAATCGCAAGTAAATCTGGCAGGCTGGTTGTCGATCGATCAACTTGGTACATTCAGCCTGCCCAAACACAGTTCAAATCTCGGCTGGTTCAGCAGCCGGTCTTTCACTTTATAGGGAACTGCGTCAAAACATTTGTTCAGTCCAAACACTGCCTTGTCTTATGGTTGGTACACATATTTACATTGTTTTAAAAAAAACCAAGAGATTTAATTTAGTAGTTGCTCATTTGTTTTTAATTTACATTGTTATATACTGCAATTACCTAAAAAATATAAATGTATGAGGTGTCGGTTAAAAAGAAACAATGCAGAATTGGAGTGTTCTATATTAGGTTGTGCTTTATTGCTTGAGGACTGTTTTCTAGCTGCCAAATTGCAGCATGTCTACAGCTTCCATTTTTCAGCTTAATAGAAATAGTTGCTTTCCTTCCTACTTCTGAATCATTACCTGAAATATGTCAAACTAAACTGTCAAAAGAATCTGTATCCATTAGGCATAAGAGCTATTTTAAAAGTGCATAACATTGTTTGACATTAATATTACCGATAATTAGAGATGAACAAATAAAAAAAAATCTACTCTGCTGGCAATTTAATCTATTCATTCTTGCTATCTTGATCATCAGATTTTAATTTGCTAATCCACCCATAATTACTTTAGTAAAATGGTATATATTTTTTTGCAAATAGTTGTTTTTTTCTTAATAAAAATTATGTGCAGATCTCTCACCCCAACTAGCCTGGAATATTAGGCAACAGAACTAATATCCCCATGGCTGGGGGCTAATAGTACGTAGACAAGTGCACTGGTTGGAAAATAGCTGGGAGTATACTCAAAAAATGAATAGTGATGAGCAAACTGATCCACCTAGTCCATGATTCAATGTGCACTGGGACAATCTGCTAGAGGCAAAAATCCATCACATTTTGATTTGTGCCATGTCTTATCTATGTGCATGGTGGTTGTTTGTTAGTTTGCATGTCCCTCAAAATGCCTTGAATGTGTTACAAATCTCCAGTGGTGGTGCAGAGGGGAGCAGCGTGGGGTTAAGGGGAAGGGGAACAACTTGCTAATGCTCTAGCCCCAAATTTTCACCACCATCCATACAGCATTTTAACTCTCAGAAAGCAGAGCAGGCTCTTTATACAAAAGACTCAAATTACCACTCTAAAGGGAACCTACAATGTTGTGGGTCATGTTGTGCTCCACATGCCAGTATTGTGTCACAGATAGAGTGCTGGCACATAACCTAGAGAGGTTTTTTCTTTTCAATAGTTTTTATTGACAATTTTCACATAAAACAGATGTAAACAAAAAGCTGTTGTTTGTTGCAAGGCAGTAGAACAATGCCATGTATCGATTACAATCAAGGTAACATAGTAATGTAAATAATAGGTAACCTGAATATCTTATAGGCTACCTAATACAGGTAATACAGTGGAGGTGAGGATTATCTGCCATCCCAGGACACCCCTTTTGTGTTCAAGACTGTGTTCTGGACTACAGACAACCCTCCACTTCTGCATGTCAGACCATTCAATTGTACTGTTTGCTATATAATGACGAAAACCATAATACGATCAACAGTAATCAGGATAGATTATTTCAAGATTTGGGAAAGTAGATTCCTATCCTTGACATTTGAAAACATAAAACAAATACTCCTGCACATGAGTGGATTGTCGAACAATCAATGGACCATGGAAATGACGATAACGATATCACTGGCCTTGCTGCCCTTCATGGACGGGGATATCCTAGTAGCAAACAAGAAAAGTACAACAAAGGCGCACCAGCCTAGTGTATTACTGTTGTAACAAATTTATTAAAATACCATATAAAATACCTACTCACAATCATGGTAGAAAGAATCGCAGTAAGAAGCTTATTCCACAAAGGCTGCAGAAAGCGGACCCCGAAACGCACTCCAACTGCTCATAGAGGAAATGAAGAGGGTCACTGCCAGATATGACTATCCTTGACACCCTTACCTGTCAGATATAGGACTCTCCTAAGATTAGATATTGTCAGAGTGGTCAGAGGTTTATCTTCGTACCATACCAACCATGGGTACCACAATTGATAAATACGGTCTCTATTTTTGTGTCTAAGTGCTATGGTCAGTTTTTGCTAAATATTTTATGTTTAAAGGTTTTTATTGGGTTTTACAAATACAGGCCAACAAAGTCATACAGTGGTGAGCATGAGAGAATCATGTTACATATCTATCACAAGTGATAACTGTCAGGCAAACGACTACACCAGTAAAATAATCAGGGAAACACGGTAACAACAGTAGTAGGCCGGAGACCTTGCCTGGGAAGTACAGAGGCCCAGGCATCCCTTAGGAGAAACCCCCTGCAGCCTATCCCCCGCCCCCCGGTAGGGAGCTAACTGTGCAGGGGGGGATGCAGGGGGGCCCTGCCCCAGAGTATCTCCAAAGAAGCCTGAAAATAGGGGTCTCTGCATTCTAGTGAGAAGCCGTAAAAGGCAGACAGTCGTACCGTGGCCCGGTACAAAAACGCACCACCTAACTTATAACCTAAAAAAAAATAAAACAAAAATGGAACAATGCACAGACCTGTTGAGCTCTGAATCAGACGGTGAGAGGGACAGCTCCCGGGGCAAAATCCCCGGTGCTTCCCCAAGGGGGTGTCAGGTGGGAGGGGATAGTCGGAAAGAAAAGAGAAGTAAAGAAGGAGGGGACAGAGGAAAAGGAGTGCAGCAACAGAAGGTGGAAATCTAAGCCAGGACCTCTCAGCAGGACAGGAAAATGGAATCGCCAATCCCCATGTAGGTGGCCCATGGTTCCCAAATCTCCCGAAACTGCGGGAGAGTGTCTAAGATAGAGCTCACCATTTTCTCCTGCGACATAAGCCAGGATATCTTTCGTTTAACCGCTGTGACGGAGACTTTGGGACATTTCCATGCTCTGGCTAAGGTGATTTTGGACCCCAAGAAGATGAAGAAAACTAATTTACGGGTTGGCTGTGTTGCTCGGGGGAGGCGCTGATTAAGCAGAGCCATCAAAGGAGACCTGGGGATCGTTAGGCCCGAGACCATGGACGCTATCCGGAATATTTTGGTCCAGAAGCTCCTGATTTTGGGACATTCCCACCAAACGTGCAGCATGGTGCCCCTCATCTGGCACCCTCGGAAACATAAGGGTGAGGCTGAGGGGAACATAGCTGCCAGCCGGATGGGAGTGAGGTACCATCTGGTGATCACCTTCAAATTGGCTTCAATGAGAGAGATACTGGAGATCCCTTTAAAAGATGAAAAATAAGTTTTGTGCCAAGTATCTAGGTCCCACGTCACCTGCAAGTCATCCTCCCAGGCTAGCATGTAGGCCGTCTTACGGTCATTAGAGGCAAGTGACGAATATATTCTGGAGATCCCTCCTCTCTGCTCCATGTCGTCTCCACACCACTGTTCATACGGTGTGAGTTGGGGGGGTGCAGGGTTCCCCAACCGGAGAGATCGGAGAAAGCAGGATAATTGATGGTATCGAAATCGTTCAGACGAAGGCAAGTTCAAGGTCTTAACACAATGGGCGAGGGAAAGGGGTCCCGAAGGCGAGAGGAAGTGCCCGATCCGATACATCCCCTTATCCAACCACCACCCGAAGGCCCTGATGTCCATCCCCGGGGGAAAATCAGGATTGTGGAAGATGTGTGCTAAGGGCCTACATGAAGAGACCAGGAGAGGGTTGTTCCTGAGTCCATCCCAGATTGCAAACGTGTGAGACAGGGATGGACAGAGGATAGGCGGTCTAGCTTTTGGGGGTGTCCAGAGGAGGAAGTCAAGGGTAAAAGAAGGGACCGCTTGCCTCTCCATGTCCACCCAGTCAGGCTTGGCCACTTTACTGTATACCGTGGAGAGCTGAGCGAGTCTAGCCGCCTGGAAGTACCAAAGTAGGTTGGGCAATCCCAATCCCCCTTGGCTCCTAAGCCTAAAAAGGGTGTGTCTAGACAGGCGACGGCCAGATCCTCCCCAAACAAACTTGATGACCTTAGATTGGAGTGCATTTAAGTGGTCCCTCCTGATCGAGATCGGGAGGGAGCGGAAGACATATAAGAGTCGCGGAAGCAGGGTCATTTTTACGGAGTTGATCCTACCCAGCCACGACAATTGATGTGGGTGCCACTGTTTAAGATCTAATTCCAGTTTCTTGAACACGGGGGGATAATTGGCTTGATAGAGTAGTTCGAATTTAGGGGTTAAATTAATTCCCAAGTAGCGGACAGACGAGTCACTCCATCGAAAACGAAAGGAGTCCTTCAGCTGGGCGACCACAGGTAGAGGGAGGGATATATTTAGGGCCTGAGATTTGGCATAATTGACCCGTAACCCCGAAACATCCGCAAAATCATCCAATGTTTTGCAAATCACTGGAAGAGAGGTGACCGGGGAGGTCACAAAAAGGATCAGATCGTCCGCGAACAAACCGCATTTGTGTGTCGAGGAGCCGCAACGGACTCCCACTATGTCTGGATGAGACCTAATGGCAATGGCCAGAGATTCAATGGCTATGGCGAAAATTAGCGGTGAAAGGGGACAGCCCTGGCGAGTGCCTTTCCTTATTGCAATGGGGTCCGAATACAAGCCCAGTAGTTTGACTCTGGCTTCAGGGTTGGAGTATAGGGATCGGATAAGCCCGGTGAACCTGGGGCCAAAACCCCAGCGCTCCAGGATCGTGTTAATGTAGGACCATGAGACAGAGTCGAAGGCCTTCTGAAGATCCAACGACAGCAACATCCCTGCCTGAGCCCCTCCACCATCCCAGCCTGATTGTAACAGTGACATAACATCGATCACCCTCCTAATTTGGTCTGGCCCCTGACGACCGGGTATGAACCCGACTTGGTCTTTGTGGATGTAAGTTCCGATGAAGGACGCTAAGCGGTCGGCCAGAACCTTGGTCATTATTTTGAGGTCGTTATTAATGAGGGATATCGGCCTATAGTTACTGACCTCTCCCGGGTCCTTGTCAGGTTTAGGGATAACGGAGATGAAGGCGGCATTCAATTGCATACCCATGGGCTCTCCCTTAGTTTTAGAGTTGAAGAAGTTTGCGAGATGGGGGGCTAAGATCGGAGCGAAGGCCTTATAATAGGGGGTGGAGAACCCATCAGGTCCCGGGGCAGAGGTGCCCTTCAGGCCTTTAATGACCTCCAAGATTTCTTCCGTGGATATTGGCGCCTCGAGTCTGTCTCTGTGGTCCCTCGAAAGAGTGGGGATGGGGAGGTCGTCCAGGAACTTGGTCCCGGTGAGGTCCCTCCCTGCCCAGGGATCATTGTAAAGATCCGTATAGAAAGTGTGAAATGCCTGCAATATTTTGCGAGGGTTTGCCGTGGGGGGGCCTCCTGCTATGTTGATTTTAGGGAAGGCGTACGTTCGGGGACGCGGGGTCAATTTGGAGGCTAGGAGGGGCCCCGGTTTGTCTTTCAAGCGATAAAATTTTGCTCCTTGCCATTGCAGGCTGGACTTGGCCCTAGCTGTGAGGGCCAAATTCAGTTCCAGGCGAGCCGAATCAATACGAGAAGTGGGGCATTGTCCCGGGTCGTTTTTATGTGCTATACAGAGGTCCTGGAACTTCTTTTCCAGGTCTTCAATTTCCGCCCTACGTGCCCTATTTGTCCGTGCTTTAATTTGGATTAGACTGCCTCTGATGGTCGCCTTGTGGGCAGCCCATAAGGTCTCTGCTGAGATGTCAGGGGAGCTGTTTAGGGTGAAGTATTCAGAAATGGCCATTTCAATCTCGATTTTATGCGCTGGGTTAGATAGTATCGTTTCGTTAAGGCGCCAAAAAGGGGATGTCGAGGGTGCAAGGTGGTTGGTCAAGGACAGGCTCACTAGAGCATGGTCTGACCAAACGGTGTCTGTGATCCGTGAATCACCAACCACTGGAATCAGGGCATTAGAGACCAGGAGGTGATCAATCCTGGCATAGGTTTGGTGTGCATGTGAGAAATGCGTATAATCCTTCCGGGTGGGGTTCATTTCCCTCCAAATGTCCGTGAGGCCCTTTTGGAACAATAGTTTGGCAATTTTAGAGCTAAGTCTAGTGGGACGTACATTCCATGCAGAGGGAGGTTTGGATTTGTCGGTGCTCTGGTCGAAGGCGACATTTGAGTCCCCCCCCCAGAATCACCGACCCCTCTAACAAAGGGTCTAGAGTTTTGAATAGGTCAATAAAGAATTTGAGTTGGCCCACGTTGGGGGCATAGTAAGAAACCAGGGAGTACAGGTGACCGTCAACCGTGCCTTTGACCATGACAAATCTACCCCCCGGATCCTTATATTCTAACTGTGGGGAGAACCTACAGGTCTTGGAGATGAGAATTGCTACCCCCTTGGTTTTATCTTCAGCATTGGCTAAAAAAAATTGCGGGAACTGGGCATGGAGGAAGTTGGGTTTGTATCGGATCGGGAAGTGGGTTTCCTGCAAAAAGAGGACATCCAGGTGACGGGACTTTGCAAAATCCAGTACCTTTCGCCTTTTGGAGGGTGAGTTAAGACCTTGTGTGTTATGGGTGGCTACCTTCAACTGAGTAGCCCTAGGAGTGGAATTAGCCATGGAGCAGAGGAATGAGGAAAAGCTGCAGAACCCCGCCACTTACCGGAATGAAGAGACCACAGTCGCTACGGTGACCTGACCTCTGTAGGAGCTGAGAGTGTCCTGGATACAAAGAGCCGCTGGCAAAACAATGACCTCCTGTAAAGAAAAGAAAAGTTAGAGAGGAAATGGACAGACAATAAAGAGGAGGGAAATGTAGGGGTAAGTGATCCGAGCTCACAATGAGCCCGGGGGGGTGAGGGGTAGACAAGCACCCCTCACCAAAAATCTCATTGAAGTCGTCAGTACCCAGCAAGCTGGGCAGACGCCTAACCCACGGAGAAGGCATAACCAAATCCGGGGGGTAGGGGGCGGCGTAGCAACGCCGCTCTGACCTTGGCGTTACAAACAGAAGAAAAAAAAAACTTGACAGGAGCATAAAGCCCCGTGGATACCAGCAGGGGGGCACGGAGCCCCAGAGGCCACCAACATAGCTAAAACAACACATTATGCAGAACAGAAGTCCAATGTATATATCAGGTTTAACCACATCGAACGGGACTATCAAATGTATAGTTGTAGATCAAGGCTAAAGCAGAAATCGTACTCGCCCCAAGGGGCATGAACTAGAACAAATTCAAAAAACACGGATGGGGGGGGTAAATCAGTTCCCCTAAGAGAACAAAAACAAAGGGAAGACTCATCAAAAAACAGTACTTCACAAACTGTTCCCGGTGGAGTTGTCAGGAGAAATCAAGGGGGTCTGGTATCCCTGGTCTTCTTGAGTTTAGGCTTTTCCCAGGTGTTTGCCAGTGGGCTTGCAGGTGATGGTCGTTTGGTTGATCCAGGATTGGAGTTGGAGATATCCATTGCTGTTTCCTGGGAGATGAGGCGCAAGTGCAGGAGAAGGCGTTCTCCGTCATGGAGACTGTGAAAAGAGTGTTCCTTGCCTTTATACTCAAATTTCAGGGCAAAAGGGAAGGCCCATTTATATTTAATGTTGCGCTGCGACAGGACCAGCAAGAGAGGTTTTAGAGCCCTCCTCTTTTGGATGGTGGTTGGGGAGAGATCCGCAAACACTTGTATGTTGTGACCTCGGCAAGTAAGAGGGTTCTGGTGCCTGCTGAGCTTCATAACCTCCTCCTTAACCGAGAAGAAGTGGAGTTTGACCACTATATCCCTAGGGGATCCATCTTTTCTGGGGGGTCCCAGGGTTCTGTGAGCACGGTCGATCTCAAGTTTGTGTGGGGGGATATTGGGGATGAGATGTTTAACAAAGTCCTGGACAACTGAGAAGGTATCAGTGATCGATTCAGGGAGCCCCCTGATCCTAAAATTCTCTCTCCTGGATCTGTTCTCCAGGTCATCAATCCGGGATAAAGCAGTATCCAATTGGTCCTGCAGAACCTGTATCTGGTCAGAGTTTTGTCTAGTTGAGGCTATAGTTTGATCCAGTTTATTTTCAATTGATTCCATCCTTGCGCCGATCATGTGAAAGTCCCCCCTTAGGTCTTTTGTAATCTTTGCAGCTGTCTGCGCCAGCCCTCTGTCCAGTAATAAGGACAATTGTGCAAATAGATCAACAGTCTGTGAAGCGCTGTGAGGGGAGACAGCCGCCATGACAGGCCCCATTGTCGCCTGGGGTGAGGCAGGCTCCTGGGGGGAATTCATCAGCTCAGCCATGGTCTGTTCTAGTAACGACTCTGTGGATGCTGGAGAATGTGCCAGGACTGATAGGGGGCTGGCCGGGGTCCCTAGAGCATGAGAGCTGACTACAGCAGCATACGAAAGCTGAAAAGCAGGGGATTCCTCCTCTCCTGCGTGAGGTGTCTGTGTGACGCCCGCCATCTTGGAAACGAGCGCCCCGCTTACCGCGCTGAAACGTGGCTCCAGGCTTCTCCTCACGGTTCCCACCGACATGGACCGGTGCCCCGACAATCCCCCAGCCTGATGGTGTATCGCAGGCGACCTCCGGGGATCCCACTCCCCCGCTATCACCGCCGGTCAGTCAGAGCGGAGCGGAGCTCTCAGGTTAAGCTGCCATCCCTGAGCAGTCCGCGCATGCGCCCTAGAGAGGTTTTTTCTAGGCTCCTAATGGAGGGAGGGTTGATTATTTTCTGCAAGGGGATTTTGGGGGAGTTGGAATTTTTGCTAGGGGGTGGGGGCAGTAATGATGGGTTTATTTTTGCTTTGAAGGGAAGAGACAGTTTGGGCTGTTTATTGTCACAATTGGCCATTTCTTGTTCACAGATTGCGACAATTGCCCATTTGTTGTCTGCATATTGTTATTATTATCCATTAGCTGTCTGTATGTTGTCACAATTGCATGTGTATTGTCCACTTATTGCTATGATTGCCCCCATATTGTCACAATTGCCTATTTGTTGTCTGAATGTTGCCATGATTGCCTGTTTGTTGCCAACAAATTGTTGCTGCCTTCATATTGTTATGATTGCCATATATTTTCATGACTGACGTGTTGTCAGGATTTTATTGTTTTCTGTGCCCTCATTAGAGAAATTTACCCTCTCTATGTGAAAGTAAACAAAAATCCCAAATTTGGTATTATCCCTAGAAAGGTAATAGGGAAAACCTTCCAATGGGGACACTGATTCTGGTGACCTGGGGGGCTCCAAGGGATTCCTTTAGATTGTGGAGATTTTCTCTCACTTCCTGGTTTGGCTATAGGACAGGAAGCAAAGGTAAATCTCTGCAGTGGAACCAAGATGGAAAAACTTATTTTCCACTGTATTCTTGTCTGCATGTCGTGTTTTAGAAGCGCTTTGAGTGATTGCCAATTTTTTTTTTTTGAAAAACACTATGCTGTATTTTATCACATTTCTTAAAGCAGGATAAACCACTTCATGAATGAAGCCCCATATTACTATATTTTAGTCCCCTGTAGGTCTAATACTATTATAGCATTTGAGTGTTAGCTTCATGTTTCACCACAGCTTGCTAAAAATTCCACTTTTTTTTACTACTATGCATTTCTATTAAAATCTTACAGAAAATCTCTACTGTTTCTATTTTTTTATTTGTCAATGATACTTTCTACAGGCCAAGCCAGGTCAAGGACTACATTTGCACTCACTGGCTGGTCTGGTTAATAGATGGGTCAGTGGGATATTTTTTTTTTTTTTTTTATTTCACAGAACTTTAAAACTACAGGCCAGGCCAAGTACTGCTGTTGATGAATTGTGGAATATCATCTACAAATTATTGATTGCACACAATGGTCTCCATTCACAAAGTGGTATGCTGAGTCAACAGCTTTCAGTGGGGTTTCCACTGCCAGCTAAATGTAAAAAACAAATTGCAGCAAAAAAAAAAATCATGAAAAAAAAACCTGCGTGGGGTGACCACCCCCAATGTATACCAAGCAATTCGGGGCCTCAACAATAGGGGTGTGTCATGTTGAAGGAGACAAGGGCCTCTTCCCCACAAGCCTGGCTGGTGGATGGAAGCCCCCTTTAACAATGGGGCATTTTTACTTCCACTGACATGTAGAGATGGGCGAACAGTTCCAGCCAAGCAAAAGTTTGGCCTGAACTTCGCCCGTTCATCCATTCGGTGAACATCCAAATTTGCAGATAGCTCAGCAAACACTCACCTATGCACTAGGGCCGTAATTAGATGAAGCCTTCCACTTGACCACTGGTCAGGTGCAAGGCTTTGCCAATTAGCACTGTCAGAGCCCTGATTGAACAAAGTGATGATTACTTTCTCCAATCAACGCTCAGTGCAAAAAATTCCCACCCCTCACCAGTGGTGTATTTGGGTTTTGTGCTGCCCTAGGCCTGACTAAACTCGTGCAACCCCTAATTTGAATATGATCCACCCCTTTCTGTCAAGGTCACGCCCCTTCCTGTTTAAGACCTACCCTGAGATTTCCTCTCACTTCCTGTTTGGCAGGAAATTAAGGGAAATGTACGGATGGCAAATCATGAATATAACCATCCCTTACTATATCCAAAATGGAAAAACAAATTGCCTATAGTTCTACCTTAAGCACAAATTTCTGCAAAATGTATGGAGGACTGAGAGGATATAACCATGCTAGTGGTGCAGCAGAAAACATGTAGCACAGTGATGAACGTATGTGGTCCAGTTAGTGAGCAAAGGAAGGATTGGGGGCAGGAACAAATAAATCCATCTGTTTATTTTTCTTATCAGCAATCAACAGAAATAAAATTAAGATTCCGCCAATATGTACAACTGACACAAGCAAATGATTTCAGGAGAGTCCTACTACCTAACTGACAGGTATAGGTGACCATGTCAGTGTCCCTTGTGTCTGTGCCTATAATACTGGCAGCAGTGTGGCCGCTTTATGGGGGCGCCAGACCTATTTGTCTTGCGGCCCAGTCCACCTCATAAGTAGGGATGAGCTTCGTGTTCGATTCGAACATATGTTCGAATCGAACATTGCCTGTTCGATCGCTCGTCGAAAACGAACAAAACGGGTCGTTTGCGCCAAATTCGAATGACGCGCAACGGCCCATAATTCACTGCGGCGTTGCACGCTGATGATTGGCCACGCATGCACCATGACCCCGCATGCTTGGCCAATCACAGCGCCCAAAAAACGAAGAGCCCTAATTGGCCAAAGCCTAGGTGCTTTGGCCAATCATGGCTCAGGGCTTTAGCACACGCCCCACACTATAAAAGGCCGCCTCCCGGGCGGCCTTGTGTAGTGTGTTCCGGCTTGCTTACAGAGAAGTCAGACAGACAGTGAGGCCCCATACACACGATCGGACATATCCGATGAAAACGGTCCGCGGACCATTTCCATCGGATATGTCCGATCGGGAGTTTGATCCGATGGCGTGTACACACCATCGGATCAAATTCCCCGCCGCCGGACGGCGCGGTGACGCGGCGGTGACGTTGACGCCGCCGCGTCACCGCCACGTCACCGCACCAGGAAGTAAAACACTTCCGCGCATGCGCCGGATCCATTCGGCAGCGGCGCGGCGGCGGTGGGGGACGACATGTCTGCTGGTAAGTGTACTAACCAGCAGACATGTCGGGCGGACAGATTCCCACCGGATAGATTTCAAAGCTTGCTTTGAAATCTGTCGGGTGGAGAAATCTGTCCGCTAGCCCATACACACGAGCGGAAATGTCTGCTGAAACGGTCCATCGGACCGTTTTCAGCGGACATATCCCCTCGTGTGTACGCGGCCTTAGAGAGAGATAGATAGAGACACAGGGCCAGATTCAGAAAGATCCGTGGATCTTTCTGCTGGCGTAACGTATCCCCGATATGTTACACCGCTGTAAATATTTGCGCAAGTTCTTTATTCAGAAAGAACTTGCGCCATTGTTTACAGCAGCGTAAAGTATCTGTGGCGGCGTAAGGCCGCGCAATTCAAATGTATGAGGTGGGGGCGTGATTCATGTAAATGAATCATAAGGCCACGTAATTCACGTTTTTTTTTGGACGGTGCATGCGTCGTCCGTGGACGTTCCCAGTGCGCATGTGTGAAATCACGTCGCTTTTCCTCAATGTAAACGATGTAACGTCGGGCCCCATTCCCGAACGATTTACGCCAACGACGTAACCGACGTACAATTCGACGCTGTCCCGACGACCATACTTAACATTGGCTACGCCTCCTATAGCAGGGGTAACCTTACGCCGCTATAACGCTAACGCAAACAACGTAAACTACGACGCCCGGCCGCAAGTACGTTCGGGAATCGCCATAAATCCCTAATTTACATATTCGACGTGTAAAACGACGGAAGCGCCACCTAGCGGCCAGCGTAAAAACTGCAGAATTACACCGCTCGTATATTAGTAGAATTCCGGCGTATCTTCTTTTCTGAATAGCAAAAAAAGATACGCCGGCTATTCTTAGTATTTACGCAGTGTATCTGTCAGGAATGGTCCCCCCTGCTGGTAAATCTGGCTGTTATTTTGGCTGCAGTACTGGCCTCCACCAGCGGGGGGTTCTTGGTAATTTGGAGCACACAGCCTTTCCTGCGTTCAGGTGTGACCTGAATGCAATTAGCACGCCTCTATAATACCCGGCGTGTGTAATCACTTCTCGCCCTGGTATCGTCATACCTTCCGGACCTGAGCCTGTACCCTGACCCCGTCTTCTGGACTCTGATTCTGTGCCTTGATCCTGTTCTGCGATTCTGATCCCTGATCCCGTCTGGACTTGTCTGCCCTGTCTCCTGTCTCCCCTGAGTTCTTACCCCGCAGCTAGTCCATCCATCCGTTCCCTGCTCTGTCCTGTCCCATCCTCACCCATCTGCTGACATCCCATGTGTATGACGTCGGCCTGGCTTGACTTATGTATACGGTATTGCCTTTTGATTGTATATACTGTTTGCTGTTTGCACTGGTTGTCCTCACTTATTCTTGTAAATAAACACCTTTTCACTTCACTAATCATATTGTTTGGTCTCCTCTGTGCAGTCACACAGTACTGATCTAACATATTCTCCTGACAGTATCTCTTGATACGCTGCGTAAATAGCTTTCTGAATATGGCCCACAGTGTCTTTTCCACTAGATAGATAGATAGATAGATAGATAGATAGATAGATAGATAGATAGATAGATAGATAGATAGATAAGGAAGGCTAGTAGTCAGTATACAGTAGTTAAATTTACAGTTTGTAGAGAATATATATACATCCTTAGGAGTTGTACATATATTTATACACCGTATATCTTAGCCAGATCTGCTATTAGTATTTGTCAGGCAGGAGAATGTGCTGTGCTGTGTTTTTGCCCATAAATTCTGTCCATCATACTGCACTTTTTCTGTTTTTGGCCAGAAACTCAGTCCATCTTACTATACGTTTGCTGTGTTTTTGCCCATAAATTCAGTCGATCATACAGCACGTTGCACGTTTGCTGTGTTTTTGCCCATAAACTCAGTCGATCTTAATATAAGTTTGCTGTGTTTTTGCCCATAAACTCAGTCCATCATACTGCACGTTTGCTGTTTTTGGCCAGAAACTCAGTCGATCTTACTATACGTTTGCTGTGTTTTGGCCCATAAACGCAGCCGATCATACAGCACGTTGCACGTTTGCTGTGTTTTTGCCCATAAACTCAGTCGATCTTAATATAAGTTTGCTGTGTTTTTGCCCATAAACTCAGTCCATCATACTGCACGTTTGCTGTTTTTGGCCAGAAACTCAGTCGATCTTACTATACGTTTGCTGTGTTTTTGCCCATAAATTCAGTCGATCATACTGCACGTTTGCTGTTTTTGGCCATAAACTCAGTCGATCTTACTATACGTTTGCTGTGTTTTGGCCCCGTAAACGCAGTCGATCATACAGCACGTTGCACATTTGCTGTGTTTTTGCCCATAAACTCAATCAATTCTAATATAAGTTTACTGTGTTTTTGCCCATAAACTCAGTCGATCATACTGCACGTTTGCTGTTTTTGGCCAGAAACTCAGTCGATCATACTGCACGTTTGCTGTGTTTTGGCCCATAAACGCAGTCGATCATACAGCACGTTGCACATTTGCTGTGTTTTTGCCCATAAACTCAATCAATTCTAATATAAGTTTACTGTGTTTTTGCCCATAAACTCAGTCGATCATACTGCACGTTTGCTGTTTTTGGCCAGAAACTCAGTCGATCTTACTATACGTTTGCTGTGTTTTTGCCCATAAATGTAGTCGATCATACTGCACGTTTGCTGTTTTTGGCCATAAACTCAGTCGATCATACTGCACGTTTGCTGTTTTTGGCCATAAACTCAGTCGATCTTACTATACGTTTGCTGTGTTTTGGCCCATAAACGCAGTCGATCATACAGCACGTTGCATGTTTGCTGTGTTTTTGCCCATAAACTCAGTCGATCGTAATATAAGTTTGCTGTGTTTTTGCCCCTAAACTCAGTCTATCATACTGCACGTTTGCTGTTTTTGGCCAGAAACTCATTTGATCTTACTATACGTTTGCTGTGTTTTTGCCCATAAACGCAGTCGATCTTACTATAAGTTTGGTTTGTTGGCCAATAAACTCAGTCGATCATACTGCACGTTTGCTGTGTTTGCCCATAAACGCAGTCGATTATACTGCACGTTTGCTGTGTTTGCCTTTAAATGCAGTCGATCATACTGCACGTTTGCTGTTTTTGCCCATAAACTCAGTTGATCATACTGCACGTTTGCTGTTTTTCTGCCCATAAACTCAGTCGATCATACTGCACGTTTGCTGTTTTTGGCCAGAAACTCAGTCGATTTTACTATACGGTTGCTGTGTTTTGGCCCATAAACGCAGTCGATCATACAGCACGTTGCACGTTTGCTGTGTTTTTGCCCATAAACTCAGTCGATCTTAATATAAGTTTGCTGTGTTTTTGCCCATAAACTCAGTCGATCATACTGCACGTTTGCTGTTTTTTGCCCATAAACTCAGTCGATCATACTGCACGTTTTCTGTTTTTGGCCAGAAACTCAGTCGATCTTACTATACGTTTGCTGTGTTTTGGCCCATAAACGCAGTCGATCTTACTATACGGTTGCTGTGTTTTGGCCCATAAACACAGTCGATCATACAGCACGTTGCACGTTTGCTGTGTTTTTGCCCATAAACGCAGTCGATCTTAATATAAGTTTGCTGTGTTTTTGCCCATAAACTCAGTTCATCATACTGCACGTTTGCTGTTTTTGGTCAGAAACTCTGTCAATCTTACTATACGTTTGCTGTGTTTTTGCCCATAAATTCAGTCGATCATACTGCACGTTTGCTGTTTTTGGCCATAAACTTAGTCGATCTTACTATACGTCTGCTGTGTTTTGGCCCATAAACGCAGTCGATCATACAGCACGTTTGCTGTTTTTGGCCATAAACTCAGTCGATCTTACTATACGTTTGCTGTGTTTTGGCCCATAAACGCAGTCGATCTTACTATAAGTTTGGTTTGTTTGCCAATAAACTCAGTCGATCATACTGCACGTTTGCTGTGTTTGCCCATAAACGCAGTCGATTATACTGCACGTTTGCTGTGTTTGCCTATAAACTCAGTCGATCATACTGCACGTTTGCTGTTTTTGCCCATAAACTCAGTCGATCATACTGCACGTTTGCTGTTTTTTTGCCCATAAACTCAGTCGATCATACTGCACGTTTGCTGTTTTTGGCCAGAAACTCAGTCGATCTTACTATACGGTTGCTGTGTTTTGGCCAATAAACGCAGTCGATCATACAGCACGTTGCACGTTTGCTGTGTTTTTGCCCATAAACTCAGTCGATCTTAATATAAGTTTGCTGTGTTTTTGCCCATAAACGCAGTCGATCATACTGCACGTTTGCTGTTTTTGCCCATAAACTCAGTCGATCTTACTATACGTTTGCTGTGTTTTGGCCCATAAACGCAGTCGATCATACAGCACGTTGCACGTTTGCTGTGTTTTTTCCCATAAACTCAGTCGATCTTAATTTAAGTTTGCTGTGTTTTTGCCCCTAAACTCAGTCGATCATACTGCACGTTTGCTGTTTTTGGCCAGAAACGCAGTCGATCTTACTATAAGTTTGGTTTGTTTGCCCATAAACTCAGTCGATCATACTGCACATTTGCTGTGTTTGCCCATAAACGCAGTCGATCATACTGCACGTTTGCTGTTTTTGGCCAGAAACTCAGTCGATCTTACTGTACGTTTGCTGTGTTTTGGCCCATAAACGCAGTCGATCATAGAGCACGTTGCACGTTTGCTGTGTTTTTGCCCATAAACTCAGTCGATCTTAATATAAGTTTGCTCTGTTTTTGCCCATAAACACAGTCGATCATACTGCAGGTTTGCAGTTTTTTTTGCCCATAAACTCAGTCGATCATACTGCACGTTTGCTCTGTTTTTGCCCATAAACGTAGTCGATCTTACTATAAGTTTGGTGTGTTTGCCCATAAACGCAGTCGATCATACTGCACGTTTGCTGTGTTTGCCCATAAACGCAGGTGATTATACTGCACGTTTGCTGTGTTTGCCCATAAACGCAGGTGATTATACTATACGTTTGCTGTGTTTTTGCCCATAAACTCAGTCGATCTTACTATACGTTTGCTGTGTTTTTGCCCATAAACTCAGTCGATCATACTGCACGTTTGCTGTGTTTTTGCCCATAAACTCAGTCGATCAAACTGCAAATTTTCTGTGTTTTTGCTCAAAAAAACACAGTCGATCTTACTATACGTTTGCTGTGTTTTTGCCCATAAACTCAGTCGATCATACGGCACGTTTGCTGTTTTTGGCCATAAACTCAGTCGATCTTACTATATGTTTGCTGTGTTTTTTTCCCACAAACGCAGTCGATCATACTGCACGTTTGCTGGTTTTGCCCATAAACGCAGTCGATCCTACTGCACGTTTGCTGTGTTTTTGCCCATTAACGCAGTTGCTCTTACTGGACAGGTGCTGTTTATTTCGGATTTTGTCCTGTGCAGGCTATTAAAATGTCTGGAAGGACAAAAAAGAAAGGCAGAGCGTCACGAGGGCATCTAGAGGCAATGCTGGTGGTGGATGCGGTGCATCCTTTTCAGCACGTGGCCGCTCATCCTTATTTTCGGGAGCTGGCCGCGTTGAGCCTCAACATGCAGAGAAAATAGTAGATTGGATGACCAAGCCGTCCTCATCCTCCACATCCTTTCTCACAAAGACTGATCTTAGTTTGTCTGGCAAAGCAGCAGAAAAGGCTTCCTATTCCCTCTGTACCATGGCATCACACAATCCTTCCCTAGTCCCACCGTGTCCTCCTGAGGAGTCCCCCGAACTGTTTCAACACACTGTTGGGTACATGCTGAATGAAGATGCGCAGCATTTTGAAGGCTCCGATGATGGAACACAGATAGAGGAAGGCATTGATGTGAGTCCAGGGAGAGCGGGTGGCCGAGAGCGACAGCAATCTGGCAGTGATGTTCCCCCAGCTGGAGCATACTGCCAGGTTTTTGACAGTGATGAGGAGGGAGGGGATGATGAGGTCACTGACTCTACCGGGGTGCCTGATAGGAGAAAGGAGGAGGAGGAAGAGGAGGAGGAGGAGGATGAGGCACAGGCACATCTCCAAAGAGGCAGGATGCCCTCCAGGGGTCAGCTTAAGGGCACACCAACTGCATTACAGCGCACATCTACGGCGCTTGTGCATGGCACTGCTGTGTCTGACCGGTACAGCAAAAGTTCTTTGGTGTGGGCTCTTTTTGAAACATGTCCATTAGATCATACCTTTGCTATTTGCAATATATGTCGCAAGCGTATCTTGCATGGCCAAAACATCAACCGCCTGGGTACCACGTGCTTGTCCAGACATATAAAACAAAATATCAAACAAATTAACCACTAAAAAAAGCTGATTAAAAAATGATAAAACAGCGCATAAAGAGTCCAGTGTAGATTAAGGTGTTAGATAAGGTCCATAGATCAGTAAGTAAAGCTGAAATAGCGTGAGGAATGCTTGGGAACAGATGGTGATGTACCCTCCACCGATCTCCAATTTCCACCAAAACGTGAGGCACATGCCCCCTCAGGGGTTCAAACTCACCAAAAAATACAAAAGAACAAGCCTTGTATATCAATAGATCTTCCTGACCAGACCTCCAACATCAGTCACGGGGCAGCAGGGGTTAATTTGTAAAGCTCCAGTATATATGGATCATAAAGGAAAACAGAAGCACCATATAGTGTAATACTGTTTTAATTTAATAAAAAAAGACCTGTATAGCACCGCCCCGCATCTTATCTACGTACATAAAAGCATTTAGTAAATGAACAAAAAAGAGTGTAAAGTTCACCGCTCTCCTCCGCACACTGGGGGTCGCGCTTATCCCGCAGTCACGCTGCTGAAGGCGCCTATCTTGATAGCGATGGTACAGTGGTGGAACGCACTCTGTATGTTTCCTGGTTACGCCGTCGTAGCCACGCCCTGACGCGTTTCGTCACATCCGACTTCAACAGAGGGCATGGCTATGAGGAAGGGGGAGAGGGTTTTTTGGGACTTTAAATGAGGTAATGGGTTAATTACCTCCATCCCTTGCATTTGTATAGAGAAAGGAACAGGCAGGACTTTAAATGAAGCATGTGCGGGAAAGGTTTGCAATAAATTGGGGGAAAAGTAAATAATAATAAATCTGGAATACGTCTAAATATTTTATTGCTTTCACATAATGCACCGTACATGACTATATTGCACTATGGAAGAAAATAGATATACATATGTAGTTCACAGATTGGTTGGGGGGAAGGTTTATATAGGCAGTAACCCAAGTATATACAGACAAAAAGGTACAACAAACTGTACTGCAGTAATTAAAACATGGCATAAACAGCTCATATGAAGATGATACATTGTGTAGTACTTCTGTAAATATACATAGATGCATGAGGTAGATAGCTCTACGCGTTTCGCGACTATTGGTCGCTCGTCAGGAGCAGGCATGCATTGCATTTATTATCTGTAATGACATAAGCACATAACTGGTTATACCTGGGCATTCAACATTTTGGGGGCCGAGAACATGTCAAGGTCCCAGATGGTACTCACCAGGTGGCCAAATGCGGCTGGCACTGGGGTGAAGCTCCTGACGGTCCCCTAGGGTTGGGGCAGCCCCTGGCGGGGGCTGTGGCTGGAAACCGGGGGACACGGGGCCCCCAAACAGGACGCACCCAAGTGGCACAGGCATGAGGCATGATGTGATGTATGTACTGGGATCAGTGAATGTTGATGGCTGCAAGGGGAGGGATGGGAAAAAGAAAAGGTTATGTATAGGAGGGATATGAGGGTGTAGAAAAGAGATAGAAGGGAGAGATGAAAAAGGAAAAAAATAAATAAAAATTAATAAAAATAAAAATAAAAAGAGGGGGGCATAGAGCTGGGACTGGTAAAGAGAGAATATTAAGGTGGGGTGAAAGTACAAGGTATGAATAGGAAAGAGGGGGAAAAGAGGATAACCTGAGAGCTCCGAGTGTGCTGCATGAGGTCGGTAGCGTGTGGGGAACCGAATGCCTGTGTCAGCATTGGACTACGCCCTCTTATAGGAGCCGCCCTCCCAGTCACCTGCCAGACGTCTCGCAAACGATGGGGAGGGGAGAGGAGGCACCTGCATCACTGCGGATTAACCGCTTAGTGGTGTGGCGCCAATTGTCTCCCAGTTCCCCGCGTGGATGGCATAACCAATGCGCCGCATGGAGAGCAGGCTTGGCATGGCTACTCGGCGTTCGTCACGTCTTTATGTCCCTCAAACATCGGCCATTGGACGATCTGTCCGCGCTCATTCGCTCCCATTGGTGAATCAGGAGACGGAAGTAAGTAGCGGACGTCAACAATAGCAGAACGCCGAGACAGCACAAATACGTGATTACATTAAAGGATACTGCACAAAATCATTATGACAGTTATATACAGTGATAGGAATTATTGATCAAACATCACATGCCTAAACGTTTAGTTTGAATGATGTATTAAAAGCAACCATGATTTCTGTAAAAAGCAGAAATTTTTGGGAAAACACACCGCTCGTGTTTAACCCTTAGGTGGCTGATCAAACCCTATCTGTCACATTATAATAAGTGAACGGTCATGGATTTAACTATGGTTGTCTAATCAGCTGACAAGACCGTTAAATATCCATCAACCTTTTCAGTTTGATAGGGAAAGGGAACAGCCTGTGAGGATGTGTGGTGGAGGTTTATACAACACCACATAGTCAGCTAAAACAACGTAATAAAACATGTTAAAAACAAACCCATGTTAAAAGATATATATCTCAAGACTAAAAAAGAAGAGAAATAGAGGAAAATAGCAAGGACCTCTCATCAATAGAGGTTCTATATGAATTCAATAAATATTGACCAATAATAATAATAATCATTAAACATTAATCAATAAACATTAATTAATATTAATAAAAGGTTGGAGAAAAAAGGGCGACACAATGTCCTACTTAGCCAAGAATGGGTAGTCGGTTGAAGCAGACCAAACTGATATATTATCATGCAAACACATAACCCAGGAGGCGCATGCCAGGACACCTGTCGAGTCAGTAGATGCCTATATAGGCAAACATGTACACTCACACTCCCATACATATATGTGTATACAAGAGTGAATGTAGTGCACACATATATGAAAGGGCCGTACAGTACACAGAGATCAGATATCTCATTAGTTACTATCCATTAAAAACAATGTAATAAAAGATAAAAAACTGTACAATTATATATACACCAAATTAGGGAGATAGTGTATATCTAATACAATGTGCAATACTAGTAATCACTAATGAAGCAGTTAATATCTAGTTCAACGTTTAACCCTTTGGGCACTAGAGTACCCACAGAATATATCCATTCAGTTTCAAGCTTGGACAATTCTCTTACACGATTAGAGCCCCTCCAAAAAGGTTTCAAGTGTCGAACTCCCCAGAATTTAAGGCCTGCTGGATTCTTGTCGTGGAAAAGCTTTTTAAACTACAGGACTTAGTCTTGAAAAGGAAGAGGAAAAATATGTCAATTTTAGAAGGTAAAATTAATAATCTTCAGCTGCTACTAGATCCGATTAAGGAAACGCAGCAAGTCACAGATTTTAATATACGTATTAAGAAAAGGTTGGAGAAAATTGATAAAGAAACCCAGAAAAAGAAAATTAAGAAATTCCATCGTGACGTAGGGGACTTTAGAACTAATTCCATTTACTTGTGGCAACAGACAAATACATCTGCCACAAGGAATAATGAGACTAACACAATGGATACCCATCAAGATATCCCCGTTGTTGGGTCTCAAACAGTCAATAATACTACATCTCTCCCAAGTGTTAGAAGAGATTTAGGCACCCAACAAGCTCCAGTTAACCATTCAACACCTATTCAACATGAATCGAATCATAATAGGGGAAGACCAAAAAATGGGGGTGCCTCAAACTCTAACCAACGCCCTCCACTGCCTGGGGGCTATTATAACGTACCTGTATATAATAGCTATGAACCTTTATGGGAGGAGAACAATGCATCTAGGTATTAGTCACCCCGTCCTTTTTTAGGGAGAGGCCGGGGTTGGCAGAAAAGGGGCAGACGGTCATCCTCCCAGAGGGGGAGACCACCCATATACCCACAGCAAACATCACAACACAGAGACCCCCAGGCCGACCAAAGATACAGAGAAGCACATTGGAAGGACAACACCCATTGGGATCAAGAGAGACTTCCCCAATCAGGAGTTTGGAGAGAAGAAAGAGAGGATGCCGGGCCGGGAGAAGGACCCAGCAACAGAAAAAGAAGAAGGAAGGAACACGAGTAGGTGGTATTTTTAATCTTAGCAATACGATTTTAACAACCAAAGAAACCAACATTCTTAATCTAGGTCTCAAATGTGGCCTTAACCGTCCAATAAATAAATGTAACATATTCATTGACGTCCATAAGTACGTAAGAAAACTGAACATGAAGAAATATTTTTTGAATAAGAATTCTAACCCATCGTCTGGATTGTCAGCAGTGTCCATGGACAGTGGGCTTCGGAATAAATCCTTATTCAATCCCATGATGGGTACCAATCAACCATTGGAGGTTTTCAAAGGCCTTATATTGCGAGATCTAGAACACATAAAACCAAAGAGAAACGTGAATCCAAGACACATCAAAGAGGGTATAGAAGCATTAGAAGAAAGAAATGAGATCGTCATCAGACCAGGTGATAAAGGAGGGGGTGTGGTCATCTTGACAAAGGACTTTTATCATACACAGATGATGGACATGCTCATGAATGGATCGACCTACAAAAGACTAAGCAAGGACCCTACTCCGCAATATGAAGAAGAGTTGAAACATCTGATAAAATCAGGTTACCGGAATCGGGCCCTCTCAGTTAAAGAACGTAAATACTTGGTTCCTAGTAGTAGTAGGATCCCAACGATCTATACTCTGCCTAAAATCCATAAGGATGTAAATTCTCCTCCAGGCAGGCCAATCGTTAATGGGATTGGATCCCTCTCATCACGGTTGGGGCAATTCTTGGACCATTTTCTACAGAAAAGTGTGGTCCAGACTAAGGCCTATCTTAAGGATACAAAGGATCTACTTATACTTTTAGAAAGTATAGATCTGTCAGGATTGGGTGATGAAGTGTTTTTAGTTACAGCTGACGTATCCTCCCTTTATACTGTGATCCAGCATGATGATGCACTACTAGCTCTGAATTGGGCACTATCACAGAGGGATGATTTATCCCATGATTTAAAAGTGTTTTTACGTAACTCATTAGATTTCTGCCTCAGCCATAATTACTTCTGGTATGATGGACAATTTTATCTGCAAAAAACGAGTGTTGCTATGGGAGCTAAATTTGCTCCGAGCATAGCAAACCTGTTTATGGCAGAATGGGAGGATAAGACGATTTTTAATAATAAAAAAGATCAACTGATTGTATACAGAAGATATATTGATGACCTTTTTTTCATTTGGGCAGGATCAATGTTTTCTTTGGAAGTGTTTTTAAAAGAACTCAACACCAATAAGTGCAATATTACTCTAACAAGCGAGTTTAACCGTGACAGTATTCATTTTTTAGACTTAAATATTTATCGTAATGGTGATAGATTAGGAACCAAGGTTTATTTTAAACCCACCGATTCAAATAGTTATCTGCCAACCTTAAGTGGCCATCACCCCATGTGGCTACAAAATATTCCAAAAGGACAGTTCTCAAGAGTAAGGCGTAATTGCACTAATGACAAAGATTTCATCTCTCAGTCATGTATACTAAAAGAGAAATTCCTGGAAAAGGGATATCAAGATAAGCAATTAACGAAAACTATTAATGAACTTTTATTGGTACCTAGAACCGAATGCCTGAGAACAAAACCATTGTCTATTGATACTAATAAAAACACTCATGAATGGAGTTTCCTTTCCGGCTATCACTCTCAATATAAAGAAGTGGAATCTATTTTTCTATCACATTGGCATGTACTATTTTTAGACAAAGTATTAAGAACTGTCATTCCCATTAAACCAAGCTTTATCTACAAAAAAGCACAAAGTTTTGGAGATAGAGTTGTAAAGAAAGTTCTAGACCCTCCGAAAAAAGCCCTCACCTTTTGGGACAAAGATGGATTCTTTGCAAGTCGTAAGTGTCGACCTTGTAAAGTGGTAGAAAGACCCATGAGAGCTATAGAGAGTATTACCTCTACAACAAACAACGTCATATTCCCCATAAAGGAATTCATTACATGCAATACCTCTTTTGTAGTCTATATTTTAGAATGTCCTTGCAAACTTATGTATGTAGGCCGCACAAAGAGAGAATTAAAAGTCAGGATAGCTAAACATATAGCTAATATTATATTGGGGTACAAGGACCATAAGGTTTCCTTACACTTTAAGTTTTTCCACGACAAGAATCCAGCAGGCCTTAAATTCTGGGGAGTTCGACACTTGAAACCTTCTTGGAGGGGCTCTAATCGTGTAAGAGAATTGTCCAAGCTTGAAACTGAATGGATATATTCTGTGGGTACTCTAGTGCCCAAAGGGTTAAACGTTGAACTAGATATTAACTGCTTCATTAGTGATTACTAGTATTGCACATTGTATTAGATATACACTATCTCCCTAATTTGGTGTATATATAATTGTACAGTTTTTTATCTTTTATTACATTGTTATTAATGGATAGTAACTAATGAGATATCTGATCTCTGTGTACTGTACGGCCCTTTCATATATGTGTGCACTACATTCACTCTTGTATACACATATATGTATGAGAGTGTGAGTGTACATGTTTGCCTATATAGGCATCTACTGACTCGACAGGTGTCCCGGCATGCGCCTCCTGGGTTATGTGTTTGCATGATAATATATCAGTTTGGTCTGCTTCAACCGACTACCCATTCTTGGCTAAGTAGGACATTGTGTCGCCCTTTTTTCTCCAACCTTTTATTAATATTAATTAATGTTTATTTATTAATGTTTAATGATTATTATTATTATTGGTCAATATTTATTGAATTCATATAGAACCTCTATTGATGAGAAGTCCTTGCTATTTTCCTCTATTTCTCTTCTTTTTTAGTCTTGAGATATATATCTTTTAACATGGGTTTGTTTTTAACATGTTTTATTACGTTGTTTTAGCTGACTATGTGGTGTTGTATAAACCTCCACCACACATCCTCACAGGCTGTTCCCTTTCCCCGTCAAACTGAAAAGGTTGATGGATATTTAACGGTCTTGTCAGCTGATTAGACAACCATAGTTAAATCCATGACCGTTCACTTATTATAATGTGACAGATAGGGTTTGATCAGCCACCTAAGGGTTAAACACGAGCGGTGTGTTTTCCCAAAAATTTCTGCTTTTTACAGAAATCATGGTTGCTTTTAATACATCATTCAAACTAAACGTTTAGGCATGTGATGTTTGATCAATAATTCCTATCACTGTATATGACTGTCATAATGATTTTGTGCAGTATCCTTTAATGTAATCACGTATTTGTGCTGTCTCGGCGTTCTGCTATTGTTGACGTCCGCTACTTACTTCCGTCTCCTGATTCACCAATGGGAGCGAATGAGCGTGGACAGATCGTCCAATGGCCGACGTTTGAGGGACATAAAGACGTGACGAACGCCGAGTAGCCACGCCCTCTGTTGAAGTCGGATGTGACGAAACGCGTCAGGGCGTGGTTACGACGGCGTAACCAGGAAACATACAGAGTGCGTTCCACCACTGTACCATCGCTATCAAGATAGGCGCCTTCAGCAGCGTGACTGCGGGATAAGCGCGACCCCCAGTGTGCGGAGGAGAGCGGTGAACTTTACACTCTTTTTTGTTCATTTACTAAATGCTTTTATGTACGTAGATAAGATGCGGGGCGGTGCTATACAGGTCTTTTTTTATTAAATTAAAACAGTATTACACTATATGGTGCTTCTGTTTTCCTTTATGATCCATATATACTGGAGCTTTACAAATTAACCCCTGCTGCCCCGTGACTGATGTTGGAGGTCTGGTCAGGAAGATCTATTGATATACAAGGCTTGTTCTTTTGTATTTTTTGGTGAGTTTGAACCCCTGAGGGGGCGTGTGCCTCACGTTTTGGTGGAAATTGGAGATCGGTGGAGGGTACATCACCATCTGTTCCCAAGCATTCCTCACGCTATTTCAGCTTTACTTACTGATCTATGGACCTTATTTAACACCTTAATCTACACTGGACTCTTTATGCGCTGTTTTATCATTTTTTAATCAGCTTTTTTTAGTGGTTAATTTGTTTGATATTTTGTTTTATACTTTGAATAGATGAATTTATTCATCTTATTTTAAACAGCTGCTCATAGTAACATATATTGCTTGATTGCTCTCAGTGGAGATTTATTTATCTTGAGATTTGTATATGTTATTTTTTATTAATTTTATTTTATATACTATATATGGTTGGTCTACTCCTTGGATTTATCCAACTCTTAGTCCAAGTAATACATGTCCTTGGCGCCGGGAAGTGCACAGTGGATTTCCCTCTGCTGCTGTTCCCCTTTTTTCTTTGTGCACTCTTCTATAGATTGTCCAGACATATGTCGACCTGCAATGCAGCTCGTTGGCAAGCACACCAGAAAGACCCACACCAAAGACAAAAGCGTACCTCCCCTTGCCCTTCTGGGGCCTCCAACCCCACTAGACCCCCAGTCCTCTCTGAAGCCTGCAGTGAAGGTGTAGAAATAGGTGTGTCACAACCTAGTAGTAGTAGTACATGCGGGCAATCTACTGATAGTATCAGGCAAATTTCCCTGCCCCAGCTGCTGCAGCGCCGAAAGAAGTACAATCCCAGCCATCCACATGCCTAGCGGTTGAATGCTAGCTTAGCGAAATTGATAGCACTCCAACTGCTACCTTTTCAGTTGGTAGATTTTGCCCCCTTCCGTGAGTTTGTGGAATGTGCAGTACCTCAGTGGCAAGTATCAAAACGCCACTTTTTCTCACGGAAGGTGATTCTGGCTCTCTACCGGCATGTGGAAGGCAATGTCCATGCCTCGCTGGACAGGGCGGTCAATGGTAAGGTGCATCTTACCGCTGACTCATGGTCCAGCAGGCATGGACAGGGATGTTACCTGTCTTTTACGGCGCATTGGGTGACTCTGCTGGCAGCTGGGAAGGACGCAGGGCAAGGTACAGTAGTTTTGGAGGTTGTTCCGCCACCACGCCTCCAAAACACTACTGCTGTTTGTGACACACCTCTCTCCTCCACCCCTCCTCTTCTTCTTCCTCTGTGGCCTCTTCCTGTGGTGATGTTTTCTCAAAACCAGCCGTGCTTCGTAGGCATACGAGGGGCTACGCAGGAATGTAGGCCAAGAGATGCCATGCGGTGCTAGAGCTGGTGTGCTTGGGAAACAGGAGCCACACTGTCAGCTCTGCAGGGTCAGGCTCAGAGGTGGTTGACGCCACGCCAGCTGAAGCCTGGAATGGTGGTCAGCGATAATGGCACCAACCTCCTCTCTGCCCTGCGACAGGGAAAACTCACCCACGTGCCCTGTTTTGCGCATGTCCTGAATTTTGTGGTGCAGCGGTTCTTGGGCAGGTACCCGGGCTTACAGGATGTCCTGAAGCAGGCCAGGAAAGTCTGTGTGCATTTCCGGAGGTCATATAATGCCACTGCTCGGCTGACAGACCTCCAAAGGGAATACAACCTGCCCAAGAACCGCCTAATTTGTGACATGCCCACCAGATGGAACTCTACGTTGGCCATGCTGCAGCGGCTGCACACGCAGCAGCGGGCCATCAATGAGTACCTCTGCCAATATGGCAGCAGAACTAGGTCAGGGGAGCTTGGTTTTTTTACCACGCCAGTGGGCCTTGTTCAGGGATGCATGCACTGTCCTGTCACCATTAGAGGAGGCCACGAGGATGGTGAGCAGTGACAGTGCATGCATCAGTGAGACTGTTCCCCTCTTCACATGTTGGAGCACATGCTACGTGGAATAATGGACACGGCCCTTGAGGCAGAACAGAGGGAGGAAGAGGAGGTCTTCCTTACCTCTCAAGGCCCCCTTTACCCAGACAGTGGTCCTGCTTGCCCACCTAGCACACAGGAAGAGGATGAGGAGGAGGAGGATTGTATCAGTAGCATGGAGGTGGAGCCTAGCACTCAGCATCAGCAGCAGAAGTCTTCAAGGGATCATTTACAGTCCCAAGGAACACGTGGACTTTTACATGGCTGGGATGAGGTGCCTGTGGATCCTGTCGTCCTTAGTGACCCAGAGGACTGTGCCCCGAATGCCTCTGCAAACCTACGCTGCATAGCCTCCCTGATCCTGCAAAGCCTGCGTAAGGATCCTCGTGTAGGTGCTATCAAGGAGAGGGATCATTACTGGCTGGCAACTCTCCTTGATCCACGTTACAAGAGTAAGGTTGCCGACCTTATGTTGCCATCGCAGAGGGAGCAGAAGATGAAACTTCTGCGGGAGGCCTTGCAGAAGGGTCTGTGCAATGCGTTCCCAGAATAGGGGGGATTACCAAAACCTGGTTCTGGACAACATCTTTCTGAGGCTTCGGTGAGTCACAGAAGGAGAGGTGCAGAAGGTGGCCGTCTGACCGATGCGTTCAGACAGTTTTTTAGTCTGCAGCCCCAAGGTCTGACCGGTTCCAGCAACCATCACCAGTTTACATGGTCCGGGAATACCTAGGGGCAAGATCCGACTTGGACACCTTCCCCACCGAAAATCCTCTGGCTTACTGGGTCTTGAGGATGGATCACTGGCCAGAGCTTGCACAGTACGCAATTGAGCTACTGGCTTGCCCTGCATCCAGTGTTCTTTCAGAACGCACATTCAGTGCTGCTGGAGGCTTTGTGACCGATCACAGGGTGCGCCTCTTCACCGACTCTGTTGATCGACTGACCTTCATCAAAATGAATCAGGCTTGGATCAACACCAGCTACCAAGCACCTGATGCTGATGTTACTGAATAATATTTTTTTGTTGAAATGTCGGATCCCTTTTAGACTGCGTATGCTGATGCTGAGTGACTGTCCTCTTATGCTGCTGATGGAATATCCTTCTCCTCACTTTTCTTGCTGATAGCTAGTAAGAAATGTTGTGTTTCTGGGCTCCGCCACCAGTGCCTAAGGCCCAATTGTTCAGCCCCTGTTTAACAGGGGCGCCTAATAACAATTTTTGATGCAATACTTTGCACGTGGCTCTTTGTTGTGCTCCAATTGGAGTTATTGGGAGGGGTTGCAGTGTTGTGTTGTGCCCAAGGCCCAATTTTTCTGCCCCTGTATAACAGGGGCGCCTAATACATTTTTTTGATGCAATACTTTGCACGTGGCTCTTTGTTGTGCTCCAATTGGAGTTATTGGGAGGGGTTGCAGTGTTGTGTAGTGCCTAAGGCCCAATTGTTCAGCCCCTGTTTAACAGGGGCGCCTAATAACAATTTTTGATGCAATACTTTGCACGTTCTTCTTTGTTGTGCTCCAATTACAGTTATTGAGAGGGGTTGCAGTGTTGTGCTGTGCCTAAGGCACAATTTTCCTGCCCCTGTTTAACAGGGACACCTAATAAAAAATGTTGATGCAATACTTTGCACGTGGCTCCTTGTTGCACTCCAATTAAAGTATGTTTGAGGGGTGTCCTTTTTTCTACAATTTTTCTTTCACAAAACAATAATGACCCCCCACCACCGCTAAAATATTCGACATATTGTTGCCACACAGCACGTGCGCAAGCAGTATTAAATTACTTTTTTCTTATAGTACTCATGTTGTGCAGGGACATTTATAAACACGTGCCACTACTATAGACAGCCTGCAGGTGTGATGTTTAAATTAATTTTTCATTATTTTTTTTTTACTTTAAGCATCATTACAATGGCTGCTCCAGGAAAAAACGTCAGTTTTTAAAACTTTTTTTTCAATTGATACATGTTCCCTGGGGCAAGACCCAGGTTCTGAAAGACGTTTCCAACATTAAATTGAATATTGGTCTTTAAAATTATCGTTTTTGAGTTCGAACGTTCGTGTCCCGTAGACTTCAATGGGGTTCTAAATGTTTGCGCGAACCCGCGGTCTGTTCAAACGTTCTGGTGCGAACTGAACCCGGGGGTGTTCGGCTCATCCCTACTCATAAGACTGGAGCTGCACTAAAAGGACTCTTTTCATGTTGCCCACCTGCAAAGAGCTGCCCTAGGCCTGGGCCTTGTTGGCCTAGGCCAAGATACAGCGCTGCCCATCACTATAAAATGTTACTTTCCATACAAATCTCTTGTGGTATGCTGGAGTGGAGATGGATAGAGCAGGGTTCAGTTTGCAACTAGCAGTTAGTGTGTTCATTTATTGTGACTCTGAGCTTAGAGTGTAAGTTTAGTGTTAGTTTAGTATAGTATAGTGTGTGAGAATAGTGTATCAGTGTAGTGTAGTGCAGTGTTTAACCACTTCAATACAGGGCATTTTGAATGACAATTGTGCAGTCATGCAACACTGTACCCAAATATTCCCCACAAATAGAGCTTTCTTTTGGTGGTATTTAATCACTTCTGCAGGTTTTTATATTTTTGCGCTATAAACAAAAGAAGAGCAACAAGTTTGAAAATAACACAATATAATATAATAAATATCCCAATTTCAAAAAATTAATAATATATTTTAGTAAATAAAATGCAAATAAGCGTATATTAATTGGTTTGCACAAAATGATAGTGTCTACAAGATAGGGAATAGTTTGATGGCATTTTTATTATTTATTTATTTTACTAGTAATGGCGATCTGCAATTGCAATTGCAATTGTTATTGTGACATTGCAGTGGACATATAGGACATTTTTGACACTATTTTTGGACCATTGTCATTTATACAGCGATCAGTGCTATAAAAATGCACTGATACTGTATAAATTTCACTGGCAGGCAAGGGGTTAACACTAAGGGGCGATCAAGGGGTTAAATGTGTTACCTAGGGAGTGATTCTAATTTTAGGGGGAGGGGGCTCACAAGGGGAGGAGACCAATCAGTGTTTCTCTGTACTGGGAACACATGATCTGTCTCCTCTCCCCTGACAGGATGTCCCTGTTCTTTTTCAGGTAATCGCGGGTGCCCGGCAGACATCGCGGCCACAGAGCATGTGCATCAACTCCCGAGTGATGCGGCGCAAGAATGCCTCCTAGACAGCTGGCAAGCCGAGGACGTCATATGACACCCGCCCAGGATGGGAGATCCCTCCTGCCAATGTCATTTGACTAGCAAGTCAACAAAGCAGTTAACAAAGTGGTTAACAAAGCATTACATAATGTTTAGTGCTGTATACAGTGCTGTATACTTTTTTTGTTTGGTTGCTGTGTGTTTTTGTTTTGTCCCCTGCTTCCTGCCCCCTTTTTTTAAATTGTCAGCCGCAGTTTTTCTGACTGTTTAATTTTAATTTATTTATCTTTTATTTAATTTGGGTAATAAGCTCCCCCATCCTGTCTGGGAGGCCAACATGGAGAGGCAAGTGTTCCCATGCCACTCCGAGGGGACCAGCAGCATCTGTGTCCATAGGCAAAGGTGGAGGTGGTCTGTTCTCAAGCAGGGCACCTTTGTCTCTGTTTATGAATGAATGAATGAATGATTGAATGAAAACTTATATAGCGCGGCACATGCGAACTGAATCGCCTCTGGGCGCTTGTTGTTCCTGTCTCCTTTGATATCAAAAGAGAAAAGTCTTGACCTTTTTCCTAAATGCTAGGTGGTTCTCCTCAAACCGAATGCTGGTTGGTAACGCGTTCCATAGTCTGGGACCCTGGATCGCGAATCTTCTTTCTCCTTTGGTCTTGAAGTTGGCTTTCGGAACCTGAAGCAGGTTCTGATTCGTGGATCGCAAAACGCGATTGGGATTATGCGCTTTTATTATTTTGCATAAATAAAGGGGGGCATTCCCGTGGACACATCTATGCGTAAGACAGAGAGCTTTAAAAGCGATTCTGTCTTTAACTGGCAGCCAATGAAGGGCTATCAGTAAAGGTGAGATGGATTCCCAGGGTTTTTTCCCAGTCACAAGTCTGGCGGCCGTATTCTGAACGACTTGCAGACGAGCGATTTGGTACTTGGGGAGGCCGAGGTAAAGGGCATTTGCATAATCCAGTCTGGAGTTTACAATTGCTCCCACCACGACCGCTAAATCTTCTTTCGGGATGAACGGAGTGAGTCTACGTAGTAGGTGCAGTAGATGGTGAGATCCGCTGACTACTGACCCTATTTGTGCGTCCATTGTCATAAACGAGTCTAAAATGACCCCTAGGCTTTTGACTTTGGCGCTAGGGGTGATGAGCTTGCCCAAAATAGGCGGGGGGGTCCACATGGTTGAAAGTTGATTCCTACGCTTGGCGTGAAACAGAAGAAGTTCTGTTTTCGCTCCATTGAGTTTAAGATAACTCTTTGTCATCCAGTCCTCTATCAAAGAGAGACATGTCTCTAGATTGAGGTGGTGATCCTGTCTGTTGCAGATGCGGAAATACAGTTGTGTGTCGTCTGCGTATGAGTGATAGAGCAGTTTTTTGCTGCTGATAATCTCAAAGAGAGGACGAAGATAGATGTTAAACAGCACTGGTGACAGAGGCGATCTTGAGGGACTCCGCATTTTACTGTGCGTTTTTCAGACGTAAAAGGTCCTAACTTTACTGTTTGCGACCGGTTTTCCAGAAAAGAGGAGAACCAAGATAAATCGCCTTCTGCGACTCTGGCTACTTCAGCAAGCCGAGTCAGTAACAGATTGTGATCTAAAGTGTCGAAAGCTGCACTCAAGTCCAACAGAACTAGAAGACAAGATTCTCCTTCGTCTGCGGACTTGAGAACATCGTCCCATACTTTCAGCAATGCTGTTTCCGTCCCGTGTCCGGGACGGAAGCCTGATTGCAATGGATCAAGTAGCTTGTAGGTATCTAGATGCTGTTGCAGCTGTTGTACCACTACTTTCTCCATTATATTAGAGAGTACGTTGAGGCTTGTTATGGGACGGCGGTGGAGTGGGTCCTTGGGGTCCAGGGAGGGTTTCTTCAGGATGGGTTGGATTATACCCTCTTTCAACTGTGAGGGCACTATGCCCTCCAGAAAAGACTGGTTGATAAATTGCGTGATGGGAGGAGCCAGGATGTAGGCGCATTCCTTCAGCAGTTTTGTGGGGATAATGTCATTTGGCGCTGTGCTATTACGCAGAGCGGCAATGACATTTTTAGTGGTCTCGATGGAGATGGGTTCCAGGGTAAACTTACCTGATATAGGAGAATTACTATGGGTGCTGTGTGAGAGGCTGCAGGGGGGGCTGAGGGGGGAATTGTTTTGCTGAATGCTTTCACAGATTGCTTCAATTTTATTAATGAAGTAATCCGATAGTTCATTGCAAAATTCTTGTGTGTCCGAACTGGGGGCTTCAATGCATTCTGGTTCCATGGTCTGGGTGACCATCTTGAAGAGTTCGCGGGGGCGGTTAATGGCCCCGTTGATAGCCTCCGAAAAATAATTTTTCTTGGCTTGGAAAATTCCTTTGTGGTATTTTCTTGTCGCCGCCTTGTAGATGGACAGGTTTAGCTCTGAAGAAGATCTTTTCCAGGCAGATTCTGCCCTTCTGCGTTCTTGCTTCAGTAACGACAGCTGGTTGTTAAACCAGCTGCGGTTGTTTTTCCGAATGAGGGTTCGTCGTTTCGGCGCTACCAAGTCGGCTGACTGTAGCATGGCCGAGTTAATGGCTTCCAATGTTTCAACGGCCGTTTGATGTGGCTGAGTTGTTTCTATTTTTTTCCTTAAAGTAGTTTTGAAGAGTTCCGAGTGGAGCTTCTTCTGGCATCTAGTCCAGTGTGTTGTCACTGGATTTGATGTTTTTGTTGCAGGGGGAATGGTGGAAATACTGAATATAATTGCATGGTGGTCTGTCCATGGCAACTTTTCATTTTCCCAAATCTTTATTTCCAGAGCTTGTCTGAAAATAAGATCAAGTGTGTGACCTGAAGCATGTGTGGGCCCACATACTAATTGCTGCAATCCTAATCCTTCCAGGTGGTCAATACAGGCGCCGGCAATGGGGTCTTGTGAGGAGTTGGCCCAGAGATTGAAATCCCCGAGCAGCAAAAGATGTTTGCTGTTGAGGGTGTAAGTGGAGAAGAAATCCGTCCATGATGATAGCAGCTGCGATTTTGGGCCGGGCGGCCTATAGCAGAGCAGAACGTGGACGGTCTCCTTTGAATTTGTCTGTAGTTGCAGAGTAAGGGTTTCCATGAATGGAAGAGGGTTTTGGCGGACTGGTTTGGTGATCGTAAGATGAGTCTTGTGGATCACCGCCAGGCCGCCTCCTCTTTGCCCTATTCTGTTTTCCGTTATAATACGGTAATTTTCTGGCACCAGTTCTCCTAGAATGGTATTACAGTCGGCTGTGAGCCAGCTCTCTGTAATAAAGAGACAGTCTAGATCCTTTTGTTGAATGAAGTCGCGGATTTCTAGTCGGTGTTTTACTGCCGATCTTGTGTTGATCAGAGCACATGATATGTGCCTGAGCTGGGATAAATGGCTGAAATGTCTGACCGTCGATCTATGATCGATTCTCAATAATCGCTCAGTTCTTAGGGCCTTTTTGGTGATGGCTGGCAGTATTGCGGCGCATTGCCTCAAACTCCAAATGGTATCGGCAGAATAATGCCGACATGCCATGATCGCCAATACACCGGGGGGGGGGGTTTGGGGCAGTGGGGAGAGGAATTGGCCGATTCCTCTCTCCTGGCTTGGTCCAGAGGAAGGCAAAAAAACCCTGTCAGAGCTCGGCCAATATGCTCTGGTAGGGAAAGAAATTCCTTCCTGACCCCTGTAAGAGGCGATCGGGTAACCCCTGGATTAAGCTTCTGTGTGTTGGGGCGACGGGGGGGGGGGGACTCGGGCTGAGAGGGAGAGCCTGTTGCTGGTCTGGTGGCTGCCTGCTCAGGGATGAGGGCTGGCAGGGGGCTTCTCTGATAACCTGGGGCTGAAAGGGTGAATGGTGAAAAACAGGACCAGGTAACTGTCCTTCAGGGATAAGGGGTGGTTTCCTGGGAGCTGGGTAAGGACAGCTGAGACGTGGGGAGCAGCGCGCCGTTAGGCCGCAAGTGAAGCCGCGGTCTTTCCTAGACCGCGGCCCCGCGATTCGGGACGGCCTGGCGCGGTACATCCAAAAAGCACCAGAAACTGCGGAAATTTCCCCGAGGAGGTGGCGGGAGGGGGCCCTTGAGGATGATGGAGGTGAGGGAGTGCAGGGGGACAAGAGAATGGAGCAAAGAAAGATTTGTGTTGCTGCGGTTTTGCCCTGAAAAGGACAGCCGTCCTTTAGTGTTGTTGCCCATGCTATCCAACCACAGTCTGTAGAGGAGGTGGTGGAATGGCTTGCTAAACCATCCTCATCCTCCTTATTCTCTATGACCCAAGCTGGAACTAGTGTGCAGTCCACTGCAGCTGCCATGGTGGCTTATTCTGCCTCCTTGTCCACAGCTGCTACTCCTGCCATAGCCCCAGCATCATGCATGGAAGAAGTCAGCTGAATTATTTGAACACAGCGGCAGCCACTTGCTTCTTGAGGATAAACAGACATTACTTGATTCTAATGTTGGTTCTGAGGTAGAGGAAGGGACTAACATGAACCTACAGTAAGGGGAGAACACTGATAAACAACAAATCGGCAGTCATGTTCCCCCAGCTGCAGCCTTTTGCCAAGTTGGCTCCAGTAATGATGAGGATTAAGATGCTGCTGATGATGAGGTCACTGACGTGACTTGGGTGCCCGGAAAGAGCAGAGGAGGAAAGTGAGGTAGGATGTCCTCAAGATGCAGGCATCATGGAAGAGTAGAGAGCAATTCTTCTCCTCACCTCTCAAGTTTAACCCCACTATTTCTCATGACCTCTCAGCAATCTCCACTGACAGGAATGATGGTATAGCAAAGGGTCTTGTATTTTTGATAACAAAAGTAGTGGAACTTTAAATATGTCAAATGAGAACAAAGTCAGAATAAAAATCTATATACATTTTATTACACATAAAACATTATCATAAACACAATATTAAAACATAGATTTGCATAAAGAAACTTTGCGATAAATACAAAAATATGTAGATCTGATGGATACATGTACTTGCAAGTATGTTATATACAGAGGGCCAGATTCAGAGAGCGATTACGCCGGCGTAACTGGAGATGCGCGGCGTAAGTCTAATTGTGCGCGTGCGTTTCGATGCACGGCATCCCCAAAACGAGATACGCAAGAAATCTACTTTTTTTTGTCCAGCGTAATCGTCCGTCCGCGCAAAACTGCGCTAGGCACACCATTGATTTTCTATTCAAATATGCTAATGAGGGAGTTACGGGGATCCACAAAAGAACATTGGTGCAGCGCACGCTACGCGCTGTGCACAACAGCAAATTGCCCTGTCTAAAATTAGACCATATAAAAGCTGGTCTAAAATTACAAAATTTGTCTACATGTCAGATAAAGCAACACCGTTAGTGAGGAGCTGAGAGGTCACACATGTTGCCCAACAAACTGTATGCCAACATGCAAGTGGCATCCATGCTCATAGCTATACTACTGACTTTAGATGAGCAAATAAGGAGGAGGGCACTGAGGAGGGCACTGAGGGCACAGGATTTTTTTTTTTTTTCTAAATAATTTTTTTTGCTTATATAAACTTTTCAATTTAATCTAATCTAATACAATATTCTTAGCTGATAAAAGCCCCTCAATCTTCACTCTTAACGGGAGAGGATATATCACACACGCATAGACATCTATGGCATGGGTGATTCTGAGGTGTCTTGCATCTTCAGATTCACCCCTCATGCCATCATGGAATTAACCACAACCCTGCAGGAGGACATCACCAGCCCAACAGATGACACTACCCATTACACCCATGACAGCTACATATACAATCAGAGCCCCATCCCCACAGATTGCGAACAGAACATGTATGGGGACAGCTGGCTGGTTGGTGAGTGACATGGGAGGCAGGCATGACTGCCCCCCCCATGATGCACACATCACAAGGGGCACATGCACTACTAACATCCTCCTGTCTTTTCCCTTGAAGGTGACTCTGCATATGCACTGGGACCCCATCTCATGACCCCATCTCATGCCAGCTCACATTATACATCTTTGCACGTTAAACACACACATTAATCAAGGCACAATGAGAATGCATGCATGCACACCACTGTGGTACCTAGCACACACACCCCACATCCTCATCACATTGGATTGGCACCAGTCCACCATGCAGGACTTGTGAGCAGCAACGCCACGCCAAGGCTCCAATTATGTCACTGTACATTCATACACCATTCACACGGACCTGGGGATCACTTCTCCCTGGTCCTGGGGAACCCTTCTCCACCAAAATTGAGGGTGACACCCCTTTTCCCGCAGGAATGTCACCCCCACATTCCCAAATCATACACAAACAGAACCAAAAAAAATGACCAGCAAAAATAAAAAATGGCCATCAAAAATATAATTTAAACAAAATAACAACAAAGAAAACACATAAAAGACAAAAATCACTCTCAAAGACACGTCACAAACAAACAAACGCTAATAAACAACAGAACAAAAGCACCTTGCTGTATAGGGAGGGATACAAAGGGATGTACTTTTGCAAAGGAAGTGCGTTTGTCTCTGTCTATTTATGCTGTTTGCGTAGTTCACTAATTTGCCCTAGTCCACTTCCAATTTCACTGATTGCGCTGTTCCCGAGTTGTGAGCATGCACACAGAGGTGCTGACCATGGTCTGCTTCAAGCGCGCATGCACGAGCCGGCCGGCCCTTCATTTGTATGGGGTCACAGCTCATTTCAATGTAACAGGCCCACGCCCTTCCCAATTTGTTTTACTCCGCCTTACGCCTCTGAAATAACATTGCGCAGGCGCAAATTTCTGCGTAAAAGCGACGAGAATAGGGTGATTGCGCCGCTACATTGCGCCAGTCTAACGTAAAGGCGGTGCGCTACGCCGGTCCAATAATGCGCAGATGTACCTGAATCTGGCCCAGAGTTTCTTAATCAATATCATAAATTATCAAAACAAGGAGAGGAATACAGAATTGGTCTCAGATGTTTTGCCTACCGGCCCTTAGAATATAGTCTGGACCTATTAAGGCAGAAGTAAACATAAATATCCATAAGGGGAAATAAATATCCAATATGAATCCCAATATCTATTTAAGACAGATAGGATAAATCCAAAATACCAACAAAACCAGGGATCTTTGTGATGATAACATATGCTTGTGTTGTGGAAGGTACATATCCTCCTCTCCTTTGGCAAAGTTTTCAATTGTCACAGGTCCTTGCAACAAGCCTTCCAGCAGTATACCATCAGCTGTAATGTATAGCAGGCAAATTTCTAGTTTGTCCAAATTGCTGGCAATACAACTCCTGCCTTTTCATCTGGTGGATTCTGCTTCTTCTGTGAAGTTGCACAATGTGCTGTACCATAATTGCAGGTTCCCAGTCGCTCTTTTTTCACTATTGCAGATCTGTACAATCATGTAGAAGGCAATGTTTTGGCATCAATGGGCAAGGCAGTCAATCACGGGGCCCACATTACTGCTGACTAGTGCTCCAGCAAGCATAATCAGGGACGATTTGTTCACAGCACACTGGGTAACTCTTGTAATTAGGAAGGATGCAGGACAGGGCTCAGTGCTGAAGCTAGATTTCCTGCCAATGCTCACCAAACACAACATTAGCAGAAGGTACCCAAAGGCTGGTGTTAAGGAGCTGAAAAACACATTGTTTTGTGTTTGTTGGCCGCCAATTGTGTGTCGCTTGTATGCAAAAGACAAAAGTCCTACGCTTCCGAGCGTGTGTATGAAGCACGCTCGTACGAGCGTGTGTTTGACTCCTTCAGTTTGGAGGTGGATGAGGGGACATATACCAGTGAGTATACCTTGCTAACAGGGCTGGCTATCAGCAGACACTGTTACCCTGCTATGAATGGGCAATGTCTCTCTAATCATTAAATATAACCTTTAACTGCTTCCTGCCTGACCAATGTAGCTAAACATTAGGTGGGTTCTCTGTGATTTGGGGGGGGGGGGTATCCATATGTTCTCCCAGAAGTGCACACAGGGCACAAAGTGACATGATCTGTTACTGTTGTGCCCACTAGACAAAGGCTATAACCAATCCCAATACCATGTTGCTGCCAATGAATGGCCCTGGTAACATGGGACCGCTGTGACGCAATTGCAGTCACAGTAGTGAGATAGGTTTTCATTCATGCTACTGTGTGATCTCTGTAATTAAACACAGCAATCACATGGTACCAGGGCCAATCGCAGTGAGCCTGTACCATATGATAGATGAGACTAATCACAGTAGTATGCAAGGTTTCATAACTGAAATCTTTAAACAGTGCTACAGATTGCTTATTACAGTGATCATAACAATGCAGTACAATGTCACCAGACCAGTGCTTCCAGTCAGTATCCCTAATCACTGACACACCAATTAGTGTCCTTAAACACCACCACCCACTCACAGTATCCCTAATAGCTGCCAGTGTCCCTAATAATGCCACCCACTCACAGTTTCCCGAATCACCACCGCACCAGTCATATTTTTCCTGATCACTGCCATATCAGTCATATTGTCCCTAATCGCTGCCACACCAGTCATATTGTCCTTAATCACTGACACTTTTTGGTGAATGGGTAGAAGAACTATGTACCCCATAATCATTCACATGGGGGTGGGCTCTGGGGGCCCCCTTGTTAAAGGGGGCTTACAAATTCTGGTAAGCCCCTGCCTGCAGACCCCCACAACTGAAGTCAAGGGTTGTGGGGATGAGGCACCCACCCCATCATGTTGAGGGCATGTGGCCTGGTATGGTTTAGGAGGAAGGACACTTGCCCCCCCCCCCTTCCTGGCCTGCCATGCTCGGATAAGCATATGGTATAGATTTGGGGGGCCCCACACCATTTTTTTCACTTTTTAATAGCCGGCAATGTGTTTTTTTATTCAACTGTCAGCGGGGAAGTGCATTGTGTTGTTAAGGATGGCTGGCTTCCGGCCTGCTCCTTAACAACTAGCTATTTACTGCACCCTTATTGAGAAAAGTTTTGCCCAATCAGGGTTTAGAATGCACTGTGCAGCGCGCAGTGCATTGCAGGGCATTTGGTGGGGCGAACACCTGCCGAACGCCCTGCAAATTGGGTGTTCAGGTATAATGTTTTTATTTTGAGATATTAGATTACAACAATTACAGTATATTAGATGACAACAATAAGAATGAGATACAATATTAGAATACAGATTAGTGGCAAATTGGGTGTTCATTGAACAGGAAAACAGACGATGTTCACCCAACTCTATGTGCCATAAGCAAGAGTCTGATGCCTTGTACACACGACCGGTTTTCACGACAAGAAAACTGCCATTTTTTATATTGGTCGTGAAAACCGGTCATGTGTATGCTCCCTAGCAGTTTTCTCTACAAAATAACTGCCTGCAAAAAAATGTAACCTGGCCTGATTGTTGATTATCAGGTTTGGAAAGAGCATTTGTGTGTCTATAAGGCTCAAATTAAGGCTGCTAGATCAAACTATTTCAAACTATTTCTCCCTAACTATTTCTCATCAAAAAAAATCTTAGCAACCCTAGACAAGTCTTCTGCACCATTGATAGATTATTAAAACCTTGCAGTCCCTCCACATTACCAGCCTCAACACAGCTCTGTAACACACGCTTTGATTTGTTTCTCCTCAAAAATTAAAAAAATAAGGTATCTCATTCTCACCACAACACACTTTTTTTCCACATCATGTCATAAAACACCCAGATTTACTGGTTGTTCTCTCTCCCAATTTTCTATACTTGACTCTGCAGCTCTGATTAAATTGGTCTCTAATATGAAATCTTCAGCCTGCATACTTGATCCATTTCCCACCAACTTATTTCAATTCTGTTTTAGTTCTCTATGCCCCATTATTCTCAATATCATAAATCCTTAGCACCCTCCCTTAGCATCGGTTTTGTACCAACGATCCTCAAAACTCCCTCCATCACCTTGGTACCAAGAAAACAAAACAAATTTAAACAACTTTTGCCCCATATCTAACTTACCCTTCCTTGCCAAGATACTCCAGCAGGTTGTGATATCTCAGGAAGGCGGCGTACACACGTACGAGAACCTCGACGGGCGGAACACATCGTTCCGCCCGTCGAGGTTCTCGGCCGGCCGTCGAAATCGGCGACCCGCCCGTCGGGAATGGCAACCAGCCATTCATCCAGGCGGGCCGTCGAGCAAATAGAGAGCCTGCTCTCTATTCGCTCGACGGGATTCCCGACGGGCGGGGCGAGCCAGGAGCGTACACACGGCCGAGGTTCTCGCTGGAATGCAGCTCCCAGCGAGGTTCTCGCTGGTTTCTAGCGAGAACCTCGGTCGTGTGTACGCCGCCTTAGATAACCACCAGACTTTAAATAACCTCTTTGAACCCCTTTAATCTGGTTTTAGGCAACTGCACAGCACAGATAACGCATTGTTCACTAACTAAGTCACTAACGACCTTCTGTTAGCTTCTGATTTCAGCTCACTAACCTTTCTTATTCTACTGGATCTTAGTTCTGCCTTTGCTACTGTAGAGCACAATATTTTACTTTCTCGCCTTGAAACCATATTTTGAACCTCAGAAATGGCTCTGAAATGGATTAAGTCACACTTTGTTTCTCTTGGCAGATTCCAGTCTGAAGTTGGTCCAGTGAAGTTTGGTGTTCCTTAGCGCTCCATCTTAGGTCTCTTACTCTTTAGCATTTACATTTCCATTTGGCCAACTTCTTAGATCACATTGACTCAATGATTATTCTAAGCTTACGACACTCAGATATACATACAAACTACCGTATTTGCCGGCGTATAAGACGACTGGGCGTATAAGACAACCCCCTAATTTTCCAGCTAAAATTTTGGTTTTGGGATATACTCACTGTATAAGATGACCCCTCACTGTGCCATTATACATGCCTCACTGTGCCATCTATACATGCCTCACTGTGCCATCTATACATGCCTCACTGTGCCATTCCATTCCCTGCCTCGACGATCTCCCTACCTTCTCCTGTTTGCAGAGTATGTCAGATGGTGGGCATCCATTATTCAAAAGCCGCGCCTCCTACTCAGGCTGTTCCTTGATAGGCGGAACACTAATTTTCCCAGCAGAGCCTCTGTTCAGTGTTCCGCCTATCACGGATGTCCTCTCGCCCGAGGTCGAGGCTGAGGCTGAGAAGGCATCCGGGATAGGCGGAACACTAAACAGAGGCTCTGCTGGGAAAATTACTGTTCCGCCTATCACGGAACAGTCAGAGGAGGAGGCGTGGCTTTTGAATAATCGATGGCCGCCGTCTGACAGACAGGTACCCGGCGTATAAGACGACCCCCGACTTTTGGGGCATGATTTTAGATGCAAAAAGTTGTCTTATACGCCGGAAAATACGGTAAACCAGATTCTATTTTGGCTGCTTTTCTGCTATCTAACTATAGCTGTGATAGAAAAACTTTGATGGCCTTTGGGCCATTTAATTTTTTTTTTCAATTATACTGTGATAAGTTTGAAGTCATGCTTATTGGCACTCTCCCCCATTAGTTATGTAAGGCCAGTCCTGAAAATGTATCTATAGATGACGCTTTACTTGAGCTTCCATCTAAATTGAAAAATCTAGGGGTGATTTTTGATGCTAGCTTAACCTTTGATGCAGATGTTTCCACATAAGAAACATTGCTCAGCTGTGTCCTATGCTATCATACACTGTAGTTGAAAAGCTGATCCATACGGTTGTGTTTTCCCAACTTGACTACTGCACTGCTCTACTCGCTGGTGTACCAAAATACACTACTAATTGTCTACAATATGTACAACATTCTGCAGCTAGAATCCCCACTAGATCTGCTACAAGGTGACCATATTACCCCTTTCCTGGAGTCCTTGCACTAGCTACCTGCCAGGCATTGCATAGAATTTAAGATCCCATTGCTCACCTATAAGGCTCTTAATGGCTTGGCACCCCATTATCTGTATGAACTTTTATCAACTTACTCCCTCTCTAGCCTTAGCTCCTGAAAAACCTGCTCTTCTGTATGTGTGCCCCTACTCACCTACACTCATTGGGAGACAGAGCCTTCTCTTGCTATGCTGAAAAACTCTGGAATTCACTTCTAAAGAACATCAGAGAGTCATCTTCTAAAATCGAATCAATCAAATCTAAAAACATTTTTTGCTTTAGACTAGCTTTCGCTTAATTGTCCATTTTTTTATTTTTTTTTATCCTGTGTATTTTTTGTGTTTTCTTTGTAAATCGCTTTGAGGAAAGCTACCCTAATGGTACTATATAAAAAAAGGTTATTATTTGTATTATTATTATTATTATTATTATTATAAGGTAGCTTTTTCCAGGAAAATAAATAATAACACATGCTATACAGCTCATCTGTGACACCAGCTTCCACACTTTGCTAACAGGCCTCTCAGAGTAAATGCCATGAATGTTACATGCTAGGATATTATTGGCCAAAAAAAGGAACATAGACAATCCTTAATTAGTATATAGAAATTAAAGATAGCGATAGCGAGAATCTATGTGCTCTGGATTCTTGAGGCAGACACTTGATGCTGCTCCAGCTTTTTCTTTTCAGTAAGCCTTCAGGGATCTTGCTGTTCCATGCATATGCTTTGTAGCAAACAAGCAATAATGACCCTGACAGCCTTCCAAGCAGAACACAGCAGCTTACCCTCAGGCTGGGCCAAGCAGAAAAAGCAGAATTTAAAAAGACTGACGTGGTTCCCTCAACTTCCCAGATTCTCGACAAGGCTTTATAGTAGCATTCAGTTGAACAAGTGGAAAAAAGGGGCGCTAACTGCTAATATATTGAGCATAAATTATGCAACATTAAAGTGAGCAATATATGTGAAAATCGTGCCACAGCAATAAATAAGCAAATAAATAACAAAACAGTGAATACAATATTGGTGCAAGTAACAATAGACAATTGATGTCTACCCAGAGTCCATCAAAAATTAAGATGTGCAATAATGTGCTGAAAAACAATGTTGATCTTAAGAAGTGCTCCGTGTTAAATCTTCCAAATAAAATATTCCACCTTCACCAAAGTGCCACCTCAAGTGGGGATAGATGGCTCCTTACCCGATGGTGTTGACCTATTAATTAAAATAAGGTCAAATGAGCTCGAAAGTCAGCTGCTATCCGTGGGGGACTCAATTTCAAACCCAGTTGATAACAGATTTCATAGAAGGAGAGAAACAGCTTCCATAGTATAAAACCTTTTATTGTAGTAAAAATGCTATAGATACAGTGCCAATTGGCCTCTTACTTGGAGTGGTGCCCGTATTCCCGGCACTGAGGCTGTAGATGTGTAGGGATATGGAGAGAGATGGTGAGGTAAACTGGTGAAGCCGGCGTGCGTTCCACCGCCGTCAGCTTGAGAACCAGGAAACCGGAAGTAGCTAGTAGTGCGTGCCCAGGTACCGCCTCGGCGTACGTATCGTTGTTGTCGTCATCAGGAAGCGTCATGATGACGACAACAACGATACGGTTTCTACTTCCGGTTTCCTGGTTCTCAAGCTGATGGCGGTGGAACGCTTGCCGGCTTCACCAGTTTACCTCACCATCTCTCTCCATATCCCTACACATCTACAGCCTCAGTGCCGGGAATACGGGCACCACTCCAAGTAAGAGGCCACTTGGCACTGTATCTATAGCATTTTTACTACAATAAAAGGTTTTATACTATGGAAGCTGTTTCTCTCCTTCTATGAAATCTGTTATCAACTGGGTTTGAAATCGAGTCCCCCACGGATAGCAGCTGACTTTCGAGCTCATTTGACCTTATTTTAATTAATAGGTCAACACCATCGGGTAAGGAGCCAACTATCCCCACTTGAGGTGGCACTTTGGTGAAGGTGGAATATTTTATTTGGAAGATTTAACACAGAGCACTTCTTAAGATCAACATTGTTTTTCAGCACATTATTGCACATCTTAATTTTTGATGGACTCTGGGTAGACATCAATTGTCTATTGTTACTTGCACCAATATTGTATTCACTGTTTTGTTATTTATTTTCTTATTTATTGCTGTGGCACGATTTTCACATATATTGCTCACTTTAATGTTGCATAATTTATGCTCAATATATTAGCAGTTAGCGCCCCTTTTTTCCACTTGTTCATACGTATAATTCAGTACTCTGTATTATTTAGGGAGCAGCTCTTAGTTCACTTTTCTCTCATTCCCCCCCCATTGTATTTTGGCGCGAGATTCCCCCAATTTTTTCCAGTAGCATTCAGTTGCAGTATGGGGGTGTCTGATCATTGCTTTGAGCTATGTGGGCTGCCCATAGCCTGCATTTCCTATAACATAAATTAAAATAAAATTGGTGAAACATAATAAGGGCAAGACCTAACACCGCCTCCCTCCCAAAAAAATTACCAGGACATGTTACAAACATAAAAACTGCTTCAATTTCAGTTTTTTACATCACAGACACGTTGGACATTAAATGAGTGTTCCTGCTTGTGGTTTGTAAAGTGGATTTACAGTGCCTAGAAAAAGTATTCATATGCTTTGAAATTTTCCACATTTTGTCATGTCAAACATAAAATAATTTTATCGGCATTTTATTTTATTTTTTTTCCAAACAATTTTTATTGAGTATAAGAGGATCAAATACAGTACAATGTAGCATTGAGTATATCACAATGGGAGGTACGTGTACAGGGTAACAGTAATCAAAATGTGTGCAACAGCAACTATATGATAAAGACTGTATAACAGGCATATATAGCAACAGTCTTCATCAGTAAGGCATGCGGACCGTTCAAAGTGGTGTATCGATTGTTAATCCTGGGGTCCAACAAACTGGGCAGGGTGGTCTGAGGGGGGGCCGCACCAGAGAGAAGATACAACAGGATGTGGGGATGGAACCTCCTGTCCATCTGGAAGTGACCCCCCCCCGTGACCGTGATTGTGGGGTGAGAGGATTTCATCGTCATTGGTAGTAGTAAGATGGAGGTCCCGTCCGAACCCGTCCACCCCATTGGGGTCAGACTGTGGATGGGTAGGGGACACAGCTCCGAAAACTCGGAGCGGGGGGGGGGAAGTAGAGGAGAGAGAAAGAAAAGAGAGAAAAAAAAAAATGGAGTGGGAGCGGTATATAGAGGGGGGAGTAGCACGATTTATGGGGGTGTTGGTGGGCCAGTTTTGAGGGTGTGGTCCATTGCGACAGTGGGCATGGGTTGGGTGGGGGGGGGGGGCGGGTGGTCAAGTGATTCTCTGTAGTGAGTCCAACAGGCCCATGTAAATCTGTATTTGTCATGTGTATCCTTGGATTGGTGGATGAGTCGTTCTAGTTCTTCAATCTTTGTAACTCTGGTATGCCAGTCACTAATCGTAGGGGGGGTCTTAGATTTCCATCGTAAGGGAATGCATTGGGTGGCTGCGTTTATAAGGTGCAAGGGAAGAGATCGACGATATTGCGAACGTGGTAGAACCGAGTGGTGCAGCAGGTATTGTGCTGGTGAGAATTCGATTTGGTGGGTGGTGATGCGTACAATTTGTTCATGTATCTCCTTCCAGAACGGTTGTAGAGTGGGACATTCCCACCAAATGTGGAGAAGGGAGCCTGGACCCCCACCACACCTCCAACAATCTGGTGGGACCGAAGGGAAGATTTTATGCAGCTTGTCAGGTGTCTTGTACCAACGTGTACCTAGTTTGTATCTGTTCTCTTGAGCTGAGACATTGATTGACCCCTTGTGTGTGTGTTCCCAGATTAGTTCCCAGTCTGCGTCTGTCAGATCGAGGGATAAGTCGGTCTGCCAGGCGGTGCGGGTATTGGTAACTGGGGTTGCTGTTGAGATCAGCTGTGAGTACAGGGAGGAGATCAGGTGTCGCGGAGGGTCCTCGGCTGCACAAAGTTGCTCCAAAGGCGTAAGGTCCCTACACCAGGAAGAGGGTGACCGTGTACTGTCAAAGAAGTGTTTCAGTTGTATGAATTTGAAAATGGATATTTTCAAGTGTGGGAGGGCAGCTATCATCTCCGGATAAGTGAGGAGGGCGCCATTACGGAAGAATCGTGCGGCGCGTGTTTTCAGTGTTTCAGATTTGGGTGTCTGTGGTGTTGTAAGGATGCCCGGTTCGAAAGCCGGATTGCGTAGTAGTGGAGTCATGGGGCCCGGAGAGGTGTTAGAGTGAGTGAACGGCAGGCCGCTTTAAACTTGATGAGGGTGGGGCCAATGAGAGGGTGGTTCAGGCATGATTTTGGAACCGCATGCGGTGGTATCCACGGGAGGTGTGAAATGGGGAAATCTAGGAAAGCATTTTCCAATTTATCGGCATTTTATGTGATAGACCAACACAAAGGAGCACATAATTGTAAAGTAGAAGGCAAATGATAAATGGTTTTCAACAATTTTTACAAATTCAGCCCCCTTGAGCCTAGGTTCACACTGCTGCGGGATTGAAATTGTGTGAGTTCAGCTGTCAGTCAGACTTCGAGGGTGATTTCAGAGACATCTGTGTGGGTTCCTGCACACATGTCTATTGAAATCACACCCAAAGTTGCCAAAAGAAGTACAGAAACGACTTTAGGGAAGATGGTCTTTCATCGAATCGGAGGGTGCCATTGCTGACAATAGCTGCCAATTTGGCATGCGATTTGACATGTCAAATTGCATGTCAAATCGCATCAGTGTGAACCTGGCCTTACTCTGATACCCCTAACTAAAATCTAGTGAAACCGATTGCCTTTAGAAGTCACTTAATTGGTAAATAGAGTCCACCTGTATGTAATTTAATCTCAATATAAATATAGCTGTTCTGTGAAGCCCTGAGAGGTTTGTTAGATAACCTTAGTGAACAAACAGCATCATGAAGGCCAAGTAACACAACAGACAAGTCAGGAATAAAGTTATGGAGAAGTTTAAACCAGGGTTAGGTTATAAAAAAATATCCCAAGCTTTGAACATCTCACAACAGTGTGTAGGTCTCATCAGACTTTCTGTCAGAATTGAGAGCTGGTTCTCAAATTTTTCGATGGGAAAAGTTCTTGTCAGAATTTACGATCATGTGTACGCGGCATTAGTCATGCATTCCACAAATCTGGCCTTTATGGAAGTGTGACAAGAAGAAAGCCATTGTTGAAAGAAAGCCAAAAGTAGTCCTGTTTTCAGTTTGCGAGAAGCCATGATAGGGGCACAGCAAGCATGTGGAAGAAGATGCTCTGATTAGATGAGTCCAAATTTTAACATTTTGGCCTAAAAGAAAAACACTATGGGCCAGATTCAGGTAGGATAGCGGATCTTTATTCTGGCGTAACGTTCGTCATTTACGTTACTCCGCCAAAACTTTAGGAGCAAGTATTGTATTCACAAAGAACTTGCTCCTAACGTTGCGACGGCGTAGCGAAAATTAGTCAGCGGAATTCAAATTGGGCGGGTAGGGGGCGTGTAGTATTTAAACTAGGCGCGATCCCGCGGCGAACGTACTGCGCATGCGGCGGCTGTCAATGTATCCCAGTGTGCATGCTCCAAATTCTGTCAGTGTTTTCGTCGTCTACGTCAATCCCCATTCATGGACGAGTTACGCAAACGACGTGAAACTTTTTCAATTCGACGTGATCACGACGGCCATACTTAACATAGGATACTCCACCTAGGGGGCATGTTTTTCTTTACGCCGCGTATCGCTTACGGAAACGTCGGAAAGTCACTGCATCTGGCCCGCGTACGATCGTGAATTTCCGCCTCTCGCTGATTTACATATTCATGGCGTAAATCAGCGGGAACGCCCCGAGCGCCCATTTTAAAATTGCAGTTCCGATACGACGGCGGAATACAATTACGCCACTCGTATCTGAACTCAATCCCGGCGTATCTGACTACAGAAAAGAGATAGGCCGGCTCAAAGTGTGAGTTATGCTGGCGAATCACTGATACTCCAGCGTAACTCTACCTGAATCTGGCCCTAGGAGTCTTCAAAAAGACTTGACACTGGGGAGGAGGTTCACCTTCCAGCAGGACAACGACCCTAAAAATACAGCCAGAGCTGTTTAGTAGGGATGAGCCGAACACCCCCACGTTCGGTTCGCACCAGAACCATCGAACAGTCCGATCGTTCGCACGAACATTTAGAACACCATTAACGTCTATGGGACTCAACGTTTGAATTTAAAAACGATAATTTTAAAGACCAATTTTCAAGTTATTGTTGGAAAACGTCTTTCAGAACCCGGGTCTTGCCCCAGGGAACATGTATCAATGGAAAAAAGTCTTATGCCGCGTACACACGGTCGTTTTTTGCGATGAAAAAAATGTTGTTTTTTAAAACGTCATTTAAATTGATCGTGTGTGGGCAAAACGTTGTTTTTTGTCTTCAAAAAAATTACCCAAAAAAATTCCAACATGCTTGAATTTTTTGTGTCGTTTTTCAAAACGTCGTTTTTTGTTTCACAAAAAGTCACCGTGTGTAGCAAAAACGTTGTTTAAAACGACGTTTTTCAACCCGCGCATGCCCAGAAGCTAGTTATGAAGCGAGCTTCAATGGAAAAGAGTGGTGAACGTAACCTTGCTTTTTGTGATTTATTGTACATCGTCTTTGAAAAGTGACGTTTCAAAAACGTTGTTTTTTACTTCACAGAAAACGTCATTTTTTTCATCACAAAAAATGATCGTGTGTACGCGGCATTAAAAACGGTCGTTTTTTCAGGGGCAGGACTCCTGAAAAAACAATCGTTTTTAAAACTTTTTTTTCCATTGATAGTAGTATCAATGGGAAAAACGTTTTAAAAACGGTCGTTTCGTTTCACTAGAATTTGCCGCAAACGATCATTTTTGTTCGAAATTCGACGAACGATCGAACGGACGATGTTCGAGTCGAACATGAATGAATGAATGAAAAACTTATATAGCGCGGCACATGCAAACTGAAATCGCCTCTGGGCGCTGGTTGTTTTCTGTCTCTCTGGTCATCAAAAGAGCAGAGTTTTTATCTGTCTTCTGAAGCTCAGGTAGTTTTCCTCCAACCGAATGCTGGTTGGTAAAGCGTTCCATAGTCTGGGACCTTGGAAAGCAAACCTTCTTTCTCCTTTGGACTTGTATCTGGCTTTGGGTATCTTGACCAAATTTTGGTCGGTGGATCGCAGAATGCGATTGGGATTGTGGGCTTCTATCTTTTCGCATAGATTTTGCGGAGCCTTCCCATGGATGCACTTATGTGTCAGACAGAGTGTTTTAAAAGCAATTCTGTCTTTTACTGGCAGCCAATGAAGGGTTCTCAACGAAGGTGAGATGGATTCCCAGGGTTTTTTTCCAGTCACCAGTCTGGCGGTCGTATTTTGAATGACTTGCAGACGAGCGATTTGGTACTTAGGGAGTCCGAGGTAAAGGGCATTTGCATAGTCCAGTCTGGAGTTCACAATTGTTCCCACCACGACTGCTACGTCTTCTTTGGAGATAAACGGAATAACCCTATTTGTGCGTCCATTGTCATGTAGGTGTCAAAGATGACCCCGAGACTTTTGACTTTGGAGCTAGGGGAGATGATCTGGCCCAGAATGGGCGGGGGTGTCCAAGTTGTTGTCAGCTGACTCTTGCGACTGGCATGAAACAGAAGGAGTTCTGTTTTGGAGCTGTTGAGTTTAAGATAACTTTTGGCCATCCAGTTTTCTATCAAAGAGAGACAATTCTCTAAACTGGGATGATGATCCTTTTTATTGCAGATGCGAAAATACAGTTGCGTGTCGTCTGCATATGAGTGACATACGTTTGTTTCAAACGCGAAGCTCATCCCTACTGCTTAGATAAAAGCACATTCATGTATTAGAATGGCCAGATCTAAATCCAATTGAGAATCTGTGCCAAGACTTGAAAATTAAAATCCAATCTGACAGAGCTTGAGCTATTTTGCATAGGAGAAAATGTCACTCTCTAGATGTGCAAAGCTGGTAGAGACAAACCACAATAGACTTGCAGCTGTAATTGCAGTGAAAGATGGTTCTAAAAAATATTGACTTGTCGGTTGGGGGGCTGAAGGATACCTTTGGGTCTGAAGGATATTAGTTATGAGGAAAGGTTGCGAGCACTGAACCTATTGTCTCTGGAGAAGAGACGCTTGAGAGGGAATATGGTTTCAATTTATAAATACTGTACTGGTGACCCCACAATAGGGATAAAACTTTTTTGTATAAGGGAGTTTAACAAGACACGTGGCCACTCATTAAAATTAGAAGAAAAGAGGTTTAACCCTAAACTATGTAGAAGGTTGTTTACTGTAAGTGCAGCAAAGATGTGGAATTCTCTTCCACAAGCGGTGGTCTCAGCGGGGAGCATTGATGGTTTCAATAAACAATTAGATAAACACCTGAAGACCTCAACATACAGGAATATACAAGGTAATACTGACATATAATAACACACACACAGGTTGGACTTGATGGACTTTTTTCAACCTCACCTACTATGTATCTTTTCAGATATTTATTTGTACAAATTTTGAAAACCATTTATCATTTTCTTTCCACTTCACAATTATGTGCCACTTTGTGTTGATCTATCACAAATCTCAATAAAATAAAGTAACATAACAAAATGTGGAACATTTCCAGGGCTATGAATACTTTTTCAAGATGCAGTACCTCCCCTTAGGTGCCTTCAAAGCCACATGTATGCTGTTGATTGCACACAGATAAACTGGGAAACCATCTCACTGAAAAAAAAAAGAAAACAGCTTGGCATCCATCCTCTGAAGATCTGTCTGTAGAAAGAATATGTATCAAGCACAAGGACATCAATGGCATCAATGCATTGCATCCTAGCCACTGTTGGCTGACTTAATTTCAATACTGAACTTCTCCTCCATGAGGCATAATAGCTCAGTTTGTATTTGTGCCAGATATCATTATGGTATCAAACATGCTTGCTGGTCAAAGAAAAAGAGACACAAAGAACAATTGCAATGGTATCAGCTACTTAGAAGCCAATATGACATTCAACAAATCACCATTGGCCATTGACAGTCATATGTGTGCTTTCCTAAAGCATCTCCCTGCCCAGTCAGTGCCAAAACAGAAGATACGGGCAGATACATTGCAAAAGTTTGTAGAAATGTGTGCAGTTTGTGGCATTTACCTTGCATTCAAAAGAAACATAAAATAAATGTAGAACATTTAGGTCTACTGTACTTTATTTGTCATAACACAGCTTTCATAATTTTACTTGCATAACATTACACAGTTTGTTAATGAATATTGTGTGATTCTTTTTAATTTCTCATATCCACAAGTCTAGCTGCATAAATTATCTTCTCAAACCATTAAATAAACACAGCTAATTAACACACAAAGGACAAGCTATTTCAGGCCCCAACTAATTAACTAAACAGTATGATCCCTACAAAAAGAACTAGACTGTAACCTTACTACTTACTTTTTATCTTACTACCATCTAGAAACTTGACTCAATACCACTGATTTAAATATCCCCCCTCCCAAAAAAAAAAAAAAAAACTGGCACCAAAAAAAACCTGGCACCAAAAAAAAAAGAAGAAAAACACCAGTATGGGCATATTAGCCAATCCCAGCAGTTCCACACTTCAGGGCAGAGGGACTTAGGTACTCTTCCAGGAATGGCCCAGACGCTATATCAGTGGAGGATTTACCCAGGTAAGCATTGAATTCTGGTATGCATTCCAGTCTGATGTGACAATACAACACCCGCTCAGTGGTGCTAAAAACACCCCTCCTTTGTGTCTAGGTTAAGGCTTGTTATAGGACACAGAGGATCCAGAAACCATAATCCCTACTTCTCTTATGAGCAAAACAAGGCCTTAACAGAGAGCTTTTTTCACCATTGTGCAAAGGAGCCTTATACTTTTAGACCTCTTCATTAGTTAGGAAGAGGCTTTGGGATGAAGTTGATGAAAGAGTCAATGCAGTGGGTCAAATCCTATGCTCCATCAACCAGTATAAGAAGCATGCTTAAGCTATTGTGCATCATGTTAAAGAGGATCTTCAGACTGTATGAAAAAAATAAAAGACAGCAGCTGAAAATACTGTAGCTGATGACTTTTAACATAAGGATGCAGACCTGTCCAAGCATCCAGCAATGTCTCAAGTAAGCTGCTTCTCCACCGATCTTCAGGTCCCCTTTATGAACAAAGAGGGGTAAGTGCTCTTCCCCAAAAAAAAAAATGTATCCAAAAGTGATGGAGGTATAGAGGAGGGGGGAGGAGGCTGAAAAGTGGAACTTCCCTTTTAGGTAAACTTCTGGTTTAAGGGAATGATTGGTCTGGAGGCCATAAAGAGAGGCGACTATCCGTTTGAGTCCCTGCGGTGACTAAGAACGTATGCAGTTGCCAACCATTGGCCTGGAAAGAGGCTCTAGTGTAAATTATTGGGATGATACAGAAGATTGGCAACTCAGTAAAAACCAGAAACAATACAACTTTTATTTTTGGCCATTTTCTGTTCTCTCATTTGTCATGCTCTTACAGGGTCAGATCCAGGGGGCGGGGACGGGGCAATTGCCCCCCCCCCGAAAATATAACTGACGCACTCAAGTCCAGACCTAAATCTCTCTTATAAAATCAGTGTCATCAGCGGTGCAGAGAGAGAGACTCTATTGTCATTACGCTGCACTGGAGCCTAGAGAAGATGGAGCTGAGCTGAGTGAATGTGTTGGCTCCACCCACCTCTCCCTTCATCTTCAATGCAGCACAGCATGAACACAGGGTGAAGCAGTGATTGTGTGTTACTGTGTAATGCTGCCTGGAGACAGTGTGCATTCCGGATCCCCCTCATAACCATTGATCCTGCATGGGAGCTCATCTACCACCAGACCACCAAAATATTTTAATAAAAGTGAGTACAAAATAATTAGTCAATGTGTAAAAATGCAAAATACATATGTGCCATTATTTATGAAAAAAAGTCATGTTTATTCCTAACCACCTCAACTCCCTTCATGACCAGACCATTTTTTTGCGGTTACTTTAGCTGACAGTGCGGTTGTGCGACTCTGTACCCAAGTAAAATTTATGTTTTTTTTTTTCCCACAAATAGAGCTTTCTTTTTGTGGTATTTGATCACCTCTGTGTTTTTATTTTTTGTGATAAAAAACAAAAAAGACTGCCAATCTTGATATTTTTTACTTTCTGCTATAAAAAAATGTCTTCATCAATTCAGGTCAACTTGTATGCTCTGTGTCCCACCGTCAGCTAACCAGACACTTCCAGAGTGAAAGGCTTTTAAAATCAGTAAGCCTTTGCGCCTGTGCCGTGTATCACATGCACGCCTGTGGTGTCTAAGCCACGCCCCCACATTCCCAGAACCCACACCCTTTTTTATTTTTAAAGGAGCTCTTTGCGCGCACACAAACAGGCTAGTCCCATGGTGGAGACGGAGGGGGGGGGGGGCGAGGTGTACACACCAAGGGGATCCTGACCGCTGTGCTGACCGCTGTGCTGAGCTGGATGGTCCCCCAAACCCCTACTGATTTGGCCTGACAGAGCGGAGAAGGAGCAATGCTGTCCGCAGGAGCGATTGCTGACATAGAACATGAACACAGGGGAAGCATGGTCTGTTGGATGCCAGGTATGTTTACATTTTACACCCTCTAGTGGCAATACACAGGCAAGACAGCGTCTACTCAAAAGAAAAAATCCATAAGTGAATCATTATACATTACTTAGTACTTTTCTGACTTACCAGCCCCACCGCAGGATACTGCTGGAAATCACAGACAGACCCAATCTTCACCCATCACGGAGGGGCGTGTAATGCCAGACCTTCAAGGACCGGGTCCTCCTCATGTATGGAGTCCACTCCCTTGGACCTGTATAGCACCCTGTCAACTCTTTGGTATAGTTTTTTATGTGACCAAGGTGCCGACTCAGGGTCCAGCTCTCAAAAGAGACGCTTTTACAGGCAGAAAACTTGCTCTTCTTGCACGAGGCTCAGTTACTATCCACTTTGGCTCTTTCAGGCACTTTAGATGGATCTGATTGCATAGCCCCTTGATCCCGTCAGGGATTTGTTAATGGAGCTCTTCTTATGACTTCATTAACCGTTACCAACACCTTAGACCATGGGTGCTCAACCTGTGGCCTCAACCTTAGCCGCTCTTGAAAAAGTCAAATCATGAAACGTACGTCGGGCGTACAGACGCACGTCAGCACGCCAAGCACGCACGCACTTCCGGTTTGCCGTCTGAGCCGCTTGGAACGCACGCCAGCGCCTCACTTCCGACGGCGGTGACTGATGCAGCGTGGAGGGTGCTGCTCCAGATACATATTTTTTGGATTTTAATTTTATTTTTATTGTTATTTCTTGTGGTGCATGTTCTTTCATACCACTCTGCTGACTATTTTATACTTATTGGACAAGCTTATGTAGCTACCTGTCCATTTCTATATATTCATTGCACCTTACTCGTGCAAAATAAACCATTATTTTTTACTACACTATGGGAGCCTGTTTTTCCTTTTTTATCGGAGGAGTGAGGACCTTATAATTACTATCCAGTGGATACATCCATCTTGGGCTGACAGCACCATTGGAGGACATCTGGATCCCTCTGTGATTACACACTCGGTACCCCTGTAGGGGTTATTGGCTCTGGTGAGTGGGGAACCTGGTGGGGGAGCACCGGACCACAGCGATACCATCCATCTGCACATCTGATGAAATTACGTATCTAGGATTGCTGCACATTTTTCATCGTTATGTTTTAAACTTATGGACTTTATTATTATTCACATGTTTATGCACTTTTGCACTTTATCACTATATGTTTAGTATATATTTGATGTATATGGTGTCACAGTATTTTTATTACACTTGCACCTAGGAAACCCCCAAGTACTGGTTTCAGAAGTTGACACACTGACACATTCATCCTTGATAAATCAGGGTTTGGGACAGCGCCACTACCCCTTTTGCATATACCATTTATCAACCTGTGGCCCTCCAGCTTTTGTGGAACTACAAGTCCCATGATGCATTGCAAGCCCCTGACCGTTACCAGCACGACTTCCAAAGGCAGCGGCATGATGGGACTTGAAGTTTTGCAACAGCTGGAGGGTCAGCACCCATGCCTTAGACACTGGGGAAAAACAGAGGTACTCCATGCATGGGAGGGGTTATATAGGAGGGGGACTTCCTGTCTTTTGAGTGTGCCAGTGTCCATCACCTAAATGTGGTGTATAACCCACATAGTTTTGACTATGGTGCTCTGTGTCCTGTGATGTACGATAAAGACATTTTCTTTTAAATGTGTATTGGTACATGCTCCCCATGGTAGCATCCAGCTACCGATTTCTTTTTTTTTTTTTTAATCAAACACTTGCAATTTGGCCTTGAAAAAATCCAGGAAACAATTTTGGCTGTACTTATTATTTATTAGAAGTACTCATGTTAGTCTTGTCCACAAAAAATGAATAAAATACATTTTTTAAAGCTTTTTACACATTCCTTTTTTTGGGACCAGACATAATCACTGGGCCTCTCTGCAATCATGGCTGCTGTAAGGGTCCAGCAAGATGGTGTACATAACACATCCCACCACTCTGCCTATGATTAATAGTATTTTGGGGAAAAAAGTAGGGCATCTGGAAAATCTATAAGGGAATTTTGAGCTACTAGATTGGAGGGGATGATATAGGTGTTAGATATCATATACTGTATCTGGATTTGTTTTGAAAGGAAAGTAATAAACCTATTGAAAATCTCAAAACTGGAGGGGCGTGTGCGGGCTCTAGCAGGACAGTCATGTCAGCCTAGTGCTCCGCTTCATGAGGAAAGAAAGCCGCAGATAACTCGCTTCCTAACCGGTCACAACTGAACAAAAACCCGGTCATTAACTACAGGAAGGTGAGGGGAACATTTTAATGTATAATGGTGCTGGGTGGCTCAAGAAATAGAGCTAAAATGACACTTGTCAGCAGCGTGCAGCAGACCAAAGGCTCAGTTAAGGCGCCAGTCACCTCAGAGAGGCTCCCCTCAGGTAAGGGGAAGAAACAAACAGCTAAAACAGCCAAACCCATGGCTTCTCTGACTAACCTCACCTCAGATAGTGAGGATGAAGACACGGCTGCTATTTTACAAACTGTACCACAAGACAACACAGTTTCTGCGGGATTATTAATCAATTTGAAAAAGCATTAAAGCAGACATCTGACCAGATTACCTCAAATCTCACCAAGGAGATTAGGGAATTGGGTACTCGTACAGAAGCACTGGAAACTAAAGTGGAGGACATTGAAACCTACACCCATGAATGCCTAACAGAAATAGACTCCCTAATGCTCCAGAGCAGATTAGAAGAATTTGAAAACCGTGCCAGGAGATCTAACTTAAGATTTAGGGGCATCCCAGAGTCTGTGGTGGACCTTCAGTCCACCATAATGGCTCTATGTCAGGAACTACTTCCAGGCATTGCAGTGGAACGTTTGGAGATGGACAGAATACATAGGGCACCCTCCCCTAAAAAGGTAGATGGCCCCCCCAGAGACATAATAGCGAAGTTCCATTTCTACAAAACCAAGGAGCAAATTTTGGCGACAGCAAGGGAGAAAGGGATCCTGTCTTTCCAAGGCTACAATTATCAAATTTTTGCAGACATATCACAACTAACCATTGCCAAGAGAAGAGCAATGAAACCTCTCTTGATCGAATTACAGCAGCGTAACATAAAATATCAATGGGGCTTCCCTTTCTCCCTCCGTTTCACGATTCAAGGGACCAAGATAGTCTGCAGAACACCCGACCAACTACACCAGGCCCTAGTAGACTTTAAAATCATTGATCAACCCTCCTCGGCTTCCACCTCACGCAGAAGATCAGCACCAACCTATTCTAACAACCACTCCATCCAACAAGAACCGAATGGCGGACCCCACCAATCCACCAAGCGCGGCAGATTCACACCACAGACCCAGGATCAAGAAGACACAATGGACTGAACTTCTCACACTGCCACTTAACTCTTCCTCTCAATTTAGGCTAAGTAATTGTCTGTTAACAGGTACTGTGTTGGTCCTATTCCCCTGTAGACAATCCCACCTCGTTTTCCTTTTCTCTTTATATTAGGTCTTGACACCGGTAAAGGTGATATAAACACCTTCCTGATCAATCATTTGTTATAACCTCGGCAGAAATTAGTGCTTATGTCTTGCCCTTAGTATGAAATGTTTACTCCTAGTTGTCGCATATTACATGTCACAGGCGATTGCCTATGATGATAACCTGGTATTGCCTCTCCTTTCCGCATGGACCACTATAAACTCTTCCTCACAAATGCCCAGGTTCCCTATTGTCACTCTTGCATACTTCCGTCTAAAACACTATTTGAGGCCCTTATTTAAACCCCTGATCATATGTACTAATCTGTTGGCTATCACCTGGAGTGACCCTATTGCCTTGACATCTTCCCCCCTGAATTGCATACCACCTCAGATCCCCAAACTAATATGTGGGGATTTGGGAGGGACCCTCTATCCCTTGGTGAGGGATCTTTTCCCTCACTACGGGCACACCCCGAATGCTTATTCAGTGATTTGTTGTTCAAATATGCAATAATCTACAATGTATTCTCTCTTTCATTTGAGTCTACCTATCCTGGATCCTCATCTTTCCTTTCCCTCACCCCATCCGCATGGAGCGACCTGGGCCATCCCTGTCCGAGGAGGCAAGGTAAGATAAAACTTTTGGTTTGGCTGCCATGGCACCCTTAAACTTGATTTCACTTAATGTACAAGGGTTGAACTTACCGCAAAAACGTACAAAGGCCTTTAGGCTCTTTCAATCCAAAAAGGCTCACATTGTCTGCCTACAGGACACACATTTTACCCCTAACACCACTCCTAAATACTTCAACGCTGCATACCCACAAGTATATATGGCTTCTTAACTGGAGCCCCAGTTAAGAAGAGAGGTACCCTGATTGCCTTCCACCGATCTACCCCATTTACCTTGAACACGGTACTCAGAGACCCTGAAGGTCGATACCTGATCCTAACAGGATACATCCTAGACACACCGGTAACGGTAGTATCATACTATGCCCCTAACCTTAACCCCATGCCGTTCTTATCACACCTTCTTCAAACTATCAATGCCCATAAAATGGGCTCTCTCCTAATATGCGGGGACTCGAATCAGGTTCTGCTTCCCTTTCTTGACAGATCTCCTTACGTACCACCGAAATATCAGACCAAATTGACTCTGTCCACTCTCCTGTCTAAATATAACTTAGTGGATTCCCGGAGAGAACTGAACCCCACGAATCGTAACTACACCTACTTTTCTAACCCCCACCAATCACATAGCCGGATAGACCACATATAATTGTCAATTGGAATGCTGCCAGAAGTTCTCAATTATGTTATAATACCCATTCCCTGGTCAGATCACAATGCTGTATACACAACAATAGCATCAACTATTCCTAAAAAGACCGACCCGACCTGGTATATGCCTGATATTTTGCTCAAACATCCCTCCTACTGTCTGGAAATCGAGCAGTCCCTAAAAGATTACTTAGATCTCAATATGTCCCCAGAAATATCTGCTCTCACGCTTTGGGAAGCCCATAAACCGGTACTGAGAGGGGTAATTTAAAGACAACTTGGGATCCTCAAAAAGGCACGTAGACAATTAGCACTGAAATTGGAAACGGAATTCAACCTTGCCCACCTAGCCTTTCAAAATAACCACTCCCCCCACGCTAAAAATCGCCTAGATAAAGCACGCCTCGAATTTGACCTATTTCTCACGGACTCGGCAAATAAAGCTTTAGACAGATCCAAGCACACATTCTACAAAACAGCTAATAAAACTGGTGCAAACCTAGCTAGGACACTTAATTCAATCAACAAATCTTATACACCAATAAAACTGAAACTAGCTAACAACGTTATCTCCAGCAACCCACTTAAAATTGTGCAGAAATTCAGTACTCATCTGAAAAAACTATATGCGGAAACGAATACATTTGACGAATCGGTGGCCGACCCCTTTTTCTCGCAATTCCAATTGCCCCGAATGTCTGATTCCCAAAAGACACAACTAGATGCGCCTATTTCGCAAGAAGACGTAACTAGAGCAATCAAGGAACTCAAATTAAACAAGCGGCCCGGACCTGATGGATTCACAGCCCGATACTATAAAGCACTCTCTAAACTAATCTCCCCGAGGCTCGCGGAGGCCTTCAACGACCTTTTAAAACTGAAATCATTTAGACAGGAATCACTTTTGGCCACAATCTGCATGATTCCCAAGCCACAGACAGACAATACCCTCAGTGAAAATTACCGGCCCATATCTATGCTAAATACGGATATCAAACTTCGGTTTCAGGTAAAATTCTGGCGAATCGCTTAAACAACATAATTGGAACCCTGATCCATCGCGATCAGGTAGGTTTCATCCCCAACCGGCAGGCAGGAGATAATATCAGAAGGGCGAGCCTATTGGCTCACATTGCCAAGAAGAGAGGAATCCCTGCTTGCTTCCTCTCTCTCGACATAAAACAGGCGTTCGACTCTGTATCCTGGTCCTACTTGAAGTATACCCTTCAAAAATGGGGCTTTGGCCCCAACTTCATGAAATGGATCCTAGAATTATACAATAGCCCGAAGACATATGTAAAGTATGCAGGATATAGATCGGACACCTTCTCCATTAACAGGGGCACGAGACAGGGATGTCCTCTCTCCCCCTTATTTGTTGCCCTCCTCATAGAACCGCTTGCACAAAAGATCAGGTCAGACCCGACAATACTGGGCATAGAAATAGGCGGACACAAGCATAAACTATGCATGTTCGCTGATGACATCCTCCTTTTCCTTGCATCGCCCCAGGTAACAGGACCCAACCTTATGCTAATACTTAAAAAATTTGCATCCATTTCAGGACTAGTCGTTAACCCTAAAAAATGTCTCGCACTAAGCATTTCGCTTACTTCCTTAGAGTTAAATGCAGCCAAATCCGGTCTACCTTTCGTATGGGCAACTAAGAGTATTCCCTATTTAGGAACACACCTTACAACATCAATAACGGATCTATTCTCTTCCAACTACCCTATTCTCCTAAAACAGATATCAAGCCTCCTGAATTCCTGGGCCCATCTAGGCCTCGTACACACGAGGGGATATGTCTGCTGAAAACGGTCCGATGGACCGTTTCAGCAGACATCTCCGATCGTGTGTATGGGCTAGCGGACAGATTTGTCCATCGGACAAATTTCAAAGCATGCTTTGAAATTTGTCCGCTACAAACCTGTCCGTCGGATATGTCCGCTGGTTAGTACGGGAAACCAGCGGACATATCCTCCCACACATGCGTCGTATCCTGTGAATGGATCCGACGCATGCGCGCGGAAGTGTTTACTTCCTGGTGCGTGCCGTAGCGGTGACGTGGCGGCGTCAAAGTCACCGCCGCGTCACCGACACGTCACCGCGCCGTCCGCCGGCGGGGAATTTGATCCGATGGTGTGTACATGCCATCGGATCAAACTCCAGGTCGGACATATCCGATGGAAATGGTCCGCGGACCGTTTTCATCGGCTATGTCCGATTGTGTGTACGAGGCCTTATGGTTTGGCAGAATCAACGTGGTCAAAATGACTATATTACCGAAATTATTATATTTATTTAGAGTGCTCCCCATCCCAATCCCATCATATTACTTCAGGATATTACAAAGAAGAGTTTCCGCCTTTACGTGGGGATCCACTAGGCCTAGAATAAAACCTCAAATCCTGCATCTATCTAAGGATAATGGTGGAATGGGGCTGCCCAACTTTATAAACTACTATAAAGCGGCACAACTTGCAAACCTAGTAAAATACCACGACAAATGTGAGCCCCCTCTTTGGGTATCAATTGAAGCGGTAGAGTCTGACCCCATCGCAATTTCTAATGTACTATGGATCCCCCCTAAAGCTCGTAAACACTTACTGAACCCCATCACCAAACACTCACTCTCCCTCTGGGACACAGTAAAGACTAAGGCCCAGATTCACAGAGCAATTACGCCTGTCTAACTGGTGTTAGACAGGAGTAATTTCAAATTTTGCGCGCCGTATCACTAGTTTGAATCCTCAAACCATGATACGGCGGCTTCGGGCTTCGATCCGCGAGGCTTACGTCTTCGTAAGCCTTCGGATCTACGCTGCGATATTTTTGCGGCCGCTGGGAGGAGTTTGCGTCGTTTTCATGCGTCAGGATGAGTTTTTACGGCGATCCACGAAGATACGAGCGGTCTTCGCAATCGCTTACGTCTATTTTTTTTTACGTACTGTTAGACCAGCTTTTTGCTGGTCTAACGGTGCGTAGCCCATGTTAAGTATGGCCGTCGTTCCCGCGTCAAATTTTTTTTTTTTTACGTAAGTCGTTCGGGAATAGAAATGTCCGTAAACGACGCTACTCAAACAAAGAATGACGTAACGACGTGATTTCGCGCAATGCACGGCGGGAAATTTCTGAAGGGAGCATGCGCAGTTCGATCGCCGCGGGAACGCGCCTATTTTAAATGCTTCACGCCCCCTACTCGCGTAGATGGCTTGCGCCGGGAGAAATACTCTACGCCGCCGTCGTTTACTGGACAAAATCTATCGGGATTCCACGTAGAGCCAGGTAAAAAACAGCAGCGTAGAGTATTTCTGTTACTCTACGCTAATCTAATTCTCTCTGAATCTGGGCCTAAATATCTTCTCCAATCCCCCCATGTTCCTCTTTTATCATTTCATAAAAACCCTGCGTTCTACCCTGCTTGGATCTATCCCAATACCTTTAAAGAGTGGGTGTCAAAAGGATTTACATGCTTACATGACTTTATAGACTCTTCTTCCTTTTTATCCTTCACCACCATCAGTGCAGCGCACGACATACCACAGACCGAAATATTTAGGCATCTACAAATTAAAAATTTCTTTAAGCCATTTGTTGATGCTTCACCCACGCCAACATGTATATCCACCTTTGAGAATTTCTGTAAGAATGACCCCCACGCTAGAGGAATAATATCCTCCTTATACTCCCAATTAACAGCTTGCTCTATCAGTGGGAAGCTTCCTAATGTGAGTAAATGGGAGAGGGACCTAGAACAAGAACTAGTACCTTCTGAGTGGAAACAGATCTGGAACAGCACTAAATCAGCATCCATGAACGAATCAGCCATTGAAACTAATTACAAAGTACTCACTAGATGGTACCTAGTACCCGCCAGGGTTGCGAAATACGTACCGAATTACCCTGATCTTTGCTTCAGGGGTTGTTCAACTCCAGGGACATACCTTCACGTTTGGTGGTCGTGCCCAAAAGCCCTATCATTTTGGTCGAAAAATTTTCAAATTATCTCCATTATCTCGGGGAAAACAATCCCCTTAGATCCTAAAACAGCGTTATTAAATCTAAAACCTGATAATCTCCCACACAACCAGTTCAAACTAATCATACAACTTCTTACTGCTGCAAAACAAACCCTTGCGAGAGCATGGAAAACCCCTAATTTATCACTAAATGAAGTCACAAATAGAATGAACACAGCAATGTCCCACGCCAAGATGGTGGCTATTGACATGGACACGACCACCGGATTTGAGAGTCTATGGAAACCCTGGATAACATATGCTTTTCCGAACGCATTTAATAATGAAGTTGTATTGCCATGGTAGTCCAGCCAAACTGGCACCCCCCCGCTCAAGCCTCTCTCCGGCGGCGGAGATCAGGTCGCTCCTGCGGATTCCCCTCCCCTACCCCTTCTTCCCTTTCTCTCACCCTCCTTTGAACTCTTGTTCTCAAATTAACAATTCCTATGTTCATGTTTGTTGATACAAAGTTGTATATTGTTGAAATTTCTTGAACCTATATAGCAGAACCCTAGAACAGGACATAACCCTGGATTTAGCCCAGATCAGACTGGTTACATGGCTTATCCCTTAAGCGATCCAGGGTCGATAGTTAGTTAGTCACATAGCTAGTCAGCTAGTCATTTAGTTAGTCAGTTACTATATTTGCTTATTCACTTTGCCACCAATGACTTTGTATGCATTGTTTAATTACCTGTAAATTGTCTCTCTTGTAACCAAAGATATTTAGGTTTACAAGTCAAGAAGTTTCTCTTATGATGTATACCCCCTATTGTACCCTTTTTTCTTCTCTCATTGTTGTTATGCACTTGTACATTCTTTATCACATAAATAAAGATATTTTGACAAGAAAATCTCACAACTGTGCCATGACATTCCAGATTGACCCAAATGACTCCTCTGTCACGATATTTGAACATTTTTTCCCTTAAATCCTTTATTTAAAGATGTGTCACAGATACAATAAAGCGGTAACTTCACAGAACTGTCAATGTCAAACTTGTGAGGTATTATCAATACTCCGTACTGAATCACAAAATGTCCAAACAAATATTGAAGGCAACATACGAAAGAAAGAAACAAAAAAAGAAAAATACAAGACATTTCTATCTGCCTGGGAAAAAAACCCTCAGGCAGGACCCACCGAGAGCGAACCCGTCCGAGGTGGGACACCCCTTAACTGCCAGGGAGATCCATCACATCATAAAAAGAAGTCTAAAATGGGGTAAAAAATGCTATCCTGTACACACCATATTTTCATTTATTTATTAGAGAAAAATTAAAATGGGAACAGAAGAAGAAGGCCGCGTACACACGATCAAATCTGTCTGCTGGAAACGGTCTGCCAGACCGTTTCAGGAGACAAATTCGATCGTGTGTACGGGCAAACAGACGGATTTGGCCAGCCGACAGATTTGAAAGCATGCTTTCAAATCTGTCGGCTGGGAACCCGTCCACCCGACATGTCTGCTGGTTAGTATGCTAACCAGCAGACATATTTGCTCGCACACACGTCGAATGGTTTTGACGCATGCGCGGAAGTGTTTTACTTCCTGGTGCGGTGACGTGGCGGCGTCAATGTCACCGCCACGTCACCGCCACATCAGCGCGCTGTCTGCCGGCGGGGATTTTGGTTTGATCGTGTGTACACGATCAAACCGATACGTCCCAGCAGACATATCTGTTTAAATCGGTCTGTCCGACCGATTTGAACAGATACATTTACTCGTGTGTATGGGGCCGAAGAGAAGAAAAAAAAACTTAAATAAAATGAAAGCAAGGTAGGAAAAGGAAGAAAAAGAGAAAAGAGCAAGGAGGGCGAGGAAAAAAAAAGGGAAAAAAAGGGGGGGAGGGTGGAGGGGTCACCACCCAGAGGAAGGCATCCACAGCATCAGTCATGCAGTGGAAGCAAAAAATAATCTCAATTAGGTATATTGGAGGAATTCATCCGAGAAGCGGAAGAGGTCCAAGTGTATCCATCTAGACTTGTGTTCCTCAGACTTATCCTGCAATGCCGCTGTCAACTCCTCCATCTGCCCTATGTACTTCACTCTCGTGAACCACTGGGCCACCATTGGGGCAGACTGCTGTTTCCACAAAGGCGGAATGCAAGTCTATGCAGCATTAAGGAGGTGCTTGAGAAAGGATTTATGGTATTGTTTCCTTGACAATGGGGTGAGGTTAAGCAGGACTGCCGCTGGGTCATCTTGCAGTGAAATGTCAGTGAGTTTATGTATGAGTTTTAGCACTGGTTGCCAAAAAGTGGCAAGTGTAGGGCACTCCCAGAAAATATGGAGAATGGTACCTGAGTGGAAGCCACAACGCCAGCAATGGTCCGTCTGAGGGGGGAATAATTTCGCCAAAACTGACAGGGTTCTATACCAACGCGTCAAAATTTTGTACGTGGTTTCCTAATACCTACTGTATAGGATTTCTGCGCAAAGAAAAGTATTCTGTCGTTTTGGGGTTCGGTAAAGGTCACTTGTACAGTTGGTGACCGCGATATTGTGTCAATCTCGCTCCCTTTCTCGGCGAGATTGACCACCTACGAGCCCCATCGCGGGAGCCAGCGCCGAGCTGGCTTGCCGCGATGGAGACAAAGTTGTCATAGAAGAGACGGGGATCCGACTTGGATTCCTGCCAAATCTACATGCGGCGTTTGGTACGAATCATGCCCGCTGTTATGCCGGGTGCGCAGCTCCCATCGGTTTATATAGGCCTCTCTTATGACGTCACAGTCCCATCATGTTCCGGTACCTACCCACGTGGGTAGGTACCACGTGGGTAGGTACCGGAGCATTATGGGACTGTGACGTCATAAGAGAGGCCTATATTAACCGATGGGAGCCGCGCACCCGGCATAACAGCGGGAAGAAGCGTCGAGTCAACATCTGGAGAAGAGAAGAAGATAGAAGAATGGCACAGAAGAGCGGACTGGCCTTCGCTAGTAATTGAGCTAACACGAAGATAGCGGCGGCCAGTCCTGAAGAAGAAGGCACCGGAGAGCGCCGAGTCAACAGTGGAGAGCGGAGAAGACCCCCGGAGAGCGAAAGAAGACCCCCGAAGAGTGGAGAAGACCCCCAGAGAGCGTAAGAAGACCCCCGCAGAGTGGAGGAGATGGAAGAAGACCCCCGCAGAGCGGAGAAGACCCCTGGAGAGCGGAAGAAGAAGGCCCCCCTGATAAAAGAGCTAAAGAAGAGGGGGCCCCCCCGGAGCTGACTAATAAATTACTTTAAAAACCCTGTGTTGTTTATTTATTTTTACACTTTGCCTCCAGGTGAATGGGTAGGGGTACGATGTACCCCATATTCATTCACTTAGGGTGGAGGTCTGGTATCTGGGGGCCTCCTTATTAAAGGTGCTCCCAGATTCTGATAAGCTCCCCGCCCGCAGCCCCCGACAACCAACGGGCAGGGTTGTCGGGAAGAGGCCCTGTCCTTATCAACATGAGGACAGGGTACTCTGGGGTGGGGGGGCCGCAGTGCGCCCCCCTGCCCCAGAGCACCTGACCCCCCCATGTTGAGGGCATGCTGCCTGGTACGGCTCAGGGGGGGGGGGGGGGCGCTCGTTCGTCCCCATTCCTTTCCTGACCGGCCGGGCGGCGTGCTTTGGATGAGGGTCTGGTATGGATTGTGGGGGAACCTAAGGGCCTGGTATGCCTCCTGGGGGGGAACCCATTCCGGATTTTTATTTAAAATTTGGCGTGGAGTTCCCCATCATGATTCATAACAAACGCCGCATGTAGATTTGGCGGGAATCCAAGTCGGATCCCCGTTGCTTCTATAACGCGCTCACTGGAATGTTCTTTTTCCATTCCAGCGAGTGCGAGATGTCGGCACCCTGTCGCCGAGAATCAGCGCGATGCTTTCATGCTGGAAACACATTCTCGGTGACAGGTACTGTAGGTCTCTCTCCCATTTCGCTGTGAATAGGGGGGTCTGCTGTAGCATTGAGATCTAACAAACATTTGTATGAGGTTGATAATGATCTCCGGACTGGGCCCTCTCCCAGGCAGAGCTCCTCGAAAGAGTGAAGCTTACGAGTGAAAGTGCAATAACTGCAATATCCTCCAGTGGTTCACGATATTTGACATTTGACATAATATATGACAATGTTTGTTTTCTGACGTTAATTTTCTGTTGCAATAAGTTTTTATTGGATAAACATTAAAAGAAACACTAATACAAAGAGTGAATTAGTTACACAGAGGTATGCAGATTAGTGTTGAGCAGAATATGCCATATTCGATTTCGCGATATATCTCGAATATATAGTCGAATATTCGAGATATATTCGCTAAATACGAATATTCGTGATATTTTTTGGAAATGAAATTATTGCGAATTTTCGCTATTGCGAATGCGAATGCGAAATTTCGAGAAATGCGGAATGGAGCACTCTGATTGGCTCAGAATATTCGTGATATATTACAATACACAATAATTGCGAATATTCGAGAAATGCGGAAGGAGCACTCTGATTGGCTCAGAATATTCGTGATATATTACAATACACAATAATTGCGAATATTCGAGAAATGCGGAAGGAGCACTCTGATTGGCTCAGAATATTCGTGATATATTACAATACACAATAATTGCGAATATTCGGCAAATGCGGAAGGAGCACTCTGATTGGCTCAGAATATTCGTGATATATTACAATACACAATAATTGCGAATATTCGAGAAATGCGGAAGGAGCACTCTGATTGGCTCAGAATATTCGTGATATATTACAATATAAAATAATTGCGAATATTCGAGAAATGCGGAATGGAGCACTCTGATTGGCTCAGAATATTCGTGATATATTACAATATAAAATAATTGCGAATATTCAAGAAATGCGGAATGGAGCACTCTGATTGGCTCAGAATATTCGTGATATATTACAATACAAAATAATTGCGAAATTTCGAGAAATGCGGAATGGAGCACTCTGATTGGCTCAGAATATTCGTGATATATTACAATATAAAATAATCGCGCGATATCGCTATTGCCGAATAATCGCATTGCGATTTTTCGGCAATATAAAATGAGCGCTGCAGCTACTCGGCCCAAGGTCTCTAATCATACCAGCAATGCTTTTAGACGTCGATGGGGATCTCTAGGATGTGATCTGTTCTAAAAAAAAAATTGAAAAAATTTGAATATTCGAAATAGCGAATATTCGCCGCGATATTCGTGTTATTCGCGAATACTCGAATATGCAATATTCGTAGCGAATATTCGCAATGCGAATATTCGTGAGCAACACTAATGCAGATGTGTATTCCAGGAAAAATGGGTAGAAGAATGGATATGCAAGTATAACAGTATAGAAAGATATGGCCTATTGACAGATGAGTTTCCATTAAATTCTTTCAAATGGCTTCAAAATAGGGTGGGCTTGGAGCATTGAGAATGCGAACGGAGTCCACCCAGGTGTGTTACGACAATATTTGCTATTTTAACACTGATCCTCCTCCGGGCCAATCAGGAAGCATGTTTTGAGACCCGTCACCTGATTTGCTGAAAGTACAGGTGATCTTATTGGGTGTCTAGGAGAAGGAGGAGGAGAGGAGCTGCACACTAGAAGCCACCATGATGGAGGAGAGGACACAAAGCCGCTACCCGCCTAGATGGGGTAAGTCCCAGACTGACGGACAGACAGCATGGGGGAGGGGGGTACAGACAATCTCTCGGGGGGTGCAGCCAACAGTTCGTGGGGGGGGGTCATTGTGTGCCACCCCCCCCCCAAAAAATACCACCAGCCACCACTGGATTCCAATTCTGAGCTGCTAGGTTGGACTATCTTCAGCATATCCATTTATGTGTCAAAGAAATAGTACAAACCTGGCCTATTTGGGGCACAATAATAAACACATATACAGTATATGACCACTCACAGCTCTTTAGGATATTCTCTTCATTGGGAGTCCAAGGTATTATATTTTCCTGGATTTCTGTCTATCACAATGACATTCAACCCCCTTTAATCTTTCAGATGGCCTAAGATGCTGTCTACAGTCACTAATGCATTTATGCCTACTCTTTCACAGACTGTTGCTAACCTTTTTTTACATCTTATTGCTCTATACCACTGTTTTTTTTTTAACTTGAGGCTGGGTTCACACTGTGTGTGGATGGGCTCACAGCAGAGGTCTGGTGCGTTCCTGTTCTCCATTTCAGGGATGAATCAGGCCCAAATTTTTGCCTGAATTTGGACCTGAAATGGAGCCAAAGACACACAGAACCCTTGTGAAATTTTCTCCGCACCTGCCCCGTGGATTTGTGAACTATCTCAACTGAGAGCCGGTCACAGTCTCTTGTAATGTGAATTGGATGCATGGAAACCCACATCCAATTTGCATCAGTGTGAACCCAGCCTCAGTCTTTACTCAGGAGCTATCAAGAGGTCATGTTTTCAGGATTTCCTTTAACCTCTTCCCGACTGGCCTATAGCACAATGACGGCTATAGGCCGGTCGGGAAGTTATCCTGACTGGACGTCATATGACGTCTAGCAGGATAACAACCATTGCGCGCCCGTAGGGGCACGCATCGCAGCGATCGGTGGTGTGGTGTGTCAGTCTGAGACACCGCTACACCGATCTCGGTAAAAAGCTTCCGACGGGGGCTCTTTACGATGTGATCAGCCATGTCCAATCATGGACGATCACAATGTAAACAGGAAGAGCCGATGATCGGCCTTTTCTCACTCACGTCTGAAAGACGTGAGTAGAGGAGAGCCGATCTGCTGCTCTCCTGACATGGGGGGGGTCTATGCTGATAGTTTATCAGTGCAGCCCCCCCCTTGTATACCCACCCAGGACCACCAGTATGCTGCCCAGGACTACCAGGGATGGGCATCCACACTGGACCACCAGGTATGCCACCTAGACCACCAGGGAAATGTCAATCTGTTCCAAGGCAGCTGCCAATAAATGCCCAAACAGCCGTCAACCAGTGCCCACCCACAATTCATACCAGTGCCACCAGGGATATGCATCAGTGTCACATATCAGTGCAGCATGTCAGTGTCCATCAGTTCCCATCAGTGCCATGTATCAATGCCCATCAGTGCCCAGCAGTGATCATTGCCCATCAGTGCCCAGAAGTGCAGCCTATCAGTGCCACCCATAAGTACTCATCATTGCAGCCTTTCAGTGCCCATCAGTGTCGCATATCAGTGCCCACCAGTGCCACTTATGAGTGTCCATCAGTGCCACCCATCAATGCCCATCAGTTCTGCATATAAGTGCCAGCCATCAATGCCTCCTTCCAGTGCCCATCAGTGCCACATATCAGTGCTCATCATCAGTGCTCATCAGTGCCACATCATTGGGGCTGCCTCATCAGTGCCCATCAGTGCTGCCTTATCAGTGCCCATCAGTGAAGGAAAAAACGTACTTATTTACATAATTTTTTAACAGAAAAAAAAAAAAACGTTCTTTTATTTGTATAGCAAAACATAAAGATCAAATACCACCAAAAGAAAGCTCTATTTGTGGGAACAAAATAATAAAAATTATGTTTGGGTACAGTGTAGCATGACCGCGCAATTGTCATTTAAACAGCGACAGCTCAGAAAGCTGAAAATTGGCTTGGGCAGGAAGAGGGTGTAAGTGCCTGGTATTGAAGTTGTTAATGAATACAGCTGTGCGAAGTCAGTGATGCATACATTATGACCTGTGCAACATAAACAACAACCTGAAAACATGACCTGGGAGAACAGGAGCTGACAATGATTGTTTTGTGTCCAAGTTTCTCAATCAATGGAATATGTATCCCAAGGGACATTACCGACACACCCAAATGACACATATGCTTGTTACATTCAAAATTAACTTTATAAAATGCACAGTAAGTCATTTGTGTCTTTAAAAACATGGACACAAAAAGATATATAAATGTACATTTATAGTGTCTTGGAAACAATAATTTAGACTGTGAGGAAACTTAAATACAATCACACATGCCACATGGTGTTTAGCAAACATCAAATAACGTAAAAGGAAAGCCTTATATAAAAGAAAAAAGTAATATTGCTCTAGCTTATATGAATTGGTCTCTCACTTCTCTAAAATAATTTTAGACAAGTATATTTAGCTGTGTAATTGTGTGTACAAACTGCTTCAAACTGTCGAGGGATACCTCTATTACACTAACTTGTAACACTCACATGGTACAGTACCATAAGATATGATGACTACGTAATAAATCTTTAATAACAGTCATCGATAATAACATGGATGGCTGTGGCAGTACACATGAAAAAGTTAAGATATGTTTTACTCAATAAGTACAAAACGTTTTCATTTGGAGACAAAGATTAATTGAAAGTAGTTCTGTGACCTTTGCTATACTGGCAAAGGTTGGGTTCACTGTAGTCAATTTCCAATCAATCTAGTGAGGTTAACTACACGTGCCACAGTAGGAAATGAAACAATTACTAACAAATTTTATAGGGATAGTCTATCAAATGTAAACGGTAATAAGAAAAGTAAATGGAAATATGGCTAAAGTGAGAATTAAGTTTTTTTTTTTTTTTTTTTACTGAATTAAACTGTTAAACTGGTATACTGTAAGATAAGTTTGCCATCATTGTAACAACATTTCTTTTCATGTGTTTTATGAATCTGTAGCACAATCAAATATTTATTAGCTATCTGATCAGAAGATAAACTATGATAAATTATTTTAATGTTTTAAGTTAATTATTCATACTCAAATACTTATTATACTTTATTTAACAACTTAATTGCCAGACGATTTTATCCCCTTAATGACCAGGCCATTTTTTGCAATTCCGCATTGTGCTAATTTAAATGCCGATTGCGCGCCCATGCAATGCTGTACGCGCACAATTTTTTTTTCACAAAAATAGAGCTTTCTATTAGTGGCATTTGATCACTGCTGTTTTGTTTTTGTTTTTTTGCCATATAAACGGAAAAAAAATGTTTTTATTTTTATTATTTTTAAAAATATTTTTATTTTATTTATTTATTTACATTTTTTTGTCTTTCTGCTAAAAAAAAAATGTATAAATTTAGGCCAAAATTTATTCTTCTACATATTTTTGGAAAAAATGCTAATAAATGTTTATTAACCACTTAAGACCCAGGCCAATATGCAGGTTAACCACTTAAGGACCACCTACTGCACATTTACGTTGGCAGAATGGCACGGCTGGGCACATCAACGTATATATACGTTGGTTCTAGTACCCAGCCCTGGGTCACGGGCGCGCCCGTGACCCAGTCCGAAGCTCCAGGACCGCGGGACTCGCGGACCCGATCGCCGCTGGATTGCGGCGATCGGTCCCCAGAGCTTTAGAACGGGGAGAGCCGTGTGTAAACACGGCTTCCCCGTGCTTCACTGTGGCCGCAGCATCGATCACGTCATCCCTGTTATAGGGAGACGTGATGGATGACGTCACACCTACAGCCACACCCCCTACAGTTGATAACACACACAGGGAACACACAAATCCTGAAACGCCCCCTTGTGGTTAACTCCCAAAATGCAACTGTCATTTTCACAGTAAACAATGCAATTTAAATGCATTTTTTGCTGTGAAAATGACAATTGTCCCAAAAATGTTTCAAAATTGTCCGATGTGTCCGCCATAATGTCGCAGTCACGAAAAAAATCGCTGATCGCCGCTATTAGTAGTAAAAAAAAAAAAAATAATAAAAATGCAATAAAACTATCCCTTATTTTGTAAACGCTATACATTTTGCGAAAACCAACCGATAAACGCTTTTACCAAAAATAGGTAGAAGAATACGTATCGGCCTAAAAAAATTATATATATTTTGGGGGGATATTTATTATATCAAAATTGTCGCTCTATTTTTGTTTATAGCGTAAAAAATAAACACTGCATAGGTGATCAAATACCACCAAAAGAAAGCTCTATTTGTGGGGAAAAAAGGACGCCAATTTTGTTTGGGAGCCACATCGCACGACCGCGCAATTGTCAGTTAAAAAGACGCAGTGCCGAATCGCAAAAAGGGGCGAGGTCCTTTAGCAGCATTTTGGTCCGGGTCTTAAGTGGTTAAGGACCTTGCCCCTTTTTGCGATTCGGCACTGCGTCGCTTTAACTGACAATTGCGTGGTCAAACAAAATTGGCATCCTTTTTTTCCCACAAATAGAGCTTTGTTTGGTTGGATTTGATCACCTCTGCATTTTTTATTTTTTGCGCTTGATATATAAACAAAAATAGAGCGACAATTTTGAAAAAAAAAAGCAATATTTTTCACTTTTTAAGGAAGGTAGTACTCTTGCACTATCTGAAATGGACACCGGGGGGCACTGCTGCAAACACCTGGGTAGTCTGCCTAACACAGAAAATATGCAAATATGAATAGGTGATGGTGAAGCGCTGTGAATCCTGATAGGGGATATCTTAGACACCCTGAGGAAGAATACCAAAGGGAAAGAAAAAAAATATATAAGTGACTGTATTGCGAACAGAGGAGGTGAATAAACACAATTATGAACATGTGAAATGTACTAAACAAACAGTGATAAAAAAGATGCAATATGCAAATGTGAACCAAACAATATTAGACACAGACTGAAATAACTGTGCGTGACAACACACGGCAAATGGTGTGTAACAAATACGTGAAAAAGTCCATACAAAGGTGGAAACTCCAAGGCCCAAAAAGTGATACGGTGTGAAAACAGGCAGACTTCGGTGCGCACACCTCTTGTGGTACTAAATGCTCACCTCAGAGCCATAGCACGGATGGCCCAAAGTACCAAACAGTAGTTTCTTGGGGTGCAACCACACTGATTGGGGTTGAAATGGAGAACCTCCTCACCGGGTGTTCATACAGACAAGAAAGGCAAAAATGAATGGAAAGTGGCGTAACCTTCTGGAAGACCTAAAAATTGGTGAATCACATCAGCACGCACTCACATTGAGGCGGAGGATAGTGGACCTACTGTATCTCCACGAACGCCGCGTTCGTATTCGGAACTGATGTGCTTGGGGGATCACTGGCAGACAGGCAACTCCTTCAAAATTCCTCTGTAACTTCCACCTCTCAACCATGGCATCAGCAGGTGCTCTGGCAGTGCAAGGTAAAAGGAGAGAGAGGGGGGCCATAGTGCAGTATACCATAAAAGTTTATTGAGGTACAAATAATAGCAAAGTAAAAACTCACATTTAAAATTGGAGCAGCAGCAAAACACCTACGAGCAGCGAGCTTGTCTCATCGCCGTCGGTCTGTGTCAGCTCTGTAATCCTATTCCCGACATGTGTTCGTCACATCACGTGACTTCTTCAGGGGATTCAGGGGAGCTCAAAAACACCGCGGCAGCGTTTTTGAGCGTTTTTGAGCATTTTTTAACCACTTCAATACCCGCCCATTGACAATTGACAGCCAGAGATGGGATCTCCCATCCTAAGTGGCTGTCAATTGACGGCCTGGACTTTGCGGGTGGATATCTAAATGATGCCTGCAGCCAGAGGCATCATCCAGATATCCTCTTCTTCAGCCGGCGATTCTGCACAACATAAGAATGATCGTTCTTACAGGCCGCCGCTTGATCGTTCTTACAGGCCGCGGGAGGGGACATCCCCCCTTCCCGCTGCCATCCGGTGCTTCTCCGGGCTCTCCCGTGCCTTCGGGGGCCCGGAGAACGAATCGTCTGGCGTCGGCAGGAAGCATAGAGATGACTGGTGACCAGATGGTCACCAGTCATCTCTATGACCGTCGGAGGACCCGGGCGCAATGTGATGACGTCACGCCCGGGTCCCCGTAAGTAAACAAAGCCATAATTGCGGCTGTAAGCAACCATTCATGAGATCAGTGAATTTTTTTTCACCGATCTCATGGTTTCCAGCCTGGAGGAGAGATGTGAGGTCTTATTGACCCCGCATCTCTCCTTAAAGAGGACCTGTCACACACATTTCCTTATTACAAGGGATGTTTACATTCCTTGTAATAGGAATAAAAGTGGAAAAAAAAATAGAAAAAAAGTGTAAAAATAAATAAAAAATAAGTCAAAAAAATAAATAAAAGATAAAAAAAATATTAAAACACCCCTGTCCCCGATTGCTCGCGTGCAGAAGCGAACGCACACGTAAGTCCCGCCGACATATGTAAACGCTGTTTAAACCACATAAGTGAGGTATCGCTGCGTGCGTTAGGCGGCGTACAGACGATCGGACATATCCGATGAAAACGGTCCGCGGACCATTTCCATCGGATATGTCCGATCGGGAGTTTGATCCGATGGCGTGTACACACCATCGGATCAAATTCCCCGCCGCCGGACGGCGCGGTGACGCGGCGGTGACGTTGACGCCGCCGCGTCACCGCCACGTCACCGCACCAGGAAGTAAAACACTTCCGCGCATGCGCCGAATCCATTCGGCAGCGGCGCGGCGGCGGTGGGGGCCGACATGTCTGCTGGTAAGTGTACTAACCAGCAGACATGTCGGGCGGACAGATTCCACCGGATAGATTTCAAAGCTTGCTTTGAAATCTGTCGGGTGGAGAAATCTGTCCGCTAGCCCATACACACGAGCGGAGATGTCTGCTGAAACGGTCCATCGGACCGTTTTCAGCGGACATATCCCCTCGTGTGTACGCCGCCTTAGAGTGCCAGCAACGAATCTAGCACTAGATCTCCTCTGTAAATCTAACCTGGTAACCTGTAAAAAAAAAAATAAAGTGTTGCCTATGGAATTTTTTTTAGAAAAAAGGAGTTTGAAAAATGATTGCGTAAATACCGTGCGAGATAAAACGTTGCAATGACCGTCGTTTTATTCCCCAGGGTACTGCGTAATTTTCTAGCAAAAGAATGATGATTATTACATGTAGCAGAGAAGTGTCAGAATAGGCCCGGTATGGAGGTGGTATAAAAGCCCGGTATTGAAGTGGTTAATGTCTGGCGTTTTTACAGCTCTATTGCTGTAGCTTCAGAACGCACTGGCCCCGCGTTTTTTTTTTGCAGCTTAAAAACGTCTCAGCCATCTACAGCTCAAAAACGTCATGGTGGGCATGAGGCCATAGACTAACATGGACAGGCGTTTTTAAGCTGCAAAAAATGCTCAGAAAAGTGGCTGTAAAAACACCAGTGGAAATTAACCCTAATGGTGATGGCATTGAGACCTCTATAATCAATGTAGGGCCGGAGCGTACCATTCTTTTTCGCTGCAAAGAAGAAAAAAGCCCCAGCTAGAGAATTGGACTTAAGCGGAGTTCCACCCTTAAAATCACTTTGTTTCATTACATCCAGCATACTGGCGTCAGCGCCAGTATGCTGTTTTTTTGTTTTTTTTTTAATGCACGTACTTACTTTATATAAAATCATTGAATTTCAAGCGCACCGCGGAATGTCGCCGCTATAAGGCTTCACGCCTTCCGGAAACAGCCGATTAGCATTCGGCTTTTCTCAGCGCCTGCGCACAGACCCAGGAGCTGACTGCGCAGGCGCCGTATATAGCCGCGTCACGCCCTCCCGAACTAGGACCGGCTATTTTTGGCGCCTGTGCAGTCAGCTCCTGGGTCTGTGCGCAGGCGCCGAGAAAAGCCGAATGCTAATCGGCTGTTTCCGGAAGGCGTGACGCCTTATAGCGGCGACATTCCGCGGTGCGCCTGAAATTCAATGATTTTATATAAAGTAAGTACGTGCATTAAAAAAAAAAAAAAAAACAGCATACTGGCGCTGACGCCAGTATGCTGGATGTAATGAAAGAAAGTGATTTTAAGGGTGGAACTCCGCTTTATGAATAAATCCTTTCTGCAGATTTTGAAGTGAAGTAGTCCCAGGTTGGAGGTCAATTGCACAGTAGTAGGGAAGATGAGGAGGCAAACTATCAGCAGATTTTTTCCAAAAAACATCTTGAAAGGCCTGGTAATGCAGAGCAGACATCAGAGAGGATGTGATCTTGGCCACAGGTACATAGAGAGGTGGGCGCACCTTACGGAGATAAGTCTGATGGCATTGCAACCCCCATAACAACACTTGACTAATCTAAATAGGGCCAATATTTCTGCAACCTTGGAAGTCCAAGAATGATTGGACTAGAAGACTTAGGAAAGATTGTAAAAGATGAATTTCCTGACACAATTTCAGGATTAATCTGTACTGCTTACTGGCTCAGATTAAAATGCAAGAAGAATGCACTCAGACTGCTTGCTTGGTTGCCAAAAGGTGCAAAGAGGCTGAACCTCTGCTGAGGGCTAATTTTATTGCTAAATGACATCACAAAACATATGCATGCTGATTGGTTCACATTATACATTCACACCCACTGAACCACTCTTCACCCTCCCCTTTACACGCCCTCCTGTGAGCACATGTAAAAATCCTTTGTCCAAAATCCATACACAGGGATTCCCACTGAAATCCACAAGGGGCTACATTCTTCTCTTGATGGGATGGGCTAGAAGGAGGAGGAGAAGTCCACACTTGGCATTACAATGCAAAGTTTCTTCAGATCCAAAGACAAGAAGCAAGGGGGGGGGGGGATTGAAGCCATTTAGGAATGCAGTGGGGGGGTGGGAACATCTGCTCTTGATTTTCAATGCTGAGTTTGTAACTTTTAAAACAATATATGATATAAAATTCTCAAGGAGAATAGACACTTATTGTGATACATAATTTCATACATGCATATATATAAGGAATATAAAAAAAAAAACAATATGAAAATATAAAAAGACATTAAAGGAATATAAACAGATAAAACATTTTAGTGGTTCTAATAAAAGAATAAGCTTAACTCATCAAATAGGAATGTTACCCTAATCCATCACAAGATCAAGAAGGAAATTTCCTCACAATGAAGAACACCGACATGTATTGTTCTGGAGGTAGTTTGAAACTGTATTGGGTCCCAAGGCCAAGGTAGAGCCATTGACTGTAGATACTGATAGGGGCAATGCCAAGGGAAGGGGAGGAATGCCTAATTCAGTGGCCAAGAACTGCTCAAATAAGTTTCCAGCTGCCCCAGAGTCCACATATATAGAAACTTGATACAATTTTAGGGTCCAAGGAATGGTAAATTGTAGACATGTGCAGACTGGAATATTTTGTTTAGTTTTTTCGTTTTAGTTTGGAAAATAAATGTATTTAGTTACTCCCGAAAATCGTTTTGATTTACTTAATAGCTTTCGTTCGAAAATCCAATAATACTTGGTTTCGGTCGAATGGACAAAAGAATATTCGACAGAACGTCAAATCTTTTTGGTTGCTGGTAAATGATCAAAAGAATATTCGACGGAACGTCGAATCTTTACGTCTCACACATCAAAATCTATTCTCTGTAATGTCGAATTTATTATTTCTATAGTGTCGAATCTTTTCTCTATAATGTCGAATCTTTTCTCTATGATGTCGAATCTTTTCCCTATAATGTCAAATCTCTCTATATCGAATTTTTACCACAACGAAAACGAAAAATAAAGCATTTTTTATGTCGGATCTTTCGGTTTTCGTTTCTTGCACTTTCGTTATCGTTTGTTAAAACGATAACGAAAAAAACAGATTTTCGGACGAAAATGCATTCTAACGAAAACGAATGCACATGTCTAGTAAATTGAGGGAAAGTGACAGAATTCAGGTTCTGGTCTAGATCGCCTCCCTCCCAGCTACCTAGACTGAGAGTTTCCCAGATGGACAGGAAAGGACTTTATTATACAAATGTTAGCCCAGCAGTAATGGCATAAGCCAAGCCTCAGGTGATGCAGATTCTCTTGTGACGTGAGGCGTGTCTGACCTAATTGCATAGGTTCTTCAGTTGCCGACATATTTGCAGAGATGGGCTGTCCAAAAGCTTTCTGGAAAACAGGAGCCAAACGAGCCGATGAGGGGTGACGTGGACCAGCACCTTCCATATCGCTCCTGGAATCAGACATCAATTTGAATTATAAGGGTGATGGACATAGTTCTGCCAGCTAATTCATCCTTAATACAATCCTTTAGACCCTGCCAAAAAGTTAAAATTCTATTAATTGCTGGATGTTGGAGAATCAAGTGACAACACATCCATATGTTGTAAATATTTTTTTGCAGGGAAATGATAATGGGACTTTTAATGTGCCATAAACAAATCAAAACCAATACATAAAAATATCAAATTTATTTTAAAAAGATAGATAAAATCACAATTAAGTTGGCAATATGGGGTGCTTAATAGCTATTAAGCACCCCATATTGCCAACTTAATTGTGATCACTTTTATTCCATGTCATATTTTTTGTTTTTATGACTTTTATCAATAAACCTGGATTGGTTTTACTGACCTGCACTATTGGAGCTTCCTGTTTCCCTTTCTTTTTTCATATGTGTTTTCATATGTGTTTTCATATGTGTTTTTTCACATTTGTTGAGCCCCAGCCATACTTCAGTTTCCAGCCTCTGATCAGTGGCCTAAGGATTATACCTAGAACTTCCAATCGGATACATCATGCCATTCAAGATTCGGTTCCGGATATGCATTCCCAGTCATAGTTCCAGCTGTTCATCACGATCCTCTTCTGGTCTCTAGTGGTCCCGGTCCCTAAGTACCACAATTATATAAAAAACACGCTTACCAGATAGGTTGGACTCATATACTGTACAGCAATGAGTCAGACAGGCGTCTGACTCATTGCTGTACAGTATATGAGTCCAACCTATCTGGTAAGCGTGTTTTTATCCACTCCATATCCAGATGTGATTGTGACCTACATAGATTACTACAGACAAATATTTGTTTCTTCTTTGGAAGACAACCTACTCGTCTTTTATATACAGTGCCTGCCGCCGAGAATGTGTTTTTAGCACGACAGCATCGCGCTGATTCTCGGCGACAGGCTGCCGACATCTCGCACTCGCTGGAATAGTAAAAGCACATTCCAGCGAGTGCGTCATAGAAGCGACGGGGATCCGACGTGGATTCCCGCCAATTCTACACTTGGGCGGAGTTTGTTATGAATCCTGAGAAGGAAGTCCCCGCCGGATTTTAAATAAAAATCCGGCATTGGTTCCCCCCTCAGGAGCATAACGGGCCCTTAGGTCTGGTATGGGTTGCAAGGAGACCCCCCTATGCTGAAAAAACGGCGTGGGGGTCCCCCCACAATCCATACCAGACCCGTATCCAAAGCACGCCGGCCGGCCGGTCAGGAGGGGAGTGGGGGCGAACGAGCACCCCCCCCCTCCTGAGCCGTAACGGGCAGCATGCCCTCAACATGGGGGGGCCAGGTGCTCTGGGGCAGGGGGTGCACTGCGGCCCCCCACCCCAGAGCACCCTGTCCCCATGTTGATGAGGACAGGGCCCCTTCCCGACAACCCTGGCTGTTGGTTGTCGGGGTATGCGGGCGGGAGGCTTATCGGAATCTGGAAGCCCCCTTTAATAAGGGGGCCCCCATATACCGGCCCCCCACCCTAAGTGAATGAGTATGGGGTACATTGTACCCCTACCCATTCACCTGCAAGAAAAGTGTAAACACAAATAAACAGCGCAGTCCCATCATGCTCCACGTGGTACCTACCGGAGCATGATGGGACTGCGACGTCACAAGACGGGCCTATATAACTCGCTGCGAGCCGCGCGCCAGCCATAACAGCGCAAGGAAGCGTTGCGTCAACATCTGGAGAAGAGAAGAAGAAGACGACGCCACAGAAGAGGGGACTCGCCGCCGCCAGTAATTGAGCTAACATGAAGATAGCGGCGGCGAGTCCTGAAGAAGAAGAAGACCCCCGGAGAGCGGAGAAGACCCCCGGAGAGCCGGAGAAGACCCCGGAGAGTGGGAGAAGACCCCGGAGAGTGGGAGAAGACCCCCCCCGCCGCCGAAGATGTCGAAGGAAGCCCGCCGGGTGGTGGGCGCTTTTATTAAAGCGCCCCCCCCGGCGGCGGAAGAGAACCAGACAGCGGCGAAGAACAGCGGCACCCACCCCCCCGCAGAAGCCCACCGGAGGGGGGCGCTTTTATAAAAGCGATCATACACACCCCCCCCCCGGCGGCCAACTAATAAAATATTTCAATACCCTGTGTGGTTTATTTGTGTTTACACTTTTCTTGCAGGTGAATGGGTAGGGGTACAATGTACCCCATACTCATTCACTTAGGGTGAGGGGCCGGTATCTGGGGGCCCCCTTATTAAAGGGGGCTTCCAGATTCCGATAAGTCTCCCGCCCGCATACCCCGACAACCAACGGCCAGGGTTGTCGGGAAGGGGCCCTGTCCTCATCAACATGGGGACAGGGTGCTCTGGGGTGGGGGGCCGCAGAGCGCCCCCTGCCCCAGAGCACCTGGCCCCCCCATGTTGAGGGCATGCTGCCCGGTACGGCTCAGGAGGGGGGGGGGCACTCGCTCGCCCCCACTCCCCTCCTGACCGGCCGGCCGGCGTGCTTTGGATACGGGTCTGGTATGGATTGTGGGGGGACCCCCACGCCGTTTTTTCGGTGTAGGGGGGTCTCCTTACAACCCATACCAGACCTAAGGGCCCGTTATGCACCTGAGGGGGGAACCCATGCCGGATTTTAATTTAAAATCCGGCGGGGACTTCCTTCTCAGGATTCATAACAAACTCCGCCCACGTGTTGAATTGGCGGGAATCCGCGTCGGATCCCCGTCGCTTCTATGACGGCTTTGTCTCCATCGCGGCAAGCCAGCTCGGCGCTGGCTCCCGCGATGGGGCTCGCAAGTGCTCAATCTCGCCGAGAAAGGGAGCGAGATTGACACAATATCGTGGTCAACCACTGTAGACTTTGGAATTTTCTCACTTGAGCACCTTTTATGCTATTTCATTACCAGTGTTTTTTGCATAGAAGCACATATTGTTCTCAGATGTGGTCATCACATTTGCTACTACACATTATTAGCGCTGCATTTTTTGTATTTAATCAAATTTGCATAGTTGGTTTTCACCCGTTCCACCTGAAAGCCCGGTATTGTTGTATATCAAGATATCAATTACCATTTTTTGATTTGGTTTCTAAATATATGACCACTATATTTCTGCCTACTACTATGTCAAGTAGATTGCATATCCTTTGTAACTTGTTGGGTGTATGCCCAAACATTGGGGTTTCCCTGAAGAACATGAAAAGAACAGGACATCAGTTTATACATTTGAGGGGGAGAAAAACATCTCACTACAGCAAATGTGTCAGAAACAGAGAAAGCAATCAACAAATCACTTAAAGGTTCTTGAAATAAGTCATTAAGATAATTACTTTCTTTCCACAGCTCCATCAATTCATCAAGGGCCTTAATGTAAATTCTTAAGTTGGGCAGAAGGGCCAGGCTGAGAACCTGTGTCTGTTCACTACCTGCCAAAAAGTTGCTGAAGGGCCTCACTATTCCATGCCAGTTCTGAAGCTGTAACGTCTCACCACTAACCTTCCTTGAGTACAGTTATATGTACTTCCTTCCCAGTTACTCTCACCCGTTACTTCCTTCCCAAACCTTCTTCCTGAAGAGTCTCTCACTTGGAGTTCAGTTAGTTACTTCCTGATTAGCCTGTGACTTCCTGTTAAGTGGCTGCATGTACTATAAAAAATGTAAAGAAATGTTGGTCCCAGAGTTATGCAACTACTTTAATAAACTAGGAGAAAAGGAAGAAATTAGGAAAGAGTCTCTCCTGGCTAATATATCGGTTATCCCTAAAATGGGGAAGGACGGTACTCTTTGCTCCAGTTACCGTCCAATTGCATTACTAAATGCAGATATAAAGGTATACTCAAAGATACTGGCAACAAGGATAAAGTCATTTATGCCGGACCTAATAAATGCAGACCAGACGGGATTTATAAAAGGGAGAGAAGGGCGGGACAATAGTTTAAGAACGTTATTGTTCCTACGTGAAGACGGTAAGAAGAAACCCCCAGTCGTACTCATGTCAATAGATGCTGAAAAAGCTTTTGATAGAGTCGACTGGGGGTTTATGATGGAAACCCTTCGAACCATAGGACTAGGGCCCAGATATATGAAATGGGTGGAAAACTTGTATAATTTCCCATCGGCAAGAGTAAAAGTCAACGGGAGCATGTCGTCGGCGTTTGAAATGTCAAATGGAACGATACAGGGCTGCCCGCTCTCCCCACTCCTATATGTAATCTCTTTGGAACCACTATTGTCTAAGATTCGGAACAACCCTGATATAGGGGGGGTGAGAGTGGGAAAAGAGGAACATAAGGTGGCTGCTTATGCAGACGATGTACTATTGCAGGGATCTCCAAACTACGGCCCTCCAGCTGCTGTGGAACTACACTTCCCATGAGGCATTGTAAAACTCTGACATTCGTAGACATGACTAGGCATGATGGGAATTGTAATTCCTGAACACCTGGAGGGCCGTAGTTTGGAGACTCCTGTACTATTGTATGTGACTAAGCCAAGACTCTCCCTCCCTATCGTTATAAAGAAATTGGAAGATATGGGGAACTCTCCAATTTTAAAATTAACCCCATAAAAACTGTAATCCTAAATTTAGGAATAGACACAACAGAAGAAATAGATCTACAGAAAATATTCCCATTTATTTGGGAAAAAAAGACATTGACATATCTAGGAATAAAGATCACCCCCAGAGTAGAAAAACTATACGAGGCTAATTATATCCCACTAGTTAACGAATTAAGAAAAGACCTAAAAAACCTAGCAACACGACCGTTCTCCTGGGTAGGAAGGATCAATGCATTTAAAATGATGGTGTTACCAAAAATAATCTACAAGTTCCAAATGCTCCCAATAAAAATTCCGCAAAATTTCTTCAAAATAGTAAAAATGATAGTATCCAAATATATCTGGCAGGGGAAAAAGGCTAGAGTAAGCTACCTCACCTTAACTCGAAAAATAAAAAAACGGGGGGCTTGCACTCCCGACATAAAAAGATATTACCAGGCTGTCATTCTAACAAGATTTGCCGAATGGACAAATATCAACACTCAAAAGAAATGGGCACAGATGGAAGGAATAATAAGCTTGACACAATTAAACACGAAAATATGGATTCCACCAAAATTTAGGAAAATAGGCACAGGTGCACATAGTATAACGAAGAATGTATTTAAAATATGGGATATAATATATAGGTGGGAAAAATGGGAATATAACTCCCCATTGATCCCATTAGCGGGTACTAACTTGTTCCCACCCGGGAATAGGACACGAATGGGTAAAAACTTAGGCACTATAAGATTAGGGGATATTATCACAGCAGGGAAAATAAAGTTGAGAAGCGACCTTCAAATACACATAGGGCTTCAACACCTTAGCGATTGGGAATATTTCCAATTAACCACTTAAGGACCCTGCACTGTATATATACGTCCTCTTTTTAAAGATGGATATCTCGGTAACGGCAGCAGCTGCTGCCACAACCGAGATATCCATCTCTTCAGTGCAGGGTCCTGTGTACAATAACGGCGGTCTCTGCGGCGGATTCGCCGCGAGATCGCCGTTATCGGTGACCGGAGAGGTGCCCCCCCCCTCCTGCCGCTTTCCCGTGCTCTCCGCCGCTTACCGTTGCCGTCGGTAGCGGCGGAGGCGATCGGGTCTGTGCAGCTCCTCTGCTGGGATACAAGTGAGGGAAAAATCGCCCCCACCCGTTCCCCATAGCAGCGCTGGGCGGAAGTGACGTCAAAACGTCATTTCCGCCCACTGTCTTAAAGAGACATTTTCTTTTTAAGGCTATTTAAAAAATGTCATTTTCCTTTTTTTTTTTTTTTTAAGCCTAAATATGAGATCTGAGGTCTTTTTGACCCCAGATCTCATATTTAAGAGGACCTGTCATGCTTTTTTCTATTACAAGGGATGTTTACATTTCTTGTAATAGGAATAAAAGTGATCAATTATTATATTTTTTTTTTTCAGTGTAAAAAATGTTAAATTAAATACAAATAAATAGGAAAACAAAAAAAAATTTTTTTAAAGCGCCCCGTCCCGACGAGCTCGCGCGCAGAAGCGAACGCATACGCGAGTAGCGCCCGCATATGAAAACGGTGTTCAAACCACACAAGTGAGGTATCGCCGCGATCGTTAGAGCGGGAGCAATAATTCTAGCCCTAGACCTCCTCTGTATCTAAAAAAATGCAACCTATAGAATTTTTTAAACGTCGCCTATGGAGATTTTTAAGGGTAAAAGTTTGACGCCATGCTACGAGCGGGCTCAATTTCTAAACGTGACATGTTTGGTGTCATTTTACTCGGCGTAACATTATCTTTCACAATATATAAAAAAATTGGACCAAATTTATTGTTGTCTTATTTTTTAATTCAAAAAAGTGTATTTTTTCCAAAAAAAGTGCGCTTGTAAGACCGCTGCGCAAATACGGTGTGACAAAAAGTATTGCAATGACCACTATTTTATTCTCTAGGGTGTTAGAAAAAAATATATATATAATGTTTGGGGGTTTTACGTGATTTTCTAGCAGAAAAAACTGTTTCAGTCTTGCAAACACCAAAACTGAAAAACACCCAAGGTCCTTAAGTGGTTAAAACACTCTGTTAGCACATTACCACTACCACTTAGAGATGTCACAACACTAAATGCAATAGAAAAATTATGCTCCACTGGAAAGCCAATACAACATGGAGCTGCTGCATTCTATGGAATACTGACAGATCTTGAAACAAAGGGAACACTGGCATGCGTAGAAAAGTGGGCCCAAGATCTCGGGGAAAAGATCGAGGACCCACATATGATAGGTGCAGTATTCAACTATGCAACTGATATAAATACCATTGAATCAAACTATAAATGTATGGTTCGCTGGCATTTGACACCCGATAGAATGAATAAAATACATCCAAATAATTCTGCCCTGTGCTGGAGAGAATGTAACCAGGTCGGAACTACAATGCGCGTATGGTGGGACTGCCCAAGGGTACAGGAATACTGGAAAGAAATCTTAGAATACATTGAAGAAATCACAGGTGAAAAGATCGTACGAATGCCCTTGACCTGCCTGTTCCATGGAGCGGCAAGGGAAAAAAAAGGATATAGATCGACTCTGGTCCCAGTGCTGCTGAACGCAGCAAAGGGACTAATTCCCAAAAACTGGCTACAGGCGCAGAGGCCAGCAATAAAAGATTGGATACACTGTGTGGATCATATATCAGAGATGGAATACTTGAGGCGAATCGATCTAGGCGAAGAAACAGGAAGCAGAACAGTTTGGGAGCAATGGAGAGCTTTTAAAACATCAGGAAAATTTGCACAGGCAATGATTGACTCAGATATACAATAATAGAAAAAGCAAAACTAAAGTATGACAGACAGAACCTATTAGGGGGGAGGGGGGGGGCTGATGAAGAGGGGATAGGAAGAGGGGGGGAGATACGAGTGGGACAGGGGATAGGGGATGTGAATGGTAGAAGGGCCTAGCAAGATCATCTTATTTTTATGTTTTTTCCTCTTGCTGTTCTATCTAACTTCCTTTAAAAAAAAAAAATAATAATAATATATAATTAAAAATATAAAGAAAATAAATAAAACCACAAGTGATGCAAGACCACAGAAGAAATGCGAAAGGCGGAACATCCGTGAGCATGTCTTACGTTTTATCTCCCGGTTGTGTCTGATGTGGGTAAAAAAAAAAAAAAAGTGGCTGCGTGGCCTATTTAAACTGGCCAGGCTGTCAGTGTGGTGTTGCTCTATTGCGTGGGGACGCCCCACTGTCAGCTGGTTCCTCCAGCTCCACCGGCCTGCCACCCCAGGGACCTGACCAGCATCACCCTGCAACGCCAAACAAGGCCTCCACAATCCTACTCATTGGAACTACAAGTCCCAGCAACCCGGATCCTGGACTCTGCCAGCCAGTTCTTCAGTATCGCAAGTACCCTGATCTATGCAATGTGTTGCTGCCCTGTGAACTGTGCTACTGTGTATGCTATACTATGTCAGGAATAGCTGCAGCCATAGCCTTTCTGTGTTTATGCCTCAAGGGGACTTTTCCATGATTTCTGCATCCTTGTTATTACCAAGTATATGGGAAGTCCTTTCATGTTCACGTATCTCCTTCTCAAATGCTTTCGTGCAAACTGCCTATTACCTGAGGACTTGTACAGTTACTCACATGCCATGCATGCTCGGCCACCTGCAATTACCAGAGTTTGGTCCGTAATCTCTGCATACCTACTACAACGTCCCTGTCCGCCATTCCCTCAATATTGCTGCGCTCTATCAGTCCATCACTATTGAGGCATATGGCGTTAGCTCTATGTACCTGCTATGAAGTATTGTGTTTTATGTCTAGTGCTCTAGTAGCCGTATCCCCAATCGGGATCACACCAACTATTGTATCTAGAGTAGCCTTAACTTGCCTTGGACCTAGCGTCCGGTATCTTCCTTAAATCGCATAGGCGCCTATGAAGGAATATGCGCCATACTGCGTGACTGAGACTGTGATGCTAGGATACCAAACTCTCTGCACAAAAGAGAGTGAAACCTGGGTCCGAACCTGAGAAGTCTCCGCAGTTGAGATCCGTATTCCTAAACTTATTGGGCGTAGCCTTACAGAAGCCAAGGTGTGAAACTGAACTGCATATTGACTAATGCCCTGTAATCATGATCGGTTCCCCTGATAAAAACGGTCCGATGGACCGTTTTCGTCAGACGACCCAATTGTGTGTGGGCCCCATCGTTCTTTTTCCCATTGTGAAAAAAATAGAACCTGTTTTAAAATTTTCTGATTGAAAATAAAAACGATCGTCTGTGGGGAAATCCATTGGTCAAAAATCCACGCATGCTCAGAATCAAGTTGACGCATGCTCGGAAGCATTGAACTTCATTTTTCTCTGCACGTTGTTATGTTTTACGTCACCGCGTTGGACACGATCGGATTTTTAGCTGATGGTATGTAGGCAAGACTGATGAAAGTCAGCTTCATCGGATATCTGATGAAAAAATCCATCGGTCCGTTTCCATCGGATGAACCGATCGTGTGTACGTGGCATTACAGTCATGTTTCCTTGACAAATCCAAAGAAGAGCTCCAGCAGCTTATAAGGCCCTTCCAGGCTCATCAAAGATTTTGCAGGAAGCTTTTTAGAATGAATGAATGAATGAATGAATGAAAACTTGTATAGCGCGGCACATGTGAACTGAATCGCCTCTGGGCGCTTGTTGTTCCTGTCTCCTTTGGTATCAAAAGAGATGAGTCTTGATCTTTCTCCTGAATGCTAAGTAGTTCTCCTCCAACCGAATACTGGTTGGCAAAGCGTTCCATAGTCTGGGACCTTGTACCGCAAATCTTCTATCTCCTTTAGATTTGTATCCGGCTTTCGGTATCTGCAGGAGATTTTGATCAGTGGATCGCAGCACGCGATTGGGGTTATGGGCTTTTATTTTTTCGCGTAGATAATGAATGAATGAATGAATGAATGAAAACTTGTATAGCGCGGCACATGCGAACTGAATCGCCTCTGGGCGCTTGTTGTTCCTGTCTCCTTTGATATCAAAAGAGAAAAGTCTTGACCTTTTTCCTAAATGCTAGGTGGTTCTCCTCCAACCGAATGTTGGTTGGTAAAGCGTTCCATAGTCTGGGACCTTGGATCGCGAATCTTTTTTCTCCTTTGGACTTGAAGTTTGCTTTCGGAACCTGGAGCAGGTTCTGATTCGTGGATCGCAAAACGCGATTGGGATTATGCGCTTTTATTATTTCGCATAAATAAAGGGGGGCATTCCCATGGACACATCTATGCGTAAGACAGAGAGCTTTAAAAGCAATTCTGTCTTTGACTGGCAGCCAATGAAGGGCTCTCAGTGAAGGTGAGATGGATTCCCAGGGTTTTTTCCCAGTCACAAGTCTGGCGGCCGTATTCTGAACGACTTGCAAACGAGCGATTTGGTACTTGGGAAGGCCGAGGTAAAGGGCATTTGCATAATCCAGCCTGGAGTTTACAATTGTTCCCACCACGACCACTAAATCTTCTTTAGGGATGAACGGAGTGAGTCTGCGTAGTAGGCGCAGTAGATGGTGAGATCCGCTGACTACTGACCCTATTTGTGCGTCCATTGTCATAAAGGAGTCAAAAATGACCCCTAGGCTTTTGACTTTGGCGCTAGGGGTGATGAGCTTGCCCAAAATAGGCGGGGGGGTCCACGCTGTTGAAAGTTGATTCCTGCGCTTGGCGTGAAACAGGAGAAGTTCTGTTTTCGCTCCATTGAGTTTAAGATAACTCTTTGTCATCCAGTCCTCTATCAAAGAGAGGCATGTCTCTAGATTGAGGTGGTGATCCTGTCTATTGCAGATGCAGAAATACAGTTGCGTATCATCTGCATATGAGTGGTAGAGCAGTTTTTGGCTGCTGATAATCTCAAAAAGAGGACGAAGATATATGTTAAACAGCACTGGTGACAGAGGCGATCCTTGAGGGACTCCGCATGTTACTGTGCGTTTTTCAGACGTAAAAGGTCCTAACTTCACTGTTTGCGATCGGTTTTCCAGAAAAGAGGAGAACCAAGATAAATCGCCTTCTGCGACTCTGGCTACTTCAGCAAGCCGAGTCAGTAACAGATTGTGGTCTACAGTGTCGAAGGCTGCACTTAGGTCCAACAGAACTAGGAGACAAGATTCTCCTTCGTCTGCGGCCTTGAGAACATCGTCCCATACTTTCAGCAATGCTGTTTCCGTCCCGTGTCCGGGACGGAAGCCTGATTGCAATGGGTTAAGTAGCTTGTAGGTATCTAGATGCTGTTGCAGCTGTTGCACCACTACTTTTTCCATTATCTTTGAGAGTACGTTGAGGCTTGTTATGGGACGGCGGTGGAGTGGGTCCTTGGGGTCCAGGGAGGGGTTCTTCATGATGGGTAGGATTATACCCTCTTTCAACTGTGAGGGCACTATGCCCTCCAAGAAAGACTGGTTGATAAGCTGCGTGATGGGAGGAGCCAGGATGTAGGCGCATTCCTTCAGCAGTTTTGTGGGGATAATGTCATTTGGCGCTGTGCCATTACGCAGAGTACAAATGACATTCTTAGTGGTCTCGATGGAGATGGGTTCCAGGGTAAACTTACCTGATATAGGAGAATTACTATGGGTGCTGTGTGAGAGGCTGCAGGGGGGGCTGAGGGGAGAATTGTTTTGCTGAATGCTTTCACGGATTGCCTCGATTTTATTAATGAAATAATCCGATAGTTTATTGCAAAATTCTTGTGTGTCCGAACTGGGGGCTTCAATGCAACTTGGTTTCATGGTCTGGGTGACCATCTTGAAGAGTTTGCGGGGGCGGTTTAGGGCGCCGTTGATAGCCTCCGAAAAATACTTTTTCTTGGCTTGGAAAATTCCTTTGTGGTATTTTCTTGTAGTCGCCTTGTAGATGCATAGGTTTAGCTCTGAAGAACATCTTTTCCAGGCAGATTCTGCCCTTCTGCGTTCTTGCTTCAGTAACGACAGCTGGTTGTTAAACCAGCTGCGGTTGTTTTTCCGGATGCGGGTTCTTCGTTTCGGCGCTACCAAGTCGGCTGACTGTAGCATGGCCGAGTTTATGGCTTCCAATGTTTCAACGGCCGTTTGATGCGGCTGAGTTGTTTCTATTTTTTTCCTTAAAGTAGTTTTGAAGAGTTCCGAGTGGAGCTTCTTCTGACATCTAGTCCAGTGTGTTGTCACTGGATTTGATGTTTTTGTTGCAGGGGGGATGGTGGAAATACTGAATATAATTGCATGGTGGTCTGTCCATGGCAATTTTTCATTTTCCCAAATTTTTATTTCCAGAGCTTGTCTGAAAATAAGATCAAGTGTGTGACCTGAAGCATGTGAGGGCCCACATACTAGTTGCTGCAATCCTAATCCTTCCAGGTGGTCAATACAGGCGTCCGCAATGGGGTCTTGTGAGGAGTTGGCCCAGAGATTGAAATCCCCGAGCAGCAAAAGATGTTTGCTGTTGAGGGTGTAAGTGGAGAAGAAATCCGTCCATGATGATAGCAGCTGCGATTTTGGGCCGGGCGGCCTATAGCAGAGCAGAATGTGGACGGTCTCCTTTGAACCTGCTTGCAGTTGCAGAGTAAGGGTTTCCATGAATGGAAGAGGGTTTTGGCGGACTGGTTTGGTGATCGTAAGATGAGTCTTGTGGATCACCGCCAGGCCGCCTCCTCTTTGCCCTATTCTGTTTTCCGTTATGATACGGTAATTTTCTGGCACCAGTTCTCCTAGAATGGTGTTACAGTCGGCTGTGAGCCAGCTCTCTGTAATAAAGAGACAGTCTAGATCCTTTTGTTGAATGAAGTCGCGGATTTCTAGTCGGTGTTTTACTGCCGATCTTGTGTTGATCAGAGCACATGATATGTGCTTGAGCTGGGGTAAATGGCTGAAATGTCTGACTGTCGATCTATGATCGATTCTCAATAGTCGCTCAGTTCTTAGGGCCTTTTTGGTGATGGCTGGCAGTATTGCGGCGCATTGCCTCAAACTCCAAATGGTGTCGGCAGAATATTGCCGACCTGCCATGATCGCCAATGCGCCGGGGGGGGGGAGAGTTCAGGGGCAAATGGGGAAAGGAATTGGCTAATTCCTCTCACCTGACTTGGTCCAGAGGAAGGCAAAAAACCCTGGCGTCGCTAGGCCAATACGCTCCGGTAGGGAAAAAATTCCTTCCTGACCCCTGCAAGAGGCGATCGGGTGACCCCTGGATCAAGCTTCTGTTCGTTGGAGAGACTAGGGGGGGGCTGGGGATGAGAGGTGAGTGTGTTGCTGGTACAGAAGGATGGTTGCCTGATCAGGCAGTGGGATGCAGACCAGGGCTGACAGGTGGGGTACTTCTGTAATGCTGGGGGGGCTGAGAGGGTGACAATAATGCCGGGTACAAGCTATCATAAGGTGAGGGGGGATTTCCTGGAGGCTGGGTGAGGATTGTAGGGCGTGAGGAGCGGCACGCCTGTTAGGCCGCAAGTGAAGCCGCGGTCTTTCCTAGATCGCGGCCCGCGATTCAATGCCGTCTGGCGCGGGTCTCCAAAGAAGCCCTGGAATGGCGGAAATGTCGTGGGGGGTGACAGAAGGGGGGCCCTAATGATGATGGGGGTATGGGAAAGCAGGGGACCGCGGAATGAAGCCGGAGAAGGAGCAGGAGAGATCCGTGTTGCTGAGGCTTATCCTGAAAAGGACGGCCGTCAGCAGCTTACCTGCAGGAGAGCCAGGGAGCCAGGGAGCTGATCTCGTATAAAGAAGAGGTCAGATTGGGGCACAGGTAAAGTCCAGGAGCTGGAGCTAGGGCTGGCTAGCAGGCTGGGAGAGACACTGCCTAACTGCCTCCTACGCCTGCCTGGAGCTATGGCACACACGCTCCTACTCCTAGGAGACGTGCGCCGCTGGGAGCTCCTGTAGCTAATCCGTCTGCCTCACTGACTACTGCTCTACTGTCGATGTAGGTGCTCTGTGATGTGCAATGTGCGGGGCGGGGCATGCCGGGAAGCAGACAGGGTCCATAGATGTATCCATGGGGAGCATTCCCATGGATACATCTATGCGTTAGACAGAGTGCTTTAAAAGTGATTCTGTCTTTTACTGGTAACCAGTGAAGGGTTCTCAGTGAAGGTGAGATTGATTCCCAGGGTTTTTTCCCAGTCACAAGTCTAGCGGCCATATTTTGAACGACTTGTAGACAAGCGATTTGGTACTTTGGGAGTCCGAGGTAAAGGGCATTTGCATAGTCCAATCTGGAGTTAACAATTGCTCCCACCACCAGAAGGCAGAGAGACTGGAAACAGTAGGGTCTTGACCCTCCTACAGTGGCAAGGCCCAAGTCAGAGCATCTCCATAAATGAAAGATATCCTGTACGACACCTTGGACTGATCAGTAGGGAAATGGTGGCCCCATTGCGTGAAGTGAATTAAGCAATGATTGTTCAAGTCCTGCAAGCTTTAGGATCACCAGAAAAGCAAGGCATTGGAGGCAGCTGAAGTTTATTGAAGGACTGCCCTCTACTGGACAGTGGGAGCTTAAGCAGCAGGATCCGGAACAGTAGCCAGAATAGAGGGGGAGGAAGTGTACACAACCTGCAGCTGATCAAAATGGGAGGAAAGTTCATGCAGACACTGCATAGTCCACTCTGTTTTTTTTTTAAATAAATTTTTATTGGAATTTTCACAGTACAGTGGAATAAAAACAAGGTATGCTTAAAGGCATATAGAAGCATGTATAAAATAAAATAAAATAAAATAGAAGAAAGGAAAAAAAAAAAAAAAAAGGGGGGGGGAAACACATTGAAACCAGTGGCACTGTGATTACTTGCATAACAATATTTCAGCAACAAGAAGATGTGACAGAACAAGTGCTAGTACTTACAGGGGCGGAAGCAACAATCGGAGTATTTGGAATACAAAAAAAAAGAAATACAATACACCATTAGGAACCCCGGATGATAGACTGACTGTGAACGTTGCGATAGGTGAAACTAACAGATAAGGGCATGCATATATCAGGAACGTCAAGGGGTCTCTAGTGTGCGTTGTCATGGCTCAGGGTGGCAGGAACGTTGAGGGGTCAGACAGGTTGGAGATTTTAAGGATGCCCAAGGAGTTTCTTAGGTCTCGTTTGAGATACCAATCTGTATAGCGGAACGGTTGCATGAGTTTTTGGAGATCATCGTGGGTGAACGAGTGTTCCATGAAGTTACGCCATCTCGTAAAAAAACGTGAGGTGGAACGAAAGTTCAACACAATGGTGTCCAACCTTTCCAGATAGAAAAGCGACAAGAGGGCTTTTTTCACTGCTACTAGCTTCGGTGGTGTTGGGCTAATCCAGTGAGACATTATAGTCCTGCGGGCCACCAGAAGGCAGATATGTGCCCAGGGGGAGACGTGAAGCGAGCCCTTTGATTGTGGTGTGTGTGAGGGCGGATCACAGCCGAATAAACATATCAGGTGGTGCCTGGGGATCAGTAGTTTGGTGATCTTGTGGATAAAGGACAGCACAGAGTCCCAGTAGGTAACGATAGGTTTGCACTGCCAGAGGCGGTGGAGCAGTGTTGGGCGCGGAGCAGAGCACCAGGGGCAGTGTTCTTGTGCTGGTTCCGCCTTGTTAATACGAAAGGGGTAGTAAGCTCTGTGAATGATTTTGAATTGTGTCTCACGCCATGTTTCGCATACGGTGAGTTCGCGAACTCGTCTGTATCCCTCAAGGATTTTGTCTGGGAGGTCTGCATCCTCGAATATTTGGGACCATTTCTGGAAAGGTTTAAGGCGATATTTAGCAGTCTGATGTTCAATGAGGTGGGAATATAGGCTGGAAATGGAGTAATCATCCCTATGTAACACACTATCAATAAAGGATTTTTGTAGGGGGTCTGACCCGGGTAGGTGGCACGAACGTAAATAGCTGACCAACTGATGATAGTAGAAGACATGTGTAGCTGGTAAGGAGAATTCCCTCGACAAGGTTTGGAAGGATTTAAACTTGCCAGGGGCGGCGAGGTATAATGAGGTGATGTTGGCAAGGCCCTTGTCGTTCCATTGTTCAAATGCTTTATGTATAGTGGACGGTAGAAACATGGGATTACCCAGAATTGGCAGGTGAGAAGAAATACTGGAGGGTAACCCCAGCAGTTTCCGTATCTCTCTCCAGGCAATAATTGTATCCCTAAGGAGTACACTCGACCTGAGGCACGTTGGCAGTTTGTTAGGGTTCGAGTGGAGAATAGCTGGAAGAGCATACGGAAAGGCTGAGGCACCCTCCAAGAGAGTATTGGAGTATTTAGATTTGCCAGCCAACCAGTCCAGGCCCTGCCTGAGTAAGCAGGCAAGATTATAAAAACGTATATTGGGCAGGCCCGCTCCGCCCTCAGACTTCGGGAGACATAGCTTTTGCAGGGAAATGCGCGGTTTCTTGCGAGACCATAGAAAAGCAGACAATGCCGTATGGATTTTTGTGACATCAGAGTGCTTCAATAAGAGTGGTATGGTCTGCATAGGATAGAGTAGGCGCGCAAACGACACCATTTTAAAAAGGTGACATCTCCCAAAGAGCGAGAGGGGAAGGGCCGCCCAGGCTTCCAACTCCTTTACAATTTTTGTTATCAACGGTGGGAAGTTAAGTGTATATAAAGTGGAAGGTTCTCGGCCAATGTGTATACCCAGATACGTAATATGATGTGCTGCTATGGCAAAGGGAGATTGGTGGCGCCATTTGGCCGCAAGTCTTGGACGAAGTGATAGAACTTCGCTTTTGTCAAAGTTAATTCGAAAGCCTGAACATAATTGGAAGGTATGAAAGAGCTGTCGGAGCCTGTCAAAGTCAGTGAGGGGTTGTGTGGAGAATAATAATATGTCATCCGCAAATAGAGCAGCACGGAGGGTGTGGGCACCTATCGGGATGCCACTGATCCCATCAGCCGAATTGAGTATTCTGGATAAAGGTTCTATCGCGAGATTAAAAAGTAAAGGGGAAAGGGGGCAGCCCTGTCTAGTCCCTTTCGTCAGGGGGATCGTGTCAGAGATGAAGTCGGGAGTGACCAGTCGTGCAGTTGGAGATTCATACATACGCCGTAAAAATCGCATAATTGGCCCCGAAAAACCAAAATCCGCCATCACTCTGAACAGCCATGACCAACTGATGTTGTCAAAAGCCTTCTCGGCATCAAGTGACAATATGGCAACGTCTTGTTCCGGGTTCATTCTGGCATACTCTAGCGCCAGAAGAACTTTGCGTATGTTTAGGGTGGCTGAGCGGCCTTGGACAAATCCTGACTGCGCCGGGTGTAGTATAGAGGGGAGTAAATGGGCTAAGCGGGATGCAATTATCTTGGATAGTATTTTGACATCCACGTTAATTAACGAAATAGGGCGATAAGAACCTGGAAGCGAGGGGTCCTTACCCTTTTTGGCGATTAGCCTAATATGGGCCTGTGTTCCCGTAGGGAGATAGGGGCCCCCATCCCACATGTTCGCATAGACAAGTGCAAGGGTATCAGGAATAAAATCCTTAGCTAGCTTATAGAATTCGGCTGTGTAGCCGTCCGGGCCTGGGGCTTTAGCAGATGCGAGGGACTTGATTGTCTGTTGGATATCCTCAACAGTGATGGGTGCGTTAAGGGCAGCTAGACGATCCTCCTGGAGTTTAGGCAGGCGGATCCTAGACAGAAGGGCTTCGGCTGCAGGTTGGTCATTCGGGTCCGCCGAGTATAGGGAGGTATAATAATCAGCCAGTAATTTACTAATTTCAGTAGGCGAGGTAACCAGAGTGCCAGCTGGGTTTCTCAGGGCAGAGATATGCGTGGGACGTCGTGGTCCCGCGCAGAGCCTCGCCAGTAGTTTGCCAGCCTTGTTACCAAACCTATGAAAGTGTACAGTAGAATAGGAGCTCTTAGCTAGTTCTTGTTGTTCAGCCCAGAGGTCAAATTCTCGTTTAGCTGCTCTCCAAGTGCGTACGTTGTCAGGTGTGCGATTAAGTGTAAGTGTCTCGTGGGCCGAACGTAGAGCTGTGCTCGCTCGCATGTAATGTTGCTTGGCATTTTTCTTAAATTGCGTGGCATAAGAAATAATTTTTCCTCTCAGGAAGGCTTTTCCAGCCTCCCAAAACAGGTTTGGGTCCGTGAGGTGTGGTGCGTTAGCAGAGGCATATTCCGACCATGCTCCATTGAGCATTTGGCGGAAGTCCTCATTGTCCGCCAAGTATGAGGGGAAGCGCCATATGTGCGAGGGAGAAGAAGTTTGGGTAGTTATCAACTGTATTGCAATAGGGCTGTGGTCTGAGATTCTGGCGTCCGTGATTTCCGCGTCGCATAGCAGCGGGAGAAGCGCAGGGGAGGCAAAAAAATAGTCGATGCGAGAAAAGGAGTTGTGGGGGGGGGAATAGAAAGTGTAGTCCCGGTCAGTCGGGTGTGCCAAGCGCCATGCATCAATGAATTGCATAGAATCTATGGCTTGTGTCAGGAGCGTCGGGGTCAAGGAGGGTTTGAGAGGCCTGATCGGGTTACGTGTTGTGTCTCCTACTCGGTCGATTGATGTGGACATAACTGAATTAAAGTCCCCACCCACTAGATGTAGGGAATCCGGGGCAGCCAATATCCAGGCCACCATGTCTTGAAAAAATGAGGCGTTTGGCGAGTTGGGAGCATAGATATTAGTGATAGCTATATCCCTGTCAGCTAAGGTCAGGTGAAGTGTGATCTTACGTCCTATCGTGTCAGTCTTCACGTCCTTAACAGTGTGTTTCAGGTGTTTGCGTAGGAGAATGGCCACTCCAGCTTTGCGCCCTACGGCTGGTGAGCCATGTATAGTTCCCACCCACAACTTGCGTAAACGGGTCAAATCGTCTGCAGAGAGATGGGTTTCCTGAAGCAGGGCCACATCTGTCCGGAGACGCCTTAAGTGCCTAAGAATGGACATGCGCTTACTTGGAGAACGAAGACCCTTAACGTTCCACGAGACAATCTTCAGGTGATTCCCATCGGCTGAGGAGGCCATGTCCGGACTGGAGGGAAGTATTGCGCTCGAAGCGTGGAATGAAGTTTCACCACAGGCACCGCATCGTCAGACCGAGGGTCACCCAAATATTGCGTGCTTCCTGAGGGTATGTGTATAAAGCAAGTAATCACAAACAGTGCAAACATTAAAATAACATAACAGAAAAACAATAAAACAAAGGTCTGGTGCAACAAACACCTATCAGACAACAAGGACCTCACTTTTTTCCACATGAGGGTAGAGCGCATGGTAGAGCGCCCGCCATGTGCCAGCCCCCTTTTCAAAAATGTGTCACGAGCTTCAAAGGAGGAAGGGTATGGGGAGGGGAAGAAGGGTAGGGGGGCACAAGGAAGGGTAAAGGGGTGATTGCAAACCGGGCGGGGGTTAGATGTTAGACAATGCACAGAGGGGCAGAACAGCCCATCCATGAAAAGTTACTGTGCATACAGAGGGTCATCCCTATGTGGGAAAAAGAGTGATGAGCATACTACCCGTCACCCGTGGTGCTCCGCCATAAGACAGTCTCTGAGATTCCCCATCAGCGAGTGTCCGAAAGATCCGCCCGTTGAGTAAAGCGGCTCCGCTTGTACGGTTGTTTAATCGGGCTGCCGGGTTGTTTGCGGGATGCAGGAGAAGTAGCCGGAGGTGAAGAGGGGTCATCTGCAAAATTGGCGTGGTCCATTTCTGAGCTGGCCGAGGCAAGGTACCGGTCTGCTTCTTCAGGCGAAGTAAAAGTAAGGTGTTCCCCCGACTGTGTTTGAATGCGCAGGATGGCTGGGTATGCCAGGGAGAATTTCACTCGATCACGGTGTAAAGTTGAGCAGATGTTGGAGAACGCTTTACGTTGTTTCATCACCTCGACCGAATAGTCTGCAAAAAGCAATAATTTTGTCCCATCCAGCGAGAGGGAGCGCGTGCGGCGGAATGCCTGCATTATGGCGCTTTTGTCAGCATAGTTCAGATATTTAACGATGACATGTCTGGGCTTAGTGCGATTTTCCATATACTGACCGATGCGATGAGCGCGTTCAACAGTGCAAGGTATGCGAAGCCCCAGTTGTTCAGGGATGACTTTAGCGCATATATTTGTAAGCTGGGCACTGGTTACCGACTCTGGCAGTCCAATTACGCGCAAATTGTTCCTTCTGGAACGACATTCAAGATCATCTAACTTGCTCCAAAGCTCTCTGTTTTCAGCGGTAATGCGGGCAAGAATTGCTGACTGGGCAGTGGAGTCATCTTCTAAGGAAGAAATCCTATCTTCCGCCTGTGTGATCCTCTGGGCTTGTGCCTGCACTTCTAGGTGGAGCTGTTCTAGCCCCCTGTGCACCGCGGCATCAACTGTGGCAGCCAGAGTGGGTCCCAGCAGGGCGACTACCTCATGAGCAATGCCCGCTGGTGAGGTAGGATCCACCGTTTGTGTGACCTGGGCAGCGTGCGGCTGTGAGGACTCACCCGAGCACGGAGCGGCCGCCATTTTGGCTGCGTCTGGAGCCGCGTCTCCTGCGGGGGGGGCCGCGATCACCGCTCGAGCGTACGATCGCTCCAGAAAGCGGTCCATGTGTGCCCGCTATGTAGTGGGAGCGGATGGGGGTTCCCCCGAAGCTCTGGCCGGGCTCTGTAGCAGAGGATAGGAGGATGGCGGCGGGAGCAGCGTCTGACTACCGCTGTCTCATGTGGCGCCGGAACCGGAAGTCAGTCCACTCTGTTTAGGCCTGCTGGACATAAACCCTCTGTGCGAAATACTGACATTGTTTCAGAAGAGGCTGCAATGTCTCTGAGGAGCTCATGGCCTGATCAAACTGTCATGCGTCTGTAGTAGTGAGCCCTTGTAGATCGGCAACTCTGGGTTCCCCAGGGTGTGGAGTCTAAGCCCCAATCTGCTTCTTCACCAGAAGCCCCTGATCGTGGGAATGGATTAGCAGCAAGCTGCAACCAAGTCATGGCTCCCAGGTATGCCCAGTACATGGGTAGTAAGGCACATGATACACAAGTAGAAAGCAAACTAGGAGCTCAGAGAACTGTGAAGTTTCTTAGGCAATGTGAGCTACATTGAGCTTGTCTTATACAGGCAAGCAGACTAGGGCCAGAAAGTGATGAAAGGGAAACAAATAAAAGCCCACAGAATAGCAGACAGAAGTCCATATGTGAGCACAGCAAAACTACACATGTGAAAAGATTCGGGGTGAAAAAAGTACTCCAGCAAGGAGGTAAGAATACACAGGCAGGAAACTACAGGCTGTGTTTAGTGAGCATTAATACCGTGCTAAGTTAAAACATATTTAAAAAGCATGTGATATACAGTCCTAATCAAAAGTTTAGGACCACTTGAAAAATGGGAAAAAATCATATTTTACATTGTTGGATCTTAAAAAGGGACCAAGTAGAGCTTCAACATGCAACAAGAAGAAATGAGAGTGCGACAAAACATTTTTGCCATTTTTCAAGTGGTCTTAAACTTTTGATCAGGACTGTATAAACATAGCATATGAAATAAAATAATACTCTAAAATCCAAAAACGTGACCACCTATCATATGATCAAAAATAGAAGAAATGAAGAAAAAAGAAAAAAAAAAAGGCCACAAAGATCCAAGTGATCCAGTCCAACACAAATTACAATCCATTACATGTGCTGTGTCCAGACCTCCACCCAGTGATCAAACACTAGGCTTACCAGACAGAATTGACCATCCACTACCGATTCAAGCATGTGGTATGACAATATACTCTAGTTCTCAATATGAGCAGACCATCCTGGGCAGTATCGCAGCAAACACTAGTACCAGTTCCTCTGCAATCATCCCAGTACCCATATCCACAAGAAGAATGCATGTCATCAGAAGTATCTGCAACCTTATGTGATTTTTCAATCAAATATTAGTAGTAATAAGGGATAAGCTTATTTCTCGGTCAGACCCAACATTTGCTGTTTGCCCATTCAGATGAATCGCAAACTTTTGGGATGTTAAGCAGGAAACTACAGGCTAACTTGTGATAATACTAGTTGTACTGATAATTGAAAACGAATGCTTTACACCTTTCTTACTGAAATATTTGCAACATGTGCCAAAATTACCACCACTAAATAGAACAACTGTTTGTTTCTTAATCATCCCAACATTGCCACTGGGTTTTGACATCTGGTCTCTCTGCGAGCAGTTAGATTACCTGACAGTTCCCTACATGGTGTGGCTCTTACAAGCCTTACTATCTGCTCAATGTGAAACTCCCCCTCTCCTCTATCAGTGCCAATCAGTGCCCATCAGTGCCCATCAGCGCTGCCAACCAATATGCACTAGAAGTTATCCATATTCTAGTGCATATTTCTTGTCTTTACCAACCCCCTACCAATACTTTTTGCAATATAATGTGTATATATATATATATATATATATATATATATATATATATATATACACACACATGTGTATTTCAGCTTTGGGGTGCACACCCTAATGCAATAGGCTGCGCATACCTATGCATTTTTAGTGCATTTTGCATTCTGCCGATTTGCACTATAGAACGTGTTCCATAGGAAACCATGTTAAATGGACTGTAGTGCAAATCTGCAAAATGAAAAAGGCACTAAAACTGCATAGGTGTGAATCAGTCCTAATGCAATACCATGCTGTAACATGTATAGAAATATTCTGCAGATTTTTCATACAAAATATCTATTCAAATGAACACTACTGTCTGTACTGTCTTCAGAATACATTTAGGAGTAACAAAATATATATTTTTTAAGCACTGTACAAACTTTCAATTAGAGAAAGACAGTTTGAAAGCATACAGCTTTTGCTGAGTTTGGAAGTCCTATCATGCTCTACAGTATATCACCAGTGTGATTGATCCACTGTACACTCTGGTTTATTTATAGATTTTGTCACCCAAAATTTTTGCTACTTTTACCAAGATTCACACATTTTGGCATTTAAATTCAATTAAAAATATGTGTAAGTGAAAGTTGTGTGAATCTTTGGTGAAAACATGAATAAATACACTTCTGTTTATTTGTAAATTAAATATCTAATAATTAAAGATCTCATATAGGTGAGAAAATAAAAATAAATAGAATTTTAGTTTAACCACTTCAATCAATACAGGGCACTTGTATCCCCTTCCTGCCCAGACCAATGTTCAAGTTTCAGTGCTCTCTCACTTTAAATGACAATAACTCAGTCAGACACTGTACCCAAACAATTTATTTCTCACACAAATATAGCTTTCTTTTGGTGGTATTTAATTACTACTTTTTTTTTTGCGATATATAAGCAAAAAATAAAATGTAACATTTTGAAAAAAAACAAAACGTTTTTTTGTTTCTTTTTTTTTTTTTCATTCAAATTTAAGTTTATTTTCAAAATAAAAAAATATAAAATATACAGCTATGCGCCAAATAACACAGTAAATATTACAGCTGAACATACATTTGAGAATAAACAGGTACATTCAGTGTTTATCGTTTCCAACATTTTTAACCCCAGAGTGTAGTACTTATTGAACTGCAAAGAGAAATGAGAACTATTAAGATAAATCAGAACCCCATAGGTAATATAGTTTGTCCCAAATCACCTCCCTAATCCCCCGAGATCTCATATATCCTATGGTCTGATCCAGAATATTAAAGCAATGAGGGATGTAGTAGACCAATCTTTCATAGACCCCAAGAAGGTGGGTATCCAGGACAATCTCTGCCTCTCCGACACCCCTCTTGGGATCACTCTGTATCCTAGAGGTGGACCTGTCCCCTCCACCCAACCTCCCCAAAAGCAACTTGATCTAACATTTGTCTAAAGAACCAAGACAACATCCTACCCAGGGTTAACTATAATAGAAAAACCCGATATATAATGAGTATTTCCGAACCCATTATCCCCAAAGTGAGAATATCACATTATGAGAAGTAATGTACTATGTTTAGTCTTCTCGAATCTAAAATTAAGAGAAAAAAAGAAAAGAAAAGGAGAGAAAAAAAGAAGGGGAAAAGGGGAGGAAGAGAAGGGGGGAGATAGAGATGAGAAGGGTAAAGTGTTCAGAGGAAAGAGTAAGCCCACCTGCCAAGATTATGCATCAGTCCGGAGCAACAGCCACTACTGTATCCCCGGAGTATAGGGGATTCCCATGTACTTAAGCCACGGTTCCCAAGTTTCAGTAAACAAAATAGTTTTATCTAACATTAAACTAATTCTCTTTTCCTGCTCCATGATCCATGTGACTTTTCTCTTCATGTGTAGGATAGAGACCGACTGTTTCTTCCATGCGGCTGCAATAGTAATTCTGGCGCCTGTCAGGATAAATAGAATCAGTTTTCTGGTAACCTTCGAGATTTGTGGGATTAGACCATTCAATAGAGCGATTGCTGGAGACTAATGCACATTACACCCTGTTACTTGTCTGACAATGTGAAACACCTTATTCCAATAACCCCGAATCTTTGGACATTCCCACCAAGTGTGAAACATGGACCCTATTCCCTGGCAACCTCTAAAGCATAAGGGTGAGTATGAAGGATACATCGAGGCCAATTTAAGAGGGACCATGTACCATCTAGTAAAGATTTTCGCATTGGCTTCCGCCAGAGATACACTTAGCAAACCCTTGATAGATCTAGCAAAATTTCCATACCAATCCTCTAAGTCCCATTCATCTCCAAGTTCTCTTTCCCAAGCGAGCATGTGGGGTAATTTTGTATCATTTGTCGCGAGAGATTTATAAATAACTGAGATATTACCCCGTCTCGCCGAGGCTTGGTCGCATCTATGTTCAAATGGAGATAGGAAGCCAGAAATTAGATTATCAGACCAAAGATTTTGGGCGTAATCATGTAATAGAGAGAATCTCAATCTCTCGGAGGAGGGGAGATCAAAATTATCAACAAAAAATTGTTCGGGTAAAGGGCCCAATCTTGAGAAGAGCTGTCCAATGCGGTACACCCCCTTGTCATGCCACCATTTGAAGGAGTCGACGTCGACTCTAGATGCAAAGATCGGATCCAGGAAAACCTCCGCTAAGGGTTGACCTTTCGAGACCAGAGAAGGATTTTTCCTAAGTGAATCCCAAATTACTAAAGCTTGAGAAAGGGTTGGGGACATAATAGCGGGTCTGTGTTTGGGGGTACACCACATCAAATTTTCTATAGTAAACGCAGAAGATGCTTGTTCTTCTATATTAATCCAATCAGGACGGTCCTTTTTAAGATATACTTCAGATAGTTGGGCCAACCTAGCAGACTGGTAGTACCACCACAAATTCGGGACTCCTAAACCCCCCTGTTCAGTTAGATTGAAGAGGCTTCGAGAAGGAACACGCGGACCCTTCTTGTTCCAAACGAATCTGGTGATTTTGCCCTGAAATGATTTTAGGTGACTTTTAATTATTGGGATGGGCAATGAGCGGAAGAGATATAAAAGTCTGGGGAGCAGAGTCATCTTAACCGAATTAATCCTACCAATCCATCCTATTTTCTGAGAACCCCATTCATTTAAATCTTTCTCGAGTTTTTTAAACGTAGGAGGATAGTTGGCAGAATAGAGATTCTCAAACTTCGAAGTCAGGTTGATTCCTAAATATTTGATAGATGAAATTTCCCATTTGAATTCATATTTGTTTTTTAACATTAAAACTGTGGGTTCAGGGAGTGACACATTAAGCGCTCTGGATTTAGCCCAATTTACTTTGAGGCCCGACACTCTAGCGAAGTCAGTCAATAGGTAAATAATTTCAGGAAGAGAGGATGGAGGTGAGGTTATGAAAAGTAATAGATCATCTGCAAATAATGCACATTTATGTTCCTTTTGAGAGCATTTAATTCCCTTGATATCCGGGTCATCACGAATAGCTATAGCCAAAGATTCGATCATGACTGCGAATAGCATAGGAGACAAGGGGCATCCTTGTCGTGTGCCCCTCCGGATCTTAATAGGTTCTGAGAATAGGCCCTGTACACGGAGTTTAGCTTCCGGACATGAATAGAGCGCAGATAAGATTCCCATGAATTTAGAGCCGAAACCCCATCGCTTCAGTACCCTAAACATATATGGCCAGTACACTGAGTCGAAGGCTTTCTGGAGATCTAGGGAAAGGAGCATCCCTTCTTGTCCACGATCCCCAGTCCACCCAGATTGTAGAATGGAAATCAGATCAGCTGCCCTTCTTATCTGGTCCGGTCCCTGCCTCCCTGAAATGAATCCTACCTGATCCCCATTAATATATTGGTTCATGAAAGGGGACATTCTATTGGCCATAATTTTGGTTAATATTTTGAGGTCGTTATTAATAAGAGATATTGGCCTGTAATTTTCAACTAGACTAAGGTCTTTATCAGGTTTCGGGATCACTGAGATATAAGCCATATTAAGTTGTTTATTAATAGAAATACCATCTGTCAAGGAATTATAAAAGCGAGTTAAGTAGGGCGTAAGGATAACTGAGAATGTTTTATAATATGGGGAGGAAAAACCATCGGGTCCCGGTGCCTTATCCGTCTTTAGATTTTGAATTACTGATAGAACTTCCTCAGTTGATATGGGAGCCTCCAATATCTCCATATGTTCCTTTTTCAAAGTAGGAAGACTTATTTTATCCAAGAATTTCTCTATTTTATCTGAAGTAGATTTATCGTCAAAAGCGTAAAGTCTAGAATAGAAATCATGGAAGGTTTCCATCATCCGCTGAGGATTTAAAGTAAGGGATCCATCTGCTTGTCTAATCTTGGGGAGCGTCTTCGATTTAAATCTAGGTGACTATTTATTTGCTAACATCGGCCCTATTTTATCCTTCAATTGGTAAAATCTGGCACCTGTCCATTTCATATCTTCTCCTGCCCGTGCTGTTAGTGCTAAGTTCAGGGCCGATCTAGCGGCATCAAGTGAAGAGGTGGGAAATCCAGAAGGATCTGACTTATGTTTTCTGCGCAAGTCTAGATATTTCTCTTCTAGCTCTCTCACCTCCACCCTCTTTTGTTTTTTAAGTCTGGACGCAATTTGTATTATTTTGCCTCTAACTGTTACCTTGTGGGCCGCCCATAGAGTTTCCGGGGAAACTTCTTGTGTATCATTAAATTCAAAATATTCCTTTATAGCTTGTTCAATTTCCGTCACAAGGGCTGGATTTTTTAAAATAGATTGATTAAGAGTCCAATGAGATACTCTATGGGCTGTATTCTCCCGTCTTAGAGATACCAGTACCATAGAATGGTCCGACCATGGAACATCTGCAATAGTTGACTCAACAGCTGCCGGGACATGATGATTCGAAATCAATATGTGGTCTATTCGTGAATAAGATAGGTGGGGATTAGAGAAATGTGTATAGTCTTTAGCGTTTGGGTTCAATTCTCTCCAAATATCAATCAACCTAGATTGGTGTAACATACGTGCCACTTGAGTACTAGCTTTAGTCAGCCTAATTATTTTAGTCTTATTTGGTTTAGATTTATCCAAACCCGAATCAAAGGCCAAGTTGGAGTCCCCCCCCATAACTATGATACCCTCCATAAAAGGTCGGAGAGTATCTAGCATCTGTGAAAAAAAATTCTGTTGTCCCCTATTTGGTGCATAGTATGAGACAAAAGTGTACATTTTTTCATCTAGGGTTCCTTTAGCCAAAACAAATCTTCCTTCCGAGTCTCTGTATTCCTTAATCAAAGTGAATTTACAAAATTTAGAAAATAAAATAGCCACCCCTTTGGTCTTATTTTCCGCCTTAGATGAATAGAACACTGGAAAGTGAGCATGTAAAAAAGAGGGGGTGTACCGCCTTGGGAAGTGTGTCTCTTGTAGTAAAACAACATCCACATGCATAGACTTATAGACTTGAAAAGCCTTTCGTCTCTTAATAGGAGAGTTCAGCCCCTGAGTGTTGTGTGTTACAACACGAAGGGGTGTGGAAGAGCTATTTGGTCCAGCCATGGAACCTAAACCTTACATCCTCCAGAATGTATACCATGTAATGAGTCTGTAACCTAGAAAACCCATATCCTGACAGGTAGGCCGACAGAGAGGAGAATACAGAGTGGAAAGACAGGGAGAAAGAGGGAGAAATCAAAAGGAAAGAATAAAACAGTAAACAATAAAGCAAAATGTGGCATAACATAAGGTCAAACCATGACCCGAAATAGGGGGAGGGACTAATCCCCCTTCCCCCATTTAAAGAAGAAATTCCAAAGTGGTCCAGTGTTGAGGGACCAAACACCCGCTTCCCAGGACGACAAAAAGTCTGTCTGGAAAGTGAGTAGAGGCTCAATGCCTCACCACTACCCATTACCAACAGTCTATACGTTATCCTATACAACTTGTTTTTAGGAAGAAATTGATCTCGTACAGTTTATGCATTAAGACATGTGCCGTAACGAGGTTTCCCAGAGGAGGAGCGATGAAGAGGGAAGAGAAAAAGGGGGGGGGGAAACCCACATAATATGCATACACCCATATATATTATCCTATATATACATATAAGCTCACAAGGGAGGGAGAGAAGAGAGAAAGAAAAAAAAAAAAAAAAAATGAGAAATGTTCTCCTCCCCCCTCCCTCCCCCCCTCTGTAGTTTCAAATATTAATCTCATTGGGGGAAGAAAAAAAAAACCCTTCTTTGTAATTTCAAATATTATATGTATACCCCTATATATATATTCTCATATAAACGCATACAATCTCATTGGGGAAAAATAAATAAACACATTTCTTTGTAATTTCACATATTATATGCATACCCCTATATATATTCTCATATATACACATATAATCTCATTGGGGGGAAAAAAAAAAAGGGGGGGCCCCCCCCATTTCTTTGTAATTTCAAATATTATATGCATACCCCTATATGTATTCTCATATAGACGCATATAATCTCATTGGGGAAAAATAAATAAAAACATTTCTTTGTAATTTCACATATTATATGCATATCCCTATATATATTCTTATATATACACATATACTCTCATTGGTGGAGGAAAAAAAAAAGGGGGGGGGGGAGTCTTCCCCCCTCAAATCCCCAATTGGTGTCTCCTCCGGGAAAGTTCAACTGGAATTAATGATCCAAGTCAGGTTGCTGAGTTTTTCCCAACTTTCCTGTGTTTGACTCTATTCCATTCGCCCGAGGTAGGGCTAGTAGGTGTCTGTCTTTTAGCTGAGAGACGCTGTGGAGGTGTAGTATCCATGTCTGGTGCGGTTGCGATAATTCTTAGGTCTAATAGTAAACTTTCCCCCTCCTGAAAGTTGCGTACAGCATAATGTCTACCATTATAGGTGAATTTTAGAGCAAAGGGAAAGGCCCAATTATACTTGACTTCCTTCTTCATTAGGGCCGACAATAATGGTTTCATTGCTCTCCTCTTCTGAATAGTGTGGGGGGGAAATGTCAGAAAATATTTGGATCTTTGCTCCTTGGTACTGCAAATGTTCTTGTTGACGGGACTTTTGCATTATTTCCTCTTTGGAATAATAATGTGGTTTAACTACCACGTCTCTAGGTAAACCGTCCTTGCGTAACGGGCCTAAGGATCTGTGCGCTCTGTCTAATTCCAACTTATGTGCAGGAATGGATGGAATCAGATCTCTAATGATGTCTTGTATAGCAGAGTGAACATTAACTATGGATTCAGGTATCCCCCTTACCCTGAAATTATCTCTCCGAGATCTGTTTTCCAAATCATCTATCCTATCTTGAGCAGCTTCTAGTTGTTCTTGCATGAATTGTAGATGGTCAGTATTCTGATCAATCCTTGAAACATTAGCGTCCAATTTATGTTAAATAGATTCTATCCTGTTACCAATACTTTGGAAGTCTGCTCTGATATCTCTAGTGATCCTCTCAGCAGTCTGTGTCAGACCCTTGTCTAACATTTCAGCTATTCTGTTAAACAGATCAGTTACATTAAAAGAAACATAAAGAGCCCATTCAACATTCACCTGCTCATGCCCAGGAGGAGGTTGTGAGGAGATTGCAGTAGAAATTACATGACCAGTCAACTCAGTGACTGTTCTTTCTTTCAGTACAGAGCAATATAGAGCAGGAGTTGGATTAGATCCCAGAGGATGAGTTATAGAGGTGACAGGCATTTGAGGTGAAATTTGTCTGTCAGACATGGATGCCTCTGTAATGCTCAGCATGTGTGTCTGAGGTATGGCAGACATTTTGTGGAGATTTTTCACAGTGGAAAAGTCTTTGTTGTTAGTTCTGACTTGTTTGTGTTGTTTTCCCTTCATAAACTGGAACAACAATATTTACCAACACCCACAGGCGTCGTTATAATATCAGGAGCAGGGCTTATGGAGCTTTTGGAATCAAATGACCTTAAGCCAGGATATGTATTTTGCAGTGGACATTTGCCTTGCTAGACCCCAATAGAAAAAAATAGGGAGAAACCGTATGAATTGAATATCCATATTGTGTACTGTTTGCTGCTGTCTTAAATGCGGCTGAGAAGGATCAATATATTCTGCTGTGGTTGATAGCCAATCGGTGGCGAGTGAGGCACCCTCCTCAGGCCTCCATCATGGGAGCGCCTCACATATTAACAACAAGGGGCCTCAAAAATGGCGGCAATATCTTGGTGTAGAGATCCGTTCTCGTCTCCAGTAACCACTCAGGTTACTGTCCCCGGGCCACCTCTCAGACTGCTACCTATTTTGCGGAGGATTACAGTGTGGCAAGGCCTGTTTCTTCAGCCTCTGCCAAACTCAAGTTCGGCTGCAGCTGAGGTATCCCAGACCTCCTACAATGGCGGCGGGGTGTCTCCAAATGGATCCTGTCACGGATCGTTTTGTTCCCTCAGCGGACCTCCGGGAGGCTCCGCAACAATACCGGGCTGTACAGGGAGAGTCCCCGGAGCAAGTCCGAGGTGAGAGGGGCTTGTGTCACCTGTTTCAGAGACCAGAAACTAGCGTGTTGAGGTTGGTTTGTCGGAGCCTCCTCAGGACACGTCCGCCATCCTTATACTCGTTTTTTTGTTTCTATTGTAACATTTTTCAAATAAGTAATTTTTCTTCGTAAATTTGGGCCAGCGTTTATATTGCTACATTTCTTTGGTAAAAAATAACCCATTAGTGTATATTATTTAGTCTGCATGACAGTTATAGAGTCTACAAGCTATGCTACGTATCACTAGAAATTGATCAATCCTAATATACTGACTGTTTTTCCACACGTTTTTGAAAAGTGTGGGAAAAAAAATTAAAACAAATTTTCCTTACACAAAGTTGTAAATGTAAACAATATTTCTAACACATAGAACGAACATAGCAAAAATTACACCCAAAAATACACTCTGCTATTTGTTCTGAGTATAGTGATACCACATGTGTGAGACTTTTACACAGCCTGGCCACATACAGAGACCCAACACCCAAGTAGCACCTTCAGGAGGAAGGAGCATAAATTACACATCTAATTTTCTAACTACCTATCACACTTTTCGAGCTCCTGAAACACCAGGACAATGGAAATACCCTCAAAATGACCCAATTTTTGAAGGGGAACACCTTAACGTATATATTATATGAGGCATTATGAGTCTTTCGAACGTTCAGTGGCGGAATTATAGGGGTCGCTGAGGTCACCATGGTGACTGGGCCCCCTGCACTCTTCAATAGGAGGTGCGGCAAGGGTGGCTGAGGCGAGCTCCACGGTCGTCAGCCGAACTGTACACTGCACTGTTCAGGGAGCTCCTCACATTAGCCTAAAGTGAAAGCACAGTGTGTGCTGTGCTCTTTGTCTACCCTACAGTACAGTACCCGGCAAGAAGCGATAAGGTAAAGCACTGCTAAGACTATCTATCTACTGTATGTGTGTTTATATATATGTGTGTGTAACTGTTCCTGTATGTGTGTGTGTGTGTGTGCAACTGTGCCTGCATGTGTGTGTATGTGTACAACTGTGCATGTATGTGTGTGTGTGCAACTGTGTATGTATGTGTGTGTGTGCAACTGTGCAAGTATTTGTGTGTGTGTGCAACTGCGCATGCATGTGTATGTGTGTGTGCAATTGTGTATGCGTGTGTGTGTGCAACTGTGCATGTATGGGTGTGCATGTATGCATGTGAGTGTGCATGTATGTGGATGTGTGCATTTAGTGTCAGTGGGTCCATAAGGGTGCATGGGCGCCTCCCCCTCTCTCCAGCCATCCCTTCTATGACCAATGGATAGATTCACCCTATTCAGGTGTCCGGCACCGGTTGCCTGAATTACAGCGACGGGGGGGGGGGGTGTTTTTGAAGCACTAGATTAAAGCCATAGGCTCTAATAGGTTTCAAAATAGGTGAACTGCAAGCGCCATGCTTGGCGCTCACAGTCCACCCAGGTGTGTTAGAAAAGCGAATAAATGTTCACTTTTCTAACACTGAACCGCCTCTCCACCAATCAGGTGCATGGACCTGTTACCTGTCACAATCAGGTGCGCGGATCTGTTGGCTGAAACGATAGGCCTATTGGACGCCTATCAGGAAGAGGGGACAGGAGATGAGGATGGCATGGCAGGGCACGCATGGAGGACCCCGCTCATGCCCGTTACCTGCTGCTCCACCAAGACAGGGTAAGTGCCGGGCACACGGCCAGCGGACGGGGGGGATTCACAGTGGCGGCATTTAATGGGAACACTGGTGGCATTTTATGGCACAGTGGAGGCATTTGATGGGCACAGTGGCAACGTTTGGGCACAGTGGCAGCGTTTGGCACACTGGCAGCATTTGATGGGCACAGTGGCAGCATTTGTTGGGCACAGTGGCGGAATTTGATGGGCACAGTGGCGGCATTTGATGGCACAGTGGCGGCATTTGATGGGCACAGTGGCAGCATTTGATGGGCACAGTGGTGGCATTTGATAGGCACAGTGGCAGCTTTTAATGGGCACAGTGGCAGCGGTTGATGGCACAGTGGATGCAATTGATGTGGGTTTTTTTTAAGGAATTTTTCAGTTTGCTTGCGCCCCCCTAAAAATTTTGAGCACCAGCCACCACTGGTTTATATGTGTGTGCATATGTGCATTTATATATATGTGTTAGCATGTATATATTTATACAGTATATGTGTGTGTGTATTTATATATGTGTGTATATGTGTTTACATGTGTGTATGCACATTTTATGTATGAACTTTTAATCCTGACCCCCTATATGTATACAATCAGAACCTATTTTTTTATTTATTTTTTGCTTGTTCATAGTACCAGCAAAAAAATGCTGTTCCTCCGAAAAGCAATCCATGCTCAGATTGCTTTTCAGAGGCATTTAACAGCAGGTAAAAAGGCAATATGTTGCCTCCTGACTGCCTGTTTTAACCCCATAAAATTGCATTATCACTATGCTGCAACTGCATGCAATGCACACTAGGGGTATACCTCAAGGGTGTCCTGACTGGAAAAAGATTGAGAAACACAGACAAAGGAACCGATCCCTCTATTTTCCTCTTTCAGCCCTGTGGGAGGGAGAGAAAGAAAAGCAGGGGGAAATTGAGAAATCGGTTCCTTTATATGCAGCCACCCACTTGCGACCGGGCCCGGTTGTTCCGCCACCGGCCTCGGAGAAAAGAGCCCTGTCCAGGGGCCAGGGGGGCCTTCATGGTTTGTTGCATTGGGGCCCTGAAGGTTCTAGTTACACCACTGCGAACATGTTCTTTTTTTCACACGTTTTTGGAAAATGTGGAAAGAAAATAAAAACATTTTTTTTTTTACACAAAGTTGTCAATTTGAAACAGTGGGCCAGATTCAGGTACATTGGCGCATTTTTTGACCGGAGTAGCGCACCTCCTTTACGTTAGACTGGCGCAATGTAGAGGCGCAAGTACCGTATCCTCGTAGTATTTGCGCAGAAATTTGCGCTGGTGCAATGTAATTACCGAGGCGTAAGGCGGAGTAATTCCAATTGGGAAGGACGTGGGCGTGTTACATTGAAATGAGCCATGACCCCATGCAAATGAAGGGACGGCCGGATTGCGCATGCGCGCTTGAAGCAGACCATGGTCAGCACCTCTCTGCGCATGCTCACAACTCGGCACGGCGCATTCAGGGAGATTGGAAGTGGACCTGGTCAACTTAGTGAGCTACTCAGAGATCTTAAATAGACAGACACAAACGCACTTCCTTTGCAAAAGTACATCCCTTTGTATCCCTTCCTATACAGCAAGGTGCTTTTGTTCTGTTGTTTGTTCGCGTTTGTTGGTTTATGACTTGTGTTTGATATATTTGTTGACTGTTTGGGCTAGTGTTTTGGATAATATATTTGATAGTGTTTTTTGGTGACTGTTTTTGAGACTTCTTTGTTGATAGATTTTTTTTTTTTTAACATCAAGTTTATTAGGTGTGCAACCATAGACATAGTGCGATTAGGGAAACGCAGTTCCCTGATTCAATGGCAAGTATATAAAAGGTAGGTCAAAGAAAACAACACATCAGCAACAATCTTAAACTGGGAACATAACAGAATATAGCAATATATATACATACCGTGCAGTATAGATCTTGATGAAACTTTGTGCTTAACATCAAGTTTATGAAGTCTACAGAACCGTAATAATGCAAGTAAGAGAATATGTTACCCTGAGTTTCTGAGGAGCTATACATAAAGTAGGGCACAGGTTCACGAAATGCTCGGTACGCATCCACAACAAACATCAGCTATGGATCAAGCACGGTATCTCGTTGCGAACGCAATGAGGTACAGATCCGAACGGATCCGGAGTTTGACCAGTATTGTTATTCAGCATCGTGCTATTAATTTTAACAATAATAAAATAGGATATGAGACAGGAAGAGGTAGAGAATGAGAAAGAGGAGAGAGGGTGAGGGGGGGCAATCAATTGTACACATTTCAGTTAAGCCCTATCTCAGAGGGCAGACATCCTACAGATACAACACAATCTTGCAGTCAATGTAACTGCGAGGTCAAAGGAGATCGGCCTATGGTAGGAGCTTCATCTTAATTACCAGGCCGGGGGGAGGGGGGGGGGGAATCCCAGCACAATCTAATTCAGTCGATCAGTGTGGTGTATTCCTTCGAAAATTTAAATGCAAACCAGGGTTGCCAAGTGTCATGGAAGCTTTCTACGGCATCAGTGGACTGGGCCAATGTCTCCTCCATATAACATACCTCCGAGATTCTGTTTAACCACTTACCTACTGTGCACCTACACCCCCTTCCTGCCCAGACAAAATATAAGCTTCCGGCACTGCGTCGCTTTAACTGACAATTGCGCGGTCGTGCGACGTGGCTCCCAAACAAAATTGGCGTCCTTTTTTTCCCACAAATAGAGCTTTCTTTTGGTGGTATTTGATCACCTCTGCGGTTTTTATTTTTTGCGCTATAAACAAAAATAGAGCGTCAATTTTTAAAAAAATGCAATATTTTTTCCTTTTTGCTATAATAAATAACCCAAAAAATATATAAAAAAATATTTTTTCCCTCAGTTTAGGCCGATACGTATTCTTCTACATATTTTTGGTAAAAAAAAAATGCAATAAGCGTTTATCGATTGGTTTGCACAAAATTTATAGCGTTTACAAAATAGGGGATAGTTTATGGCATTTTTTTTTTTTACTATTAATGGCGGCGATCTGCGATTTTTTTATTGGGACTGCGACGTTATGGCAGACATTTCGGACACTTTTCTGACATTTTTGGGACCATTTACATTTATACAGTGAACAATGCTATAAATATGCATTGATTACTATATAAATGTGACTGGCAGTGAAGGGGTTAACCACTAGGGGGCGGGGAAGGGGTTAAATGTGTGTCCTATGAGTGTTCTAACTGTGGGGGGAGGGGGGGTGACTGGGGGAGGTGACCGATTGTGTCCCTATGTACAAGGGACACAATCGATCTCCTCTCTCCCTGACAGGGACGTGCAGCTCTGTGTTTACATACAGAGCTCCACGTCTCCGCTCAGTTACTGAGCAATCGCGTGTGCCCGGCGGCGATCGTTGCCGCCGGGCACTCGCACGGGATCCCCGCAGAGCGGCGGGTGCGCGCGCGCGCCGCCGGTGACGCGCTCGCGCGCGCCCGCCCGCGGCTTTAAAGGGACATCACGTCATATGACGTGATGTCAGGATAATGGAGTCATCTGCCCGCCGTCATTTGACGGTGGGCAGATGACAAGTGGTTAACCAGGTTTTGATAGAGGGGACCGTGGTGGTTTTCCAGTAGAGCGGTATTAACGATTTGGCCGCATTTAACAGGTGTTTGGTGAGTGACTTCTTATACCTGCTAAAGAAGAAATCGGAAACATGGAGGAGACAGCAAGCCGCATCCAATGTCAGGGCCGTATCTGTGATTTGGAGGATCACCTTCTTAACCGAGTCCCAAAAAGGCGTAATAATGGGACACTGCCACCAAATGTGGAGGAGCGTTCCCGATTCTTTATGGCATCGCCAACAAGCCCCAGAGGTTTGTGGGAACAAAGCCTGTAATTTTGCCGGTGTCATATACCAGTGTGTCAGTAACTTAAAGGCTGTTTCTTGGGTTCTGGTGCTAAGGGAGCACTTGTGCGCGAAGAAACAAGCCTTAGACCATTGTTTCGCTGTGATTTGCCTTTCCAGTGCCCTGCTCCAGCTCTCCCTGAATCTGTCCTCTCCGGGGACCTGCTCGTCTCCCAGCCAGCTGTAAGCTAGTGAGGTGGCCTTGTGTATGGGTTCGCCCTTCAGGCAGACCGATTCCATGTTCGTGAGCTGTCTGTTGTAGTTGTGCCTATCAGCTCTGTTATTGAGGTAACTCCTCACTTGAAAATAAGACCATAGTTGTATGTGAGGAACAAGGTCATCAGATTTCAAAGCCTCAAGGTCTCTGAAGGTAGTGTTATGGAAGCAGTCTACCGCTAACAGGGGCCTGTCGGTCGTGTCTGAGTATAAGCTTGGGTTGTTCATCCCCGGTGTAAAGGCAGGATTGTTTTGCAAGGGTGTTAAGGGGCTCAGTACTGAAGATATTCTCTGACCTTTGATCAGGTTGTAGAAAATTGCTAGGGTGGAGCCAATAAAAGTATGGGTCTTAAGAGGTATTGGATAATTAGACCAGGGAATCCATGGGGAGAATCGGAGAGGGATAGGGCTTAGCTCATTTTCCAGAGACACCCAGTCTTTAGAAGAGCTGTGGCAGTGCCAATCCAGTATCCTTGTGATATGGGCTGCAATATAGTAATTTCTAAAATTGGGCAGACCCATTCCCCCTTTCAGTTTACTTTTATACAGCAGAGTGGCTTTGATTATAGGACGTTTATGTGCCCAGATGAACTTCGATTGTAACGAGGAGACAGCTTTAAAAAAAGAGAGGGGGATCTTGATTGGTATGTTCCTAAAGAGGTAGAGGAGTTTGGGTAAAATTACCATCTTACAAATGGCAGCCCTGCCAAACCAAGAGAAGTTTCTCGGGCTCCATGTATTAAGATCTTTTTCAATGGTTTTGAGTATGGGCGTGAAATTGCGGTCAAAGACCTGAGATGCCTGCGGCGTCAGCCAGACTCCCAGGTATCTAAGCGCAGATAGCTCCCATCTAAAAGAGCAGCCATTCTTGACGACTTGTAAGATGTTGTCAGGCACGGATATGTTCATGGCTTCCGATTTTGCAAAATTGATTTTAAAGTTGAAGATGTATCCGAACAAGGAGAATTCCTTCATCAATGTTGGGATTGAAGTTATTGGTTCAGTCAGGAAAAAAAGTAGATCATCGGCATAGGCCGCTATTTTGAACTCTCTGTCTGCTAGCCTGAATCCCCTTATGGTCCCCTCAGCCATAACTCGCCTGATGAACGGTTCGAGCGTAAGGATAAACAATAAAGGCGAGAGGGGACACCCTTGCCGAGTTCCATTTTTGATGTTAACCGTGACCGAGAGTATACCGTTCGCTTTTATCTTGGCAGAGGGGTTTTTATAGAGAGAGGTGATCCACGACATCATGTGCGGTCCTAGCCCCACGAAACGACACGTATTAAACATGTAATTCTAGGCCACTCGGTCGAAGGCCTTCTCCGCGTCCGTGGACAAGAGAAGGCCTCCGAGTCCCCGCGACCGCCCAGCATGGATCAGGTTGAGAGCTTTAATCACATTATCCCTGGACTCTCTGCCCGGCATGAAGCCTGCTTGTTCGGGACCAATCAAGTCGTGTAAAAGTGGTCTTAACCTGTTAGCTAATATCTTTGCCAGGAGTTTAACGTCTAGGTTAAGTAGGGAAATCGGTCTGTAACTAGAACAATGAACCGGGTCCTTATCTGGCTTAGGGATCACGGTTATATGTGCAGTGAGAAACGCTGGAGGGATCTCATGGGGGACCGACAAGGAGTTCAGGGCACGCAGCAACGGTTTCACGAGGATGTCCGCAAAAGTTTTGTAGTATATCGACGTAAAACCGTCAGGGCCCGGGCTTTTCCCAGTTTTCAGGTCTGAAATCGCCTGTCTGAGCTCTGCTGATTCTATGGGCTTTTCCAACTGTCGGACATCGACAGAGGACAAGGAGGGAAGACCGGAGCTGGACAGGAAGTCCTGTATAGCTAGGGCCGGTTGTTTGGACAGTGAGGGGGCCTTGGTTGTTGGGGGATGTTATAGAGGTCCGAGTAAAACTTATGAAAGTGTTCGGTAATCTTGTCTGCGGTAACGTCTATCTGTCCTGACCTGTTGCGTATGCCCGCTATGTTATGGGCGGCTTTGGAGTCTTTAAGTGCCCTAGCTAAAAAACGGCCCAACTTATCTCCGTGTTCATAGTATATTTTTTTGCGAAAGAAAAGGAACCTTTTTTGTTTTACGCTCAAATGATTGTTGGAGGGACTTTCTGGCATTTAAGAGGGCGCTGGCTGAGTCTACTGTAAGGGATTGCTTATGTAGAGATTCCAGGGTGTGTATCTGGGACACTAAGCGCTGTATCTCTCTTTCAGCCTCCCTCTTCAGGCGTGCTCCCATGTTTATGAGTTCCCCTCTGATGGAACATTTGTGGGCCTCCCACACCATCATAGGGTCAGCATCTAGTGATGCATTCAAGGAGAAGTACTCCGTGAGGCTCACGGTAATTTGAGGTAGTAATAGGTCATTAGTCAGGAGGGAGGAATTCAACCTCCATGAGTTAGTTTTGGGTCTGGGAGCAGTGAAGTTCAGGGAGACCGAAATGGGGGCGTGGTCAGAGATTGACTGTATGCCTATGTCAGCATTGGTGATCAAGTACAAATCACTTTGGGAGGTGAAGATATAATCAATTCGCGAGTAGCGGTTATGGGGGGCAGAGAAAAATGTAAAGTCTCTACCTTCAGGGTGTAGAAAATGCCAGGAATCATTTAGGTGCATGTCCTGTAGAAGGGATTTTATTATTTTAAGGATACGGTACGTTATTGACGATTTTCCCGATGAGGTGTCAGCTAGGGGGTTCAGAGGGATATTGAAATCACCCCCCAATATAATGCACCCATTACTAAAGCCCTTCAGCTCATATAGCATACGTTGACAGAACTTCAAGTGTGAGGAGTTCAGGAAGTATACGTTCGCTAATGTGACTGGTACGCCAGCGCATTTCCCTTTCAGGAAGATGTACCTCCCCAGGGGATCACTAAGCCTGTCAATTAGTTCAAATGAGGCATCTTTGCTGACTAGGATAGAAACTCCCTTGGTCTTAGCTAAATCATTTGAGGAATGGAAAGCTTCTGTGAAGTATTTGTCGGTGAGCCTGGGCACTGAGGACGTTTTAAAGTGTGTCTCTTGTAGAAAAGCAAAACAAGGCCTGAGGAGATTTGAGCGTTTTTCAGGAATGTTTAAGCCCTGTATCTTATGTGAGATCACTGTAGGATGTCGGCCTAGTGTGGAGTACGCCATAGCTGGACTTCAGGGAGAGCTGGACAGTCACCGAATGTGGGTCCGTAGACCAGCTAGCGAGAAAAATAAATAAGGTTAAGACAACTTATATGCACTATAAAGGTGTACACCTCAGGATATTGGTATCTCGGGAGCCGGGGGTGTACAGAGGGGGGTTGGGTGTGGGTTCAAGGAGAAGGGAAAAGAGGGGGGGCGAGAAAGGAGGTGAAGAATAGAAAGGAAAGTAACGTATAGAAAAAAAACAAGAAACTTGTGTTCGGCCTTCGAGTTGAAATTCAACTCCAAAGGCAACAGGTAAGTAAAGCCTCTCACAGCGGATGTGGGAGTCCTGCTGGAGGCTTTATTGGGGGTATAGGAAGGCGGTAACGGTACCGGGCAACTATGGTTCTAATAAATGAACGAGGACCAAAAGGGGTGGTACAGCAGCCGGTACATGGCCTAATTCAAAAATTGTAAAAAAACAAAAACAAAAGGCAAGTATGTCATCCCTGTAATAGAAGCAAGGTTAGCTGCACAGAAGAACATGTAAGTAGAGCATAGGTTCAGTGCAAACAGGTAGGTAACAGAATAAACAGTCCTTGGTGGCCAATAAAACATAGCCCTCTGACCCTGCATGGCAAGTACTGTCGAGATACAATACATCTTCAGGTTAACATCACCCCAATGTAAAAAAAAAAAAAAAAAAAGTATAATTAGTAAATTAGTTTAATCTAAGTGTGGATAGACCTCAGGTCTCAGGCCCCTCCCGCATCTCTGCTCAGGGCGAAGGCGCCATAGGGCAGTGCGCAAGGTTGGGTCCGTCATTACTCTCAAGCATAAGGGAACTGGTAGGAAACAAAAACCAAACAAAAAATAAAACAGCCATATGTTCCTAGTGGCGTAAAGAGCATCCCAACATAAATTGCGGACCCCCAGTAAGGGGGGGGGGGGTGAACAGTGCATCAATTGGGGACCCTGTTGGTGATAGCAGTCATTTGAGAAGGGGAAGATGTGGGAGGTCAGGCTCACAACAGGGCCCGGGTTCATGCAATCCAGCGTACATGGTGCAGGGTCAGGAAAATAAAAACAAAACGAATGAAAAATTAAATAGTCAAAATCCAAAAAAACAAGTGGCCAAAGTGAGGCAAAGTACCAACATTACCTGAACCTAATCATTAGCAAGATGTGAGGTCAGTAATGAGGGGTACAGTTAGTTGAGGCACATCAGTCCCCCTCCAGAGCCCTGGAGGAGTGGGGTTTGGCCCTGGGGGTGCCCGCGATGGATCCCGCTTGGGAGCCTCCCTGGCGGGAGGATTTCATCTTTTTGGAGGATCTGTTGTCTGGTGTTGAGAGCGGGGATCGGGAGGAATGTGGACTGGGGGGGGCAGCAAGAATTCACGGTACTATTCCGGCAGTTCCAACTAGATATGTGCATTCCCGTTCGTACGAATGTTATTTTCGTACGAAAATGTTCATTTTCGTACCCGCAGGATAATGTGTACATACGAAAAAATTAAAGCACCAAAATACGAAAACTACGAGAATACGAATGAGCCGCATAACAAACAACCGCAAATACGAACGAATGATCCGACGAAAAAAAACGACGAAACGAAAACGGCAAAAGAACAAAAATGACATCTATAACAAAAGATTTACATTCTGTATTTTGTTTGAATCCCTTTTCTGTTTGTTTTCAGTCCTGTGTTCATTGTTCATATGACATCTATAACAAAAGATTTGCATGCTGTATTTTGTTTTAATCCTTTTTCTGTTTGTTTTCAGTCCTATGTCCATTGTTCATATGACATCTATAAGAAAAGATTTGCATGCTGTATTTTGTTTCAATCCTTTTTCTGTTTGTTTTCAGTCCTATGTTCATTGTTCATATGACATCTATAACAAAAGATTTGCATGCTGTATTTTGTTTCAATCCTTTTTCTGTTTGTTTTCAGTCCTATTGTTCATATGACATCTATAACAAAAGATTTGCATGCTGTATTTTGTTTCAATCCTTTTTCTGTTTGTTTTCAGTCCTATGTTCATTGTTCATATGACATCTATAACAAAAGATTTGCATGCTGTATTTTGTTTCAATCCTTTTTCTGTTTGTTTTCAGTCCTATGTTCATTGTTTATATGACATCTATAACAAAAGATTTGCATGCTGTATTTTGTTTCAATCCTTTTTCTGTTTGTTTTCAGTCCTATTGTTCATATGACATCTATAACAAAAGATTTGCATGCTGTATTTTGTTTCAATCCTTTTTCTGTTTGTTTTCAGTCCTATGTTCATTGTTCATATGACATCTATAAAAAAAAGATTTGCATGCTGTATTTTGTTTCAATCCTTTTTCTGTTTGTTTTCAGTCCTATGTTCATTGTTCATATGACATCTATAACAAAAGATTTGCATGCTGTATTTTGAATCCAAAATACGAACAGAAAAAAGGAATTTAAAATACAGAATGCAAATCTTTTGTTATAGATGTCATATAAACATACGACTGAAAATAGCAAAAGAAAAGGGTTTCAAGATACTGCAAATCATTGACGAAAATTCACGAAAATTATTGTCTAACAAGTAACGAGCATGAATTAAACAGAATAACGAACCATCCCGCATGTACGAAAATAAAACAGTAACGAAAATACGAAACGATCTAAATACGAAAAAATCACGTCATACGAAAAACGAACGGGAACAAACAGGAAAACGGGCGTCTTACGAAAAACGAACGAAAACGAAAAAACGGAACGATACGAAACAGAACAAAAAAAACTAATTTTTTTTCTGTGCACATGTCTAGTTCCAACTCACCCAGTTGTAGGTTGTTGCAAAAGTCAGGTAGATCTTCCGGGGAGCGTAGGTAGTGCTGCTTGCCCATAAAGTTCACCAACAAAGCAAATGGAAATCTCCAAGAATAGGTCAGACCTCTCTCCCTCAGCCTCTCCAGGAGTGGACGCAGGGCCCTGCGGTTCTTCAGAGTGATTTGGGAAGGTCTTGGAAGAGCAGGATCGTCTCCCCATTGAAAACAATCTGGTCATTCCTGCGGGCTTTTCTCATGATGTCCTCTTTAAGGGCAAAGCTCTGCAGACAGCAGATAATGTCACGAGGCGGTTGGTTATCCGGACCTTTAGCTCTGAGCGCTCTATGGGCCCTGACGAATTCAACGGCGGTATCCTCAGGTCTCTCAAGCAGGCTATTGAACACCCTTTGAAGGGCAAGGTGTATCTGATCAGGTTCAACAGATTCCGGGACCCCCCGTACTCTAATATTGCACCTCCTTCCTCTGTTGTCCAATTCCTCTAAATGCCTGTTAATATCGATGAGATGCATGGAATGTGACACAGTCACCTTCTCAAGCCTATGTATGGCTTTCTCCCTGTGTTTCCTGGCTGCCTCCGCCATCGCCATCTTGTCTGTCAGCACCAGTATATTAGATTTAAGGTCTGTAATAGCCGCCGAGAAGGTGGATTTGATGTCCGCCGCAAAGCAGGACATGTCGGCATAGGTAAGCGGGAGGTTAGTGCGGGAGGGTCCCCTACCGTTGTCCTCTGCCGCCGATTGAGAGTCCTCACTGTAGTCTTCCTCCACGTGTGGCGGCGCCATCTTGCCCCCGGACCTGCTGCTGCGTGAGGCCGATTGTCTCTTAACCTCTTTCCCTCTTTTTAAGCATTTTACTGCTACGGCGCGGCGGGGTTATCTTGGGACGACGTCCCTGGGACGTTGTCCTTCACTTTCGCGATTGCGCGTCCCCTGGGACGCGCTCGCGAAAGTGTCCGTGCTCGCCGGGTCTAGAAGACCCGGCGCATCACGGATCACGGTAAATTGCCGCTGATCGCGGCCGTTTACCACGTGATCGCGCCGTCGAATGACGGCGCGATCACTTGTAAACAAACCGGCGTCATTTGATGACGCCGGTTCCTCCCTCTCCTCCCTCTCCTCTCTGTACAGTGTGCGAGGAGAGGGGGGGGCGGGGTGTCAGCAGCTGAGCTGTGGCTGGATCTGTGACAAATGCAGTCACAGATCCAGCCATCCCTCAATCCATCCCAGCTCTGCAATACCCCAGTACCCAGCAATCCCCCCAGTACCCAACAATCCCCCAGTACCCAACAATCCCCCAGTACCCAACAATCCCCCAGTACCCAACAATACCCAACAATACCCCAATACTCAGCAATACCCCAGTACTCAACAATACCCCAGTACTCAACAATACCCCAGTACTCAACAATACCCCAATACTCGGCAATACCCCAGTACTCGGCAATACCCCAGTACTCGGCAATACCCCAATACTCGGCAATACCCCAGTACTCGGCAATACCCCACTACTCGGCAATACCCCAGTACTCGGCAATACCCCACTACTCAGCAATACCCCAATACTCGGCAATACCCCAGTACTCGGCAATACCCCAGTACTCGGCAATACCCCAATACTCGGCAATACCCCAGTACTCGGCAATACCCCAGTACTCGGCAATACCCCAATACTCGACAATACCCCAATACTCGACAATACCCCAATACCCTGCATGATACTTTGCAATACCCCAATACTCTGCAATACCGCCTATGGGGATTTTTAAGTAGCGAAGTTTGGCGCCATTCCACGAGTGTGCGTAATTTTGAAGTGTGACATGTTGGGTATCTATTTACTCGGCGTAACTTCATCTTTCACATTATGAAAAAAAAATTGGGCTAACTTTACTGTTTTGTTTTGTTTTAAGCACAAAACAGTTTTTTAAAAAACACACGTTCAATAAATTTCTGCGAAAATACCGTACGAGATAAAAAGTTGTAACGGCCGCCATTGTATTTTCTAGGGTCTTTGCTAAAAAAGCATATATAATGTTTTGGGGTTCTATGTAATTTTCTAGCAAATAGATGATGATTTTTCCATGTAGGAGAGAAATGTCAGAATTGGTCTGGGTGTTCCAGAACGCCTGATGGCGTTCCCTGCATGTTGGGCCTCTGTATGTGGCCACGCTGTGTAAAAGTCCTACACATGGGGTATCGCAATACTCGGGAGGAATAGCAGAATGTGTTTTGGGGTGTAATTTGTGGTATGCATATGCTGTGTGTGAGAAATAACCTGCTAATATGACAGAAACAAGTTTTTTTTTTTTTTTTTACAGAATTTTCAGTCGTTTTTCTTTTATAGCGCAAAAAATAAAAAAACCAGAGGTGATCAAATACCACCAAAAGAAAGCTCTATTTGTGTGAAAAAAAAGGCCAAAAATTTCAAATGGGTACAATGTTGTATGACTGAGTAATTGTCATTCAAATTGTGAGAGCACCGAAAGCTGAAAATTGGTCTGGTTAGGAAGGGGGTTTAAGTGCCCAGTGGTCAAGTGGTTAAAGATGTCAGCGATATCTCCGCCAGAGAAGGCTGGCGAGGTATGGCGGGATCGAGTGTGTGGTGTGCCGCGGTTCTTTCTGTGCATTCTGCAGTTTAGAGCAGACAGAGAGATGTGCATAGGCCAGTGTACCGGCGGAGCTCTTCCTTTAGGCTGCCATCTCCGTTGCGCGCCAAGCCACGCCCCTTGTTGATAGATTTTGTTTGATTGTTTTGTTGCTTGATTTTTCCTGCTTGTTTTTGTGAGTGATTTTTGTTGATTGTTTGGGAGAGAGTTGTTGAATATCTATGAATATGACTGAAAGGAAGCGCAAGACTAATTTTTCTTTGGGGGAGAAACAAATTATTGCCCGGGCCCTTACCCAATATGGGTGTTTCCTGCACGGCCCAGAGAGTGTCAACACCACCCCGGCCAGGAAGAAGGAGATATTGCAGACCATCACCAACCAGGTCAATTCATTGGGGGGGGAGACCCGGACACGCGAGGGGAACGCCAAGAAGATCAATGATCTCCGGTGTCTGGTCCGTGGGAAGCTGGGGCAGATGGCAGCACATGCCAGGGGCAATGGAGGGGGCCACCATGCCCTGTTAAGCTGACAGCGGAGGAGCGTGCGGTGGCCCAGACCTTTAATAGGCAGCAAGTGGAGAGCCTGCCTGGCTTTGAGTCCAGTCAGGAGGCCGTGAGGACAGGTAAGGTTTTTTTTTCTATCTGGTGTGTAGCATGTGTGAGGGGGGGGTGGGGAAGGGAATATGTGCCAACTGTGTGGATCCTCCAACCTGTAAATGTTTTGTGTCATCCACAGATGTGCAGGAGGGTGCTGGGCCAACCGGCCTGACCGCACCATCCCTGGGACAACAGCCTGATGAGGACCCCCAGACAAGACCGGAGTCCTCGGAGGAGCTTGAGGAGGAGGAGTTTGAGTTGGAGGAGGAGGTCATGTCAGGCAGTGGTTTGTTATTTTTGGAGGAGTCTTCCCCTCTGGCTGGCAGCAGCCAGCCCTCCATAAGGGGTAGCCCCTCCAACTCCTCCCCAAACAGGGCTCCCCTCCCAAGGGCTCCCCTTCTCCCCGGCCACAAGCATCATCTGGAGGCAGGAAGTCATCCCAGAAGACCAGGGGGTAGCCGAGGTCCTGCCTACAAATCTGAGAAGGGATCAGGCCCTTCAGACCCGCCATCTGGGACAGGTCAGCCAGAGCCTGTCCTCCATAAAGGATACACTTGGGGACCTGGACTGCCACTCCCGGGCTCTTACAAACTGCCTAAACGAACTGCAGACTACTACAGCATACGTTGGGCAGGATGTGAGGGCCCTCAGCCAGGCTATCCAGGCCAATACGGCAACACTAAATGCTGGCCTGAACAGAATAGCCGTGGCCTTGGAGGGCAGGCCGCCAGGTGGGCAGAGACCAGGGTCTGCTCTTCCTTCCCCGGATTACCCCCCCAGGAGTCCACCCTGAGGAGCCGGGGCCGTGGCCGAGGGCGCCCAAGGCGTGGGTCACGCCAGCGGCATTATTTTTGTTTCCCCCTTTTTTGTTGGTTTTTGCTGGACTTTTTTTTTTGCTGAACATTTTTTTTGGGTGCTGGTCATTTTTTTTTTTTTTTTTGGTTTTGACTGATTTTGGAATGTGGGGGTGACATTCCTGCCGGAAAAGGGGTGATCCCCAGGTCCGTGTGAATGGTGTATGAATGTACAGTGACATAATTGGAGCCGTGGCGTGGCGATGCTGCTCACAAGTCCTGCATGGTGGGCTTGTGCTAATCCAATTTGATGAGGATGTGGTGTGTGTGATCTAGGGACCACAGTGGTGTGCATGCATGCATTCTCATTGTGCCATGATTAACCACTTCAGGTCCGCGCTATTAACAAAATAAGTGAACAGCGCGGACCTGAGGCGCCGGGGTCACGTCTTTGGACGTGATTTGCTTGCAATTCCCCGCGCGCGCCACAGGGTGGCGCGCGGCGGGGAAAAACAGTTCCGACGCATCACCGAGGATCCGATGCGTGTACCCGGCGGCCGCGATGTCCGTCAGGTACACGCGATCGTCGGTGAGAGAGCAGGGACGTGGAGCTCTGAGTGTAAACACAGAGCTTCACGTCCTGTCAGTGAGGTGACAGATGCTGTTTCTCTTGTACATAGGGAGACAGCATCGGTCACCTCCCCCAGTCACCCCCCTCCCCCCATACAGTTAGAACACACCCAGGCAATACATTTAACCCCTTCCTCACCCCCTAGTGTTAACCCCTTCAATGCCAGTCACATTTATACAGTAATTAGTGCGTTTTTATAGCACTGGTCGCTGTATAAATGTGAATGGCGCCAAAAATGTGTCAAAAGTGTCCGATGTGTCCGTCGCAATATCGCAGTCCCAATAAAAATCGCAGATCGCCGCCATTACTAGTAAAAAAAAAATATTAAAAAAAAATCATAATTATGTCCCCTATTTTGTAGGTGCTATAACTTTTGCGCAAATCAGTCACTTATTTTTTTTTTTTACAAAAATACGTAGAAGAATGCGTATCGGCCTTAACTGAGAAAAAAAAATACAGTATAAAAAAAAAAAAAAAATGGGATATTTATTATAGCAACAAGTAAAAAATATACTGTATATATATTTTTAAATTGTCGCTCTTTTTTTCATTATAACGCAAAAAATAAAAACCGCACGGGCGATCAAATACCACCAAAAGAAAGCTCTATTTGTGGGGAAAAAAGGGACGCCAATTTTTTTTGGGTGCCACGTCGTACGACCGCGCAATTGTCAGTTAAAGCGACGCAGTGCCGGAAGCTGAAATTTCGCCTGGGCACGAAGAGGGTTTATGTGTCCAGTAAGCAAGTGGTTAATGTGTGTGTTTAACGTGCAAAGATGCCTAATGTGAGCTGTCTCCTGGTTGCTCTTCCTTCAGGAGATGGGGTAGCCTCAGTTAAGGGGCGGATTGTCTGGTTCGGGGGTCAGGTCATCACTTATGTCAATCTCCAGGCCCTTTCTCACTGCGAAGTTGTGCAGCATGCAACATGCACCGATGATCTGACATACAACGTTTGGGGAATACAACAGGGTACCCCCAGACTTATCCAGGCATCGGAAACGTGACTTCAGGAGGCCAAAGGTGCGCTCCACGACTGCACGGGTTTGGGCGTGTGCTTCATTGTATCTTTCCTCTCCTGGGGTTTGGGGGTTCCGGATAGGAGTCATGAGATGGGGTGCCAGTGCATATGCAGAGTCACCTGGAAGGGAAAAGACAGGAGGATGTTAGTAGTGCATGTGCCCCTTGTGATTTCTGCATCATGGGGGGGACAGTCATGCCTGCCACCCATGTCACTCACCAACCAGCCAGGTGTCCCCATATATGTTCTGTTCGAATTCCATTGGGATGGGGCTCTGATTGTATATGTAGCTGTCATGGCTGGATCCGGGGTGTTTGGCACGGACGTGCCATATGAGGCCTTGGGCATCGACTATCACCTGTACGTTGATGGAGTGCCAATGCTTCCGATTGTGGTATATGTGCTCTGTCTCACGGGGGGGCTGGAGTGCCACATGTGTGCAATCAATGGCCCCCACGGTGTGTGGGAATCTGGTAATTCTGTAGAAATCTGTCATTGCCTTCAGCCGCAGGTCCTCCTGGGTGGGTTTGATGATTTGGTTGGCCATGCATCTGAGAATTGCAGGGATAACCTGGTGCACACATCTGCTTATGGAGTATTGTGACTTCCCAGCCACCACTCCACTTGTTCTTTGAAAAGAGCCACTGGCAAGGAAATGTAGTGTTGCCAGGACCTTGACCAGTGGCTGCACTGCATGTGAGCGGTGTGTTGGGCTGGTGATGTCCTCCTGCAGGGTTGTGGTTAATTCCATGATGGCATGAGGGGAGAATCTGAAGATGCGATACACCTCAGAACCACTCATGCCAAAGAGGTCTATGCGTGTGCGATATATTCTCTCCCGTGCCCTCCTCCGTGCCCTCCTCCATGCCCTCCTCCTTCTTTGCTCATCTAAAGTCAGTAGTATAGCTATGAGCATGGATGCCCCTGGCATGGTGGCATACAGTGTGTTGTCCTGCAAGTGTGGCTGCTCAGCTCGTCCCTAACAGTGTTGCTTTACCTGACATGTAGACGGATTGTCTCATTTTAAACCACCTTTTAAATGGACTAATTTTAGACAGGACGTGCAGCTGTTGCGCACAGCGTGTAGCCTGCGCTGCACCAACTTACTTTTGTGGATCGCCGTAACTCCCTCATTTGCATATTTGACTAGCAAATCAATGGTGTGTCTAGCGCAGTTTTGCGTGCATGGATGCGCCGGTCTATCGAAATTACGCCGGTCGAAAAAAATTAGATTTCATGCGTATATCGTTTTGGGAATGCGGCGCATCGATACGCAGGCGCATATTTAGACTTACGCCGGGCATCTCCTGTAACGCCGGCATAATGGCTCTCTGAATCTGGCCCAGTATTTCTAACACATAGCATGCACATAGCAACAATTACACACCAAAATAAATGATGCTATTCCTCCTGAGCATGGCGATACCACATGTGTGAGACTTTTACACAGCCTGGGCACATACAGAGGCCCAACATCCAAGGAGCACCGTCAGGGACATAAATTACACATATCATTTCCTGACAACCTATTACATTTTTAAAGTCCCTTCATATTTCTAACACATACAATGTACATGCCAATTACACCCTAACATACATTCTGCTGAGTAAAGGGTAATCAAAAGATTTCCTGTGGTAAGAATAAAGGAACATCACGCTTAGGACCCCGGTCAGGAAAAAAAAGGAGACAGAGGTAGAAACATCTCCCACCAAAATTTCTTTGAAGAATCAAGGCTCCAGACCCTGTTCTGGAAATTACAAAACCCAGAGAAAACCAAAAACTGTTTTTGCCTACTTATAACACTATTCTGAAGCCCCTCAAATATGTGAGACCCCTGTGTTATCATGCATCCCACTTCTACATTGGCAGGGCAAAAGATCAGTCCAAACAGCAGGCAAAAAAAAGGCAGAATAACAGGCCAAGGTCAGTGCATGTGGAAGGCATAAACATGGTTTAGAAACAATCAATACGGCAGGCAGAGACTTTGTCACTATGCAGGCCAGGGTCAGTTAACGTGGAAGGTAGAAATGTGGTTTTGAAACAATCTAAATGGCAGGCAGAGGCATCAACGGTAAACAGGCCAGGGTCAGATAACGTGGAAGGTAGAGTCATGGTCAATAGAGGCAGCAGGCAAAGGATCCTCACAGGTATTAGAAATGGGGAAATGGCAGGCTGTTAAAAATAAGGGGGCTAACATTTTATTCGATGCATAGGCCTGGTTGGGAGGGACATTGGGGACAATAATAACTGGTGTCTCTTCTAACTCCTCCTCTGCTGAATACACATTTCTTTTGGTGCCATTCTCCTGATTGCGTGGGGGGAATGTGTTTGGGATATGTTTCTCATAAAGTTGACACACACAATCAGAGCAAATGCTTCTTGGGGGGTGATCGTTGCTGGTAAACAATTTCATCAAAATATTTGAGGAATGTGCTGGGGCTTTCTGTTGACTTTTGATAGATGATGTATGAATTTTACATGCAACATTTTTATTTCAGAAATTGGACTTTCTTGTTGGTAAATAGGACTGTAGAATCTGGTCCTTTAAATCCACCACCATATGACCTGATTATAATCGTGGATGCATTCAGGCTTTACAATAGCACAGCATCTTCTGTGAATCTCCACCAACGTGTCATTGTGGATGGTGGACAGGATGTAAACGTCTCTCTGGTCCCGCCAACATGTCCTTGTCAGACTTACAAATTCATCTCCCGGTAGCCTTGTTGTCACTAATTTTTGTTCAAGCCCTTCCTGTTTTTTTCTGTAGGTAGCACAGGCCAATGTTTTTTTGTTTCAATATTTTTTATTTCAGATATAAGTAGAAGAGAAAACAGTCATTGCCATACATCACACATGATATAAAATACATGTTGAGCAATATACATATCAGAACAGTTGTCAAACATGGTTAAAGCGGAGGTTCACCCAAAAATCAACTTTCTGACATTAGATCCAGCATACTGCCAACATCTGCAGTATGCTGTTTTTTTTTTTGTACTTATAGTTTTATGAGTCGTTGTTATCCGGCTCCGAGCGGGGAATCCTGCGGGGAATGGGTGTTCCTAAGCCAAGAGAAGTTGATTGACAGGCTGCTAAGGCATGTCACGCCTTCCGAAAATACCCGAGTGTCACTTCGGGTATTTTCGGAAGGGGTGACACGCCTTAGCAGCCCGTCAATCAACTCCTCTTGGCTTAGGAACGCCCATTCCCCGCAGGATTCCCCGCTCGGAGCCGGATAACAACGGCTCATAAAACTATAGGTACAAAAAAAAAACAGCATACTGCAGATGTTAGCAGTATGCTGGATCTAATGTCATAAAGTTGATTTTTGGGTGAACCTCCGCTTTAAACTGCATGTCTATAACAGGTGAAGTAGGTAAGGTGAGCTGGGTAGTCTGTCTTTTATCTCCATCACGTTGCCTTCCCTATTTTATCCCCTCAATCCCTCCCCCCTTATCCCCTCCTCAAGACCCCCATCTCCACCTCTTCTCCTCCTCCATCCGCGTACACCCACGGACATGGAGGGAAGAGGAGAGGAAGAAGGAGACAAAAAAAAAAATACCACAGACATAACCCCATAACACAACAACCCTCCCCCCCTCCGCTGTCCCCCCCTCGGCGAGAAATTTCATCTTTCCTTCCCTCCTCCCCTTCCCTTCTTTCCTCGACCTCTAATCTTTATTCTTACTCCCCTAGTAACTTTTTACCTTCTTCCGATTGTACAAATAATTCCCAGGGTGCCCATATTATTTTATTTTGCTCTTTCTTATCTATTGGCCTCGGTAAGAGTTTCTCCATTATTCCTATTTTCCTTACTTTTTTAAGCCACATAGATATTGGAGGTGCTTCCGGGTCTTTCCATTTTATTGCAATGCAACTTTTAGCCGCATTTATCAGATGACCTATCATTGATCCTGTATATCTTTTCAAAGAAATTTCTGTATGATGTAATAGGAAGAATGAGGGGTCATCTGGAATCTGGTGTTCTGTAAGTGATTGGGTAATTCTCCGTACTATTTCCCAAAATTGTTGTATTATTGGACACCCCCAAAATATATGCAACATTGTCCCTTTCTCCCCACACCCTCTCCAGCATCTCTCTGAAATTTCAGAAAATAATATATTTAGACGCGCTGGCGTATAGTACCACCTTGTTAATATTTTATAATTTAATTCTTGTATTTTCGTACATCTTGAGGAGTTTAACGCTAAATTTATGATATTTTGGCATTGTATTGGGGAAAAGGTTTGGCCTAAATCTCTCTCCCATTTGGCGAGGCTTGGCATTCTAAAATCTTCCGGTGGTGCAGTCAACAGTGTATACATTTTCGAGACCATATGAGCCAATGGTTCCGCTCCTCCACAATACTCCTCAAACTTTGTAAGTGGGCGTCTGTACTTTTCTGCACCACCTAGAGTCTCCAAAAAATGTCGTAATTGTCGCGCTTGCCATATCGGGATTTCATATCCCCCTTGTGAAATTTCTCCTATTGTTTTCCATCCCCTTTCTCCTAGAAAGTGAGAGGCTTGAAATCTTCCATTATCTCTTAATTTCTTGAATATTTGAGACTCCATGCCTGGCTGAAATTCTGGATTTCCTATTATTGGATAGAGGGGGGAGTTTTTAGTTGAAAATTTTGAATTATAACATACTTTATTTCCAGTCCATAATGTTGGACCTATCGTAGGGTGGGTTTTAACTATAAGGGGTAATGCTGAATAACACCATATTGCCCTATTTAACGGTACTGGGCTCATTTGTTGCTCTAAAGTAATCCATAGTTTATAATCCCCATGTCTGCTCCAATCGGCTATCCTTCCCAGCTGGACTGCTTGATAGTATTTTAGCATATCCGGTGCTGCTATTCCACCAGCCTTCTTGGGTAGGATCAATAGTTTCCTACCAATCCTAGGCCTTTTACTCCCCCATATAAATTTCATAAATAAAGCCCTGACTTGATTGAAGTATGCCATGGGGATCTGAATTGGTAGCGCTTGGAAAAGATAGAGGAATTTTGGCACTACACTCATTTTTAAAATATTGGATCTCCCGAACCAAGAGTGCATCCCTCTACTCCATCCATCCAGCATTGTTCTAACTGTACTCAGTAATGGTTTAAAATTTAACTCAAAAGTATCCTTTAAGTCTGGTGGCATTTGTGTTCCCAAATAATTCAGTGCCCTGGTCGTCCATTTAAATTTAAAGCTATGTTCTAAACCGGTTTTAATCAACTCCGGGAGAGCGACTCCCATCGCCTCTGATTTACTGTAATTTATTTTAAAATTTGACATCTTCCCATAGATTTCTACTTCTTTCATTAAATTTGGTAAAGATATCTGTGGTTTGATTAAGGAAAAAAGCATATCATCTGCGTAAGCTGATACTTTATATTCCATTCCCCCTAGTTGAATACCCACTATGTCTCTATTCTGTCGGATCTTATTTAATAATGGTTCTAATGTCAATGCAAATAATAAGGGCGACAATGGGCAGCCCTGCCTGGTACCGTTTGTAATTGCTAGGGGTTCAGAATATACCCCATTTACCTTTACTAAAGCTCTGGGTCCCGCATACACCCCTGCTATCCACTGTAACATCCGCTCTCCCAGACCCATTTGTTTTACTGTTCCAAGCATAAACTCCCAATTCACTCTATCGAATGCTTTCTCTGCATCTGTATTCAGGAAAACACTCGATATCTTTTTTTTATTTGCTTGGTGTATTAAATTTAACACTTTAATAGTACTATCTCTCGCTTCTCTAGTTGGTATAAACCCAACTTGGTCTAAATGAACCAATTTTGAAAGGTAGGGCTGTATGCGGGATGCCAGAATCTTTGTCAGTATTTTAATATCTACATTTATTAACCACTTAAGACCCGGACCAATACGCTGGCAAATGACCCAAGGGGTTTTTGCGATTCGGCACTGCGTCGCTTTAACAGACAATTGCGCGGTCGTGCGACGTGGCTCCCAAACAAAATTTGCGTCCTTTTTTTCCCACAAATAGAGCTTTCTTTTGGTGGTATTTGATCGCCTCTGCGATTTTTATTTTTTGCGCTATATACAAAAATAGAGCGACATTTTTGAAAAAAAATCAATATTTTTTACTTTTTGTTATAATAAAAAACCAATAAACTAAATTTTAGTCAAACATTTAGGCCAAAATTTATTTAGCCGCATGTCTTTAGTAAAAAAAAAATCGCATTAAAAAAAAATTAGCTACCTAGCGGGAACAGCGACACTAATACAGCGATCAGAAAAATGATCGCTTAGTGACGCTGGCAATAGGGAGTGAAAGGGTTAACTAGGGCAGTGATCAGGGGGTTAAAACTTTTTTGGGGGGGGGGGGGGGCTACCCTGACACTACTGACTGTCTGACTGTCACACTGTCTGTCACACTGACACTAAATACAGTAATCATACATGATTACTGCATTCAGTGACACTGTGACAGGGGGGAGGGGGGGGGGGGCGATCGCGGGGGTTAAATGTGTGTGTGTAGTGTAGTGTTGGTGCAGGACTTACTTGTTCTGTAGTGATCTCTCCTCAGCGGCGCTTGAAACAAACGCTGAGGGAGAGATCACGTCGCTTCCTCCTTCCTGTGTTTACACAGGAGGAGGAAGTGACAGGTCAGGCGGGCGCGCGCATTGGCTGGGAGCGATCCGGAGGGGGCGGATGAAAACGGATAGCCGCCCCCACTTGTCGGATCGCTCCTGCAGCCGCGCGGACCGCCGCATGTACGGGGGGGGGGGTCCGATCGGACCCCCGATCCCCCCCAAGGCACCAACGTATATATACGTTGATGTGCCTGTCGGTGCCATTCTGCCGACGTAAATGTACATGCGGCGGTCCTTAAGTGGTTAATGATATTGGTCTATAACTAGAGCATAACCCTGGATCCTTCCCTTCTTTCGGTATAACCGTAATATGTGCCAATAGCGCCTCCTGAGGTAGAGATCTTGTTTGTCCGACTGTATTAAATAATTTGGTCATATAAGTCCCCAGTAGTGTACTAAAGCTTTTATAGTATTGTATTGTAAACCCATCTGGGCCCGGGGCTTTACCATGTTTTATTGTTTTCATTGTTGATTGCACTTCCTCCAGAGTAATTGGTTTTTCTAAATCTCTTCGTTCTGGAGATGTTAATCTGGACAGACCTGCTGACGATATGTATTTCTCCACAGACCCAGAGGGGTTCACCATTCCTTGAAGATTATATAAAGAGGCATAATATTTCTTGAATTCTTGCGCTATTTCTTTTGAAAGGTAGAGTTTTTGATCTACTTTTGTTTTAATAAATGGAATATATGACCGTGATTGTAGTTTTTTTAATTTTTTTGCTAGTAACTTCCCACATTTTTCACCTGAGTCATACGTCATCTCCTCTGCATATTGTAAAACTGCTTCAGCTTTATATCTAAGGAGATCTGCTACCTGTCTTCTTAAATGTGTTAATTCAATTCCTATACCTGTTTCTGTCTTCTTTTTATGTTGTATCTCCAGTCTCTGTATCCTTTCTAATATTTATTTTATTTGTTTTTCTCTTGCTTTCTTAACTCTGGAGCCATGTTTTATTAGAACCCCTCGGATTACTGTTTTATGGGCTTCCCAAACTATTCCTGGAGCACTTTCTTCGTTATCATTTATCTGGAAATACCACATTATTTCTTTTTTTACATCTTCAATTATATCGGGATTCTGTAATAGACTCTCATTTAATCTCCACCTCCTTTCTGACGTCTGAGTTCCCTCTCCCCAAGTTATTTCCATAGTTACCGGTGCGTGGTCTGTCCATGTTATATTCCCAATTGAAATATCCTGTACTAGGTGTAACCACTGATGAGGTATCAGAAAGAGGTCTATTCTTGAATAAGTTTGATGTGGGTTTGAGTAGTACGTATAATCTTTCTCTCCTGCATGTAGGATACGCCATCCATCTACTAACTGAAATTCGTGTAATTTTTGTATAATTCGTTTTCTGGTGCCACTGGGTACCGAAGATACCCCTTCCGAGGTGTCTTCCTTTGGATCCAAGGGGATATTCAAGTCCCCGCCACAAATCAACTTACCCTCTTTAAAGTTCATCAGTTTAGTGATCACCTTCACTAAAAAACTATCTTGATGTATATTTGGTGCATAAATGGTGGCTAGTGTTACCTTCTCACCCCCTATTGCCCCTTTAAGAAAAAGGAATCTTCCTCCCGGATCTGCGTATTTATCCGTTAGGGACCATGGTATTCTATTTGCTATCACGATTGCTACTCCTTTACTTTTAGCTTCCTGGTTTGAGGCCTGGTATACCTTTGGGAAGTTCCTATTTTGAAGATATGTATATGCCCCTTCTTTAAAATGTGTTTCCTGAATTAGTCCTATATCTGTTTTAAGAGATTTTAATTCATTTAATAATATCTTACGTTTTTCGGGGATATTAAGTCCTCTCACATTTAGGGAAGTTACCCTGATCTTATCCATCTCTCTCACCACGTTGAGCCAACAGCGGAGGAGGAGAGATCACAACACGACAGATAAAAAAAAAAAAAAAAAAAAAATGTTACACAAACACAGTCTCCTCCTATAGGGGTCCCAGGAGGTTCTATGTTACGGCTTCTACGTGGGACTTCGACTATCCCGTAGTTGCCGAGAATGGGGGGAACTGACCTCTAACAGCAAGAGTGGCTGAGCTCCTGCCTCCTCTCCTCCCTCTGTTTAATTTCTCTCTAAACCCTTTCTATCTTATTTACCCTGTGACTGAGAAAGAGGGAATTTGTCGAATACATAGAGAATATATGGACAATCAGGGAGGAGATGGAACATTTGGGGAAGTTTGAAATTTAGTTAAAAGTTGAAATAGTATTTTGGTTTCTATATCTCCCCTGGGGGGAATGGAACTTGCTTGTGATATAAAATATTATAATTTCCCTCTGCTATAGACCAGGAATAGTACAAGAGTTTAAGATAGAGATGTATTATAATGTCCATATATAAATAAGCTGTTGTATTGGATTCTGCATATCCCGTTTTCTTGTGTTTTTCGTGTTGCTTTCTTGTTTATAAAAATAAATAAAAGATAATTATAAAAAAAGAGCTGGGTAGTCTGATACCCCAGACACCCCTGATGGGAACATTCTGTGTCTCGGGGGGGGTAAAGGAACACAACCCCCCTAATGGGTCGACAAGGTGGTAAGAAGCAGCTTAGAATAGTATTAACAACTCATAACAGAAGATGGAAGTAATACATCAATAGAGATTGCAAAACTTTCAAGTATGAGTTTGGGCATGAAGTAGTGTATGCCAAAAGTACTTGTTGTATCTTGAGTGTACCTAGTAAGGCATGTGCACTCTGAGTAAACTTTACGTAACTTTTTGAATGGTGAAAGAACTAAAATAAAATAGGGTAAAATAAAGTAAGAAGGCAGGGGGGAGAGGCAGGATGAAGAGGGGGAGGGGGGAAGGAAGGTAGAGAGCATGAGGCAGACTCAATATACATAGCAAGGTGAATTTAAATGCGTGGTAGTAATATCAGAAGTTTATCAGGCAAGCTTGTTAGTGTACCAGCGTTTCCAGGGGAGCCAGAGATTATGGATTTTAGAGTATGAGGGTGTAGCGGAGTACAATATTAAACTCCACGATCTCCGCTGGTAACCAGGGTAAATCCACAGTCAGCGTTGAAAAGTAAGGCAATGTCCCAAATCCCCCCCAGTAACCGGACGAAACACAGCTCTGAGAGTCAACTGACTTTTTATTCACAGGCTTCCATATTTATAGAATTTCTAATGCAAGGGGTTTCCAAACAGCCAAATAGATTTAACAGGGGGAATACAGGGAGGACCAGATGGGGAACTTAACATTTTGGATAATTCTCCCATCAGGCATTGCTGCACGAGGGAAAAGTCGGTTGATAGCTGGGGTCTAGGGTTATGTGTTGTGGGAGTTCGGTTTAAAACTGCCGAACACCGATTGGGCAACATAAAACAAAGTACTTGAATGCTAGTGGCTCACATAAGACCCAGCAGAATACATAGCCTATAATACAGACAACCTTTTGACATGTAACGTCCAGCATTCCAGAAGTGGCTAGGTTTGCCACAGAGGGTTTTCCCTTCAATATGATCTATACATATGCGTACAGGCCAATGTTTTTTTCATGGTACAGTTGGTGGAAAAGGGGCAAACTTGTATAATAATTTTCTAGGTATATATGACAGCCTTTTTTGAACAGGGGATATGCCAGGTCCCAGACAATTTTTCTGCTTGATCCAATATACGTTGGGCACTACGGGGGGGCTGGAGCTGGGAGTCTTTGCCTTCATACATGTGGAAGGCATACATATATCCTGTGGCTATTTGGCAAAGTTTGTTTAGTTTCAATCCATACCTGGCCCTCTTACTGGGAATATATTGTTTGAATTGCAGCCAGCCAGCAACATAGGATTCGTCCATACAAATGTTTTGGTCTGGGACATAAATTTCTGCAAATCGCTTTTAGAATTTTCTTTAATTGTTGATGTATTTTATATTATTTATCATGGTTGAAATGATATTAAGGAGGGCATGGTGAGTTGCCATTAAAATGCAGGAAGTACATGATCATGTCACAAATAGGAAACATAAGGGGAATACAAAGACACCAGATTTCAAAAGAGCCAACTTCCCTAAATTACAACCTTGCTAGAAGATATAAACTGGGATAAAATTTTAGGAACAAAGAATATGGAGGAGAGATTGGTTTTCTTTAACCACTTAAGGACCGCCTACTGCACATTTACGTCGGCAGAATGGCACGGCTGGGCACATCAACGTATATATACGTTGGTTTTAGTACCCAGCCGTGGGTCGCGGGCGCGCGCCCGCGGGCGCGCGCCCGCGACCCGGTCCAAAGCTCCAGGACCGGGACCGCGGGATTCACGGACCCGATCGCCGCTGCAGTGCGGCGATCCGTCCCTGGAGCGGAAGAACGGGGAGAGCCGTGTGTACACACGGCTTCCCCGTGCTTCTCTGTGGCCGGAGCATCGATCGCGTCATCCCTGTAATAGGGGGACGCGATCGATGACGTCACACCTACAGCCACACCCCCCTACAGTTGTAAACAACACATTAGGTCACACATCCCCTACAGCGCCACCTGTGGTTAACTCCCAAACTGCAACTGTCATTTCCACAGTAAACAATGCAATTTAAATGCATTTTTTGCTGTGAAAATGACAATTGTCCCAAAAATGTGTCAAAATTGTCCGAAGTGTCCGCCATATTGTCGCAGTCACGAAAAAAATCGCTGATCGCCGCTATTAGTAGTAAAAAAAAAATAATTAATAAAAATGCAATAAAACTATCCCTTATTTTGTAAACGCTATAAATTTTGCGAAAACCAACCGATAAACGCTTATTGCGATTTTTTTTACCAAAAATATGTAGAAGAATACGTATCGGCCTAAACTGAGGAAAAAAAATGTTTTTTTATATATTTTTGGGGGATATTTATTATAGCAAAAAGTAAAAAATATTGCATTTTTTTTTAAATTGTCGCTCTATTTTTGTTTATAGCGCAAAAAATAAAAACCGCAGAGGTGATCAAATACCACCAAAAGAAAGCTCTATTTGTGGGAAAAAAAGGACGCAAATTTTGTTTGGGAGCCACGTCGCACGACCGCGCAATTGTCTGTTAAAGCGACGCAGTGCCGAATCGCAAAAACCCCTTGGGTCATTTGCCAGCGTATTGGTCCGGGTCTTAAGTGGTTAAGAGCATACTAAATAAAGCCATTAGCCAGTGCATCCCATTGGGAAATAAATTGAAAAGAGCTAACAAAAGTCCTGGATGGCTTAATCCCAATGTAAAAATGCATATGAAAGCAAAGGAGAAGGCCTTCAAATACAAGGCTGAAGGATCACCATCAGCATTCAGACTTTACAAAGAATGCAAAAAGAAATGTAAGGGTGCAGTTAGGACGGCTAAGATAGAACATGAAAGACACATAGCGGAGGAGAGCAAAAAAAAAATCCCAATAAAGTCTTTAATTATATAAACAGTAAAAAAAAAAAAAAAATGAAGGACAGATCATATTGGCCCCATAAAGAATGAGGAAGGAAATCTGGTTACAAAATATGGGGAAATGACGAAGGTATTGAATTTATTATTCTCCTCAGTCTTCAGGAGGGAATCAGGGGCTTCACTAACCAAAACTACAGTGTTCATCCTCATGACACATAACATGAAGCAACCTCATGGCTAACAGAGGATGGAATTAAAAATAGACTTGGAAAACCTAACGTTAATAAGTCACCAGGACCAGATGGCTTGCACCTTAGGGTTCATACGGAACTTAGTCAAGTAAAGTGGGGAATGCCACAAGAAGAATAACACTTTGGGTAATAATAGCATTTTGGCAATATTATTGTTACCCATTACACCTAATGGGAGTCTAACCCAGGTTTGAGTTCTAGTTTTCATCATGACCACCATACTTGGAGAAATGTGCCCTTCAGCTTGCACCCCCTCCAGCAGCGGGTGTCAGCTGTTGACTACATCTGTGCCAACCTAACTGGAGTCCAATACCACCTGTCCAAAAATGTATATGACATTTCTTGTCCATGAGAACTTATAGAAGTAGAGTGAGTTGAATTAATCAATTTTTTAATTTGTACGGAAGTAAATACCTGGGCCCAGATTCACAGAGCGATTACGCGTGCGCAACTGCTGTTGCGCGTGCGTAAGTCTAAATGTGCGCGTGCGTATAGTTGCACGCGATTCACAAAACAATATACACCAGAAATCTACGTTTTTTTGTCCGGCGTAATTGAGTTAGACATGCGCTTCCCTTCGCGCAAAACTGCGCTAGACACACCATTGATTTGCTAGTCAAATATGCTAATGAGGGAGTTACGGGGATCCACAAAAAAACGCAGTTGCTGCGCAGGCTACGCGATGTGCGCAACAGCAAAATGTCCTGTCTAAAGTTAGAGCCCCTAAAAGCTGGTCTAACTTTTGAAAAAACGTCTACATCTCACAGAAAGCAACACCGTTACTGAGGAGCAGACCACACACACGTGTTGCACTACAATTTGACTGCCAACATGCTAGGGGCATCGTCGCTCATAGCTGCACTAGTGAATATAGATGACCAAAGAAGGAGGAGGGCACGGAGGATGGCACGGGAGAGGGTATACCGCACCCGCATACACCTGTTTGGCATGAATGATTCAGAGGTCTTTCGCATCTTCAGATTCCCCCCTCATGCCATCCTGGAATTATCCACAACCCTGCAGGAGGACATCACCAGCCCAACACAACGCTCACATGCAGTGCAGCCACTGGTGAAGGTCCTGGCAACACTCCATTTCCTTGCCAGTGGCTCTTTTCAGCGTACAAGTGGAGTGGTGGCTGGGATGTCACAATCCTCCATGAGCAGATGTGTGCACCAGGTTGTCCCTGCAATCCTCACACGCTTGGCCAACCAAATCATAAAACCCACCACTGAGGAGCTGCGAATCAAGGCAATGGCAGATTTCTACCGAATTGCCAGATTCCCACGCACCATCGGGGCCATAGATTGCACACATGTGGCACTCCAGCCCCCCCATGAGACCGAGCACATGTACCGCAATCGGAAGAATTGGCATTCCATCAACGTACAGGTGATAGTTGATGCCCAAGGCCTCATATGGCACGTTCGTGCCAAACACCCCGGATCCACCCATGACAGCTACATCTACAATCAATGCCACATCCGAACGGAATTCGAACAGAACGTGTATGGGAACACCTGGCTGGTTGGTGAGTGACATGGGAGTCAGGCATGACTATCCCCTCCCGTGATGCACAACAGAAGTGGCACATGCATGACTAACATTCTCCTGTCTTATCCTTTACAGGTGACTCTGCATATGCCCTGGGACCCCATCTCATGACTCCTATCCGGAACCCCCAAACCCCAGGAGAGGAACGATACAATGAAGCACACATCAAAACCCGTGCAGTGGTGGAGCGCACCTTTGGCCTCCTGAAGTCACGTTTCCGATGCCTGGATAAGTCTGGGGGTACACTGTTGTATTCCCCAAACTTCGTGTGCCATATCATCGTTGCATGTTGCATGCTGCACAATCTCGCAGTGAGGAAGGGCCTGCAGATAGAGGAACGTGATGACCTAACCCCCCAACCAGACAATCAACCCCTAACCGAGGATACCCCGTCTTCTGAGGGAAGAGCAGTCAGGAGACAGCTCATATTGGGCATCTTTGCACGTTAAACACACACATTAATCATGGCACAATGAGAATGCATGCATGCACACCACTATGGTCCCTAGCACACACACCCCACATCCTCATCAAATTGGATTGGCACCAGTCCACCATGCAAGACTGGTGAGCAGTAACGCCACGTCAAGGCTCCAATTATGTCACTGTACATTCATACACCATTCACACGGACCTGGGGATCACTTCTCCCTGGTCCTGGGGAACCCTTCTCCACCAAAATTGAGGATGACACCCCTTTTCCAGCAGGAATGTCACCCCCACATTCAAACATCATTCACAACCCAAAATATGCCAAAAATGTCAGCAAAAAAAAAAATAAGGCATAGAAAAAAAAAAAATAGCAGAGAATAAAAATAAAAATGCTTTCAAAACAAAAGAAGGGGGAAAAAAAAAATTAATGCCCTCTGCCTGAGCCACGCCTGGGGCGCCCCCGGCCACGGCCCCGGACCCTCAGGGGAGACGCATGGGGGAGGGGAAAAGCCGGGGAAGGAGGAGCAGCCCCTGAGATCTGCCCACCTGGCGGCCTGCCCTCCAAGGCCACGGCTATTCTGTCCAGGGCATGAATGAATGAATGAATGAAAACTTGTATAGCGCGGCACATGCGAACTGAATCGCCTCTGGGCGCTTGTTGTTCCTGTCTCCTTTGATATCAAAAGAGAAAAGTCTTGACCTTTTTCCTAAATGCTAGGTGGTTCTCCTCCAACCGAATGGTGGTTGGTAAAGCGTTCCATAGTCTGGGACCTTGGATCGCGAATCTTCTTTCTCCTTTGGACTTGAAGTTGGCTTTCGGAACCTGGAGCAGGTTCTGATTCGTGGATCGCAAAACGCGATTGGGATTATGCGCTTTTATTATTTCGCATAAATAAAGGGGGGCATTCCCATAGACACATCTATGCGTAAGACAGAGAGCTTTAAAAGCAATTCTGTCTTTAACTGGCAGCCAATGAAGGGCTCTCAGAGAAGGTGAGATGGATTCCCACGGTTTTTTCCCAGTCACAAGTCTGGCGGCCGTATTCTGAACGACTTGCAGACGAGCGATTTGGTACTTGGGGAGGCCGAGGTAAAGGGCATTTGCATAATCCAGCCTGGAGTTTACAATTGCTCCCACCACGACCGCTAAATCTTCTTTAGGGATGAACGGAGTGAGTCTGCGTAGTAGGCGCAGTAGATGGTGAGATCCGCTGACTACTGACCCTATTTGAGCGTCCATTGTCATAAAGGAGTCAAAAATGACCCCTAGGCTTTTGACTTTGGCGCTAGGGGTGATGATTCTGCCCAAAATAGGCGGGGGGGTCCACGCTGTTGAAAGTTGATTCCTGCACTTGGCGTGAAACAGAAGAAGTTCTGTTTTTGCTCCATTGAGTTTAAGGTAACTCTTTGTCATCCAGTCCTCTATCAAAGAGAGACATGTCTCTAGATTGAGGTGGTGATCCTGTCTGTTGCAGATACGGAAATACAGTTGCGTATCATCTGCATATGAGTGGTAGAGCAGTTTTTGGCTGCTGATAATCTCAAAAAGAGGACGAAGATATATGTTAAACAGCACTGGTGACAGAGGCGATCCTTGAGGGACTCCGCATGTTACTGTGCGTTTTTCCGACGTAAAAGGTCCTAACTTCACTGTTTGCGATCGGTTTTCCAAAAAAGAGGAGAACCAAGATAAATCGCTTTCTGCGACTCTGGCTACTTCAGCAAGCCGAGTCAGTAACAGTTTGTGGTCTACAGTGTCGAAAGCTGCACTTAGGTCCAACAGAACCAGGAGACAAGATTCTCCTTCGTCTGCGGCCTTGAGAACATCGTCCCATACTTTCAGCAATGCTGTTTCCGTCCCATGTCCGGGACGGAAGCCTGATTGCAATGGGTCAAGTAGCTTGTAGGTATCTAGATGCAGTTGCAGCTGTTGTACCACTACTTTCTCCATTATCTTAGAGAGTACGTTGAGGCTTGTTATGGGACGGCGGTGGAGTGGGTCCTTGGGGTCCAGGGAGGGTTTCTTCAGGATGGGTTGGATTATACCCTCTTTCAACTGTGAGGGCACTATGCCCTCCAAGAAAGACTGGTTGATAAGCTGCGTGATGGGAGGAGCCAGGATGTAGGCGCATTCCTTCAGCAGTTTTGTGGGGATAATGTCATTTGGCGCTGTGCCATTGCGCAGAGTACAAATGACATTCTTGGTGGTCTCGATGGAGATGGGTTCCAGGGTGAACTTACCTGATATCGGAGAATTTCTATGGGTGCTGTGTGAGAGGCTGCGGGGGGGGCTGGGGGGAGAATTGTTTTGCTGAATGCTTTCGCGGATTACCTCGATTTTATTAATGAAGTAATCCGATAGTTCATTGCAAAATTATTGTGTGTCTGAACTGGGGGCTTCAATGCATCCTGGCTTCATGGTCTGGGTGACCATCTTGAAGAGTTCGCGGGGGCGGTTTAGGGCACCGTTGATAGCCTCCGAAAAATAATTTTTCTTGGCTTGGAAAATTCCTTTGTGGTATTTTCTTGTAGTCGCCTTGTAGATGGATAGGTTTAGCTCTGAAGAACATCTTTTCCAGGCAGATTCTGCCCTTCTGCGTTCTTGCTTCAGTAACGACAGCTGGTTATTAAACCAGCTGCGGTTGTTTTTCCGGATGCGGGTTCTTCGTTTTGGCGCTACCAAGTCGGCTGACTGTAGCATAGCCGAGTTTATGGCTTCCAATGTTTCAACGGCCGTTTGATGCGGCTGAGTTGTTTCTATCTTTTTCCTTAAAGTCGTTTTGAAGAGTTCCGAGTGGAGCTTCTTCTGACATCTAGTCCAGTGTGTTGTCACTGGACTTGATGTTTTTGTTGTAGGGGGGATGGTGGTAATACTGAATATAATTGCATGGTGGTCTGTCCATGGCAATTTTTCATTTTCCCAAATCTTTATTTCCAGAGCTTGTCTGAAAATAAGATCAAGTGTGTGACCTGAAGCATGTGTGGGCCCACATACTAGTTGCTGCAATCCTAATCCTTCCAGGTGGTCAATACAGGCGTCGGCAATGGGGTCTTGTGAGGAGTTTGCCCAGAGATTGAAATCCCCTAGCAGCAAAAGTTGTTTGCTGTTGAGGGTATAAGTGGAGAAGAAATCCGTCCAAGATGATAGCAGCTGCGATTTTGGGCCGGGCGGCCTATAGCAGAGCAGAATGTGGACGGTCTCCTTTGAATTTGCTTGAAGTTGTAGAGTAAGGGTTTCCATGAATGGAAGAGGGTTTTGGCGGACTGGTTTGGTGATCGTAAGATGAGTCTTATAGATCACCGCCAGGCCGCCTCCTCTTTGCCCTATTCTGTTTTCTGTAATAATACAATAGTTTTCTGGCACCAGTTCTCCTAGAATGGTGTTACAGTCGGCTGTGAGCCAGCTCTCTGTAATAAAAAGACAATCTAGATCCCTTTGTTGAATGAAGTCGCGGATTTCTAGTCGGTGTTTTACTGCCGATCTAGTATTGATCAGAGCACATGATATGTGCTTGAGCTGGGGTAAATGACTGAAATGTCTGACCGTCGATCTATGATCGATTCTCAATAGTCGCTCATTTCTTAGGGCTTTTTTGGTGATGGCTGGCAGTATTGTGGCGCATTGCCTCAAACTCCAAATGGTTTCGGCAGAATATTGCCTACATGCCATAATCGCCAATACACCAGGGGGGGGGGGGGTGGATTTTAGGGCAGTGGGGAGAGGTATTGGCTAAACTCCTCTCTCCCGGCTTGGTCCAGAGGAAGGCAAAAAACCCTGGCGGAGCTCGGCCAATATGCTCCGGTAGGGAAAAAATTCCTTCCTGACCCCTGTAAGAGGCGATCGGGTGACCCCTGGATCAAGCTTCTGTATGTTGAAGGGCAGGGGGGGAGGGGGGCTGGGGCTAAGAGGGTGACCCTGTTGCTGGGATGGCTGTCTGCACAGGCGGTGGGATGAGGACTGACAGGGTGCTGCTTTAACTGAGTGGGTGTAAGGCAGGGCAGGGTAACTGTCCTTCTGTCTTTCTGGGGTAAGGGGGGATCCCTGGAGGCTGGGTGAGGACCACAGAGGCGTGGGGAGCGGCGCGCCGTTAGGCCGCAAGTGAAGCCGCGGTCTTTCCTAGACCGCGGCCCCGCGATTCAGAGCGGCCTGGCGCGGTGCTCTCAAAAAGAGCCCCGGAACGGCGCAAATTTTCGGGCGGAGGTTAGAGAGGATAGAGAGGGGGGCTCTTGAGGATGATGAAGGTGTGGGAGTGCAGGGGGACACAAAAAAAAGGAGAAAAGGAGATCTGTATTGCTGCTGCGGCTTTATCCTGAAAAGGACGGCCGTTAGCAGCACTGGTAGAGGGCTCTTACCTGCAGAGAGCCAGGGAGCTGTGCTGGAGGAGAAGAGAGATCAGGGGCCCAGGATTTCCAGGTTAGGAACTGGAGGGAGGACTAAGCTTGCAGGGCTGGGAGGGACTCTGCCTGTCTGCCTCCTAAGCCTGCCTGGAGCTATAGCACACACGCTCCTACTCTAGGAGACGTGCGCCGTGTGGAGCTCCTGTGGCTAATCCCCTGCCTCACTGACTTGCTGCAGCACCAAGTGTTGCCGTGTTGCCCTGGATAGCCTGGGTAAGGGCCCTCACATCCTGCCCAACGCCTGCTGCTGTAGTTTGCAGGTCATTTAGGCAGGTTGTGGAGGCCCGGGAGTGGGAGTCCAGGTTACCCAGCCTATCGTTGATGGAGGACAGGCTCTGATCCACCCGCCCCATAGTCTGGCAGAGCTGTCTCAGAAGGCGGGTCTGGGTGGCCAGGTTCCTTCTCAGACAGGCGGGCAGGAGATTGGGCGCCCCCCTGGTGCTCTGGGATGACCTCCTGGCTCCAGCTGATGGTTGTTGCCGGGGAGAAGGTGAGGCCCTTGTGAGGGGAGCCATGTTGGGGGAGGAGGGGGGGGGGGCTCACCCTTAGGGAGGGCAGGCTTCTTGCAGCCAGAGGGGAAGAGTCCGCTGAAACCAAACGGCCAGTGCCTTCCATGGACTCCTCCTCCTCATGATTCTCCTCCTCCTCATGATCGTCCTCCGCATGATCCTCCCCCTCCTCTTGTTCCTCCTCTGCGGACTCTGGCCTTGTTGGGGGGGCCTCATTAGGCTGCTGTCCTGGGGTTGGAGCGGTCAGTCCAGATGGCCCTGCACCCTCCTGCACAGCTGTGGATGACACAAAACATTCACAGGTTGGAGGATCCACACACTTGCCACATATTCCCTTTCACCCCCTCCCCCACACATGCTACACACCTGAGAGAAATAAAAACCTTACCTGGCACCGCGCGGACCGGACTTGTGTCAAAGCCTGGCAGGCCCTCCACTTCATGCCGGTGAAAGGTCAGGGCCACCACACGCTCCGTCGCTGTAAATTTAACCCGGCATGGTGGGCCCCCTCCTGTGCCCCTGGCATGGGCATTTATTGCGGCCAGTTTTTTTTTCACCTCACGCCGGAGGTCATTTATTTTCTTTTCAATCCCAGAGCGGGTCCGTGTCTCCCCCTCCCCCGATGAATTGACCTGCTCCGTGATCATATCCAATATCTCCCTCCTCCTGGCCGGGGTGGTGGTGGCACTCTGCGGGCCGTGGAGAAAACGCCCATAGTCGCTAATGGCCCGGGCAAGAATTCTTTTTTCCCCCACAGTAAAATTCAGCTTTCTTTTTCTCTCAGTCATACTTCCAAACAAACTCACTAGCAGTCACCAAAAATCTGTCACAAATACAAGCACAACCAATCAGACAAGAACACACACAAAGAGAAAAAGAACAGGCAAAAATCACACTAGCACTCAGCAAGAAACAGTCACCAAAAAATCAGAGGAAAAAATAAAGCAAGAAAACAAACGCTCTGAAATATATCAATCAAACAAACAGTCTCAAACACTTATCAAAATACACTTTCACAAAACTACCAACAAGCACTAGATCACACAGAACACTAATCTGACAACTACAAAACACACTCTAACGAACAACAGAGCAAAAGCACTTGATTCAATGGGAAGGGACACAAAGGGATGTACTTTTGCAATGGAAGGGCGTTTGTGTGTGTCTATTTATGCTGTCTGCGTAGTTCACAACATTGCCCTAGTCCATTTCCAATATCACTGATTGCGCCGCTCCCGAGTTGTGAGCATGCGCACAACGGAGCTGACATGGTTTCCTTCACGCGCGCATGCGCGAGTCGGCCGGCCCTTCATTTGCATGGGGTCACGGCTCATTTCAATGTAACACGCCCACGTCCCTCCCAATTTGTATTACTCCTCCTTACGCCTCAGGAAAAAACCTTACGCTTGCGCAATCTCTTGCGTAAAAGCTACGTGAATCGCGGGATTACGCGGCTAGATTGCGCAAGTCTAACGGAAAAGTGGTGCGCTACGCCGGACTGATAATGCGCCGATCTACGTGAATCTGGGCCCTGGTTTCTCTTTCCCATTCTCTAATAAAATAAGGAACTGTAGTGTTTTGGCCACTAAGGACCATTCTATACATTTGTGATAGCAAATGTCTAGCATTTGGTGTATATACACATAAAGATTTAAATGTAGTGAGCGAGTTTAAAGGCCTTAGTAGAAGTTTCAGTTTATTTAAAAAACACATCATTTGATGGTATCTCCACCTGGCTATGGGTACATTCCCCAAGACTGACACCAACTCTGAAAAGGAGATAAAATTCCCCATGGGTCAAATTTGCCACACATAGGGCCAGATTCTCATACAAATTTGCCGGCGTATCGTAAGCTATTTACACTACGCCGCCGCAACGTAACAGAGCAAGTGCCGTATTCTCCATGCACTTGCTCCGTAGTTTGCGGAGGCGTAGAGTAAATCGCCCAGCGTAAGCCCACGTAATTCAAAGGGGGCGGCTTGTATTTAAATTAGGCACGCCCCCGCATCGAACGAACTGCGCCGGCCGGGGAAAAGCCCAGTGCGCATGCTCCAGCTCACGTCGGAAAGCGTCGTGGAAACCAACGTCAAAACGACGTGATCGACACTACGCAATGCCCTATTCGCGAACGAGTTAGTAAAACGACGTAAGCGACGGAAAAAGCTGACGCTGACCCGACGCCATACTTAACATGGCATCCGATGACATCTGACGGTACTGCGTAAGGTTAACCCTCATATTAGCAGGGGTAACCTTACTCGGATGAAAACGACGTACGCGACGACGGGGCGGCGTAAAAGCGATCGGGAATCGGCGTAGTAGCCTCATTTGCATAGGCAAATGAGAAAACAACGTAAAGGCCACCTAGTGGCCGGAGTTGTCATTACAACTACGATCCGCAAGTGTAATGGTACACTTACACTTGTCGGATCTTCAGCCGTATCTATGCCAAAGTAATTCTAGGAATCACTCGCATAGATACAAGGCAAAAAAAACGGCGATACGATGGGGTATCTGAGATACTCTGTCGTAGCGCCGCTGAGAATCTGGCCCATAGTGTCCCCATCTAGCCCCCATGCACCTAAAAATCCTGCTCCTACCCTGGGGGAAACCAAGGGTATCTGAGTAGCGTTTATCTGAGGAGAATATTTACCTAATTTATTCAATTTATCCCACAAAGATAAAGAATTCTGGGTTAAAGGGGATGTCCAATCTGAAAGGCCCCTGGATATATTCCGAATCCATGGGGCACCTGCCAGATTCCTCCCTGTTCTTGTTTTCTTTAAAGGGACAGTTGCTTTAGGAGTCATGACACCAGTTCAAAATACGTACTTATTTTTTATTTATTTTTTTAAAGGAGTATGGGGCCTCGTAAAGGTTCCATTTAAATGTATAATTGTTTTTTTTTTTTTTTATGATAGTTATTAGTTATTTCAAATAGGTGCTTGGTGGCAGTGTGGCCCCTAGAGGCCCTTTACACTTATTTTTGTTTTTGTTTTACACTATTAAGTGCACAATAAGTTTTAAGGAATTTATTATATATATATTTTTTCCTTCTCTTTCTCTTTTTCTCTCTTCTTCTTTCCCTTTTTTTCCCACACACACTATAAGGAATAAACAATTATCACAGATTTTATATAAGGTTTATTTTTTGGAGTTAATGTTTAGGACGATTTTTGATAAGGGAGTGTTTTTTTTCTTAATTTGTTGTTGTTGTTGGGTTTGGTGACTCAAAAGTCTAGATTGGCCAAATCATTCACGGGGTGTACTGTCACTTAAGAGTCAGTTTGGACTCCCTTGTTAGTCAATATTAAAAAAAAAAACTCTCCTTCTCCACTGAAATAGGGGTGTAATGACTGTCAAACTGAGGGATAGTAGAAACCTGAACAGTCGGGGAGGTTGGGTTACTTAATTGGGGATGTGTCGATGTAGACTCAACCTTTTATAATATATGTTAAGAAGGGAAGGGTTTTGCCCTTTATTTCTTTTCCCCTTTCTTCTTGTCTCTTTTATTTTTGAATACAATACTTTGAGATGTTTATGTAGAATTTTTGATATTATGAAATGTTATATATAGACATATGTTTTGGTCTTTATTTGATTGTTGTGCAGAGTCTCAGTAAAACAAAAATGTAATAATTAAATGGTCGACAATACTATAAAAGGTTCAAAATAGAAATAGTCACGAGACTGTTAATCAGGATGTATAACTCCCTGTTAGCTCCATGGCTAAGAGGCAGGTACGTTTGTGGTAAAGATGGATAGTAGGTAGAAGCAACACAATTTGGACCAGGGGAGGTAAAACAATAAAAAAAAGAAGAGATATGGGCAGAAATTCGCTCTCCCCCTCATGGAAACAGCATTACTTACTGCCGGTGGTGCCCGTGGATGAAAAATGCAGGATGTGCCCGCTGGTCTAGTCAGTTGGAAGCCAGGTCTGGGTCCTCAAATAAGTGGACACGTCCATCATCTTCCACCATCAGACGGGCTGGATACAGCATGGCATATTTCAGATGCAACACACGCATATGCCTGTCATCACCTTGAAACCGAGATCTCTGTCATTGGACTTCATTATAGGAAAGTCAGGAAATATGGGCACATGTACATTCTGGTAAGGTATATTGCCCTTTTCCCTGATAAGGTGAAGAATTTTATCCTGATCCTTGAAAGGAAGAGATTTGGCCAGGGCCAAAGAGCATGGGAGAGAGAGCCAGAACCCCCGGGAAAGCTTTAAGGAAAGTGCACCCAGGACTCCAGAGGGAGAGGACAGTGCTGAGAGTCATACTTCATATTTACATCGCACACATTCCTGGATAAGCTCTTCGGTTTCGGTGCTCGTAGCAACAACCAGCTGGATACTGTTGCAAGTTACAGTAGAAATATTTGCCAGTACACCAATGACGTAACTAGTGTCCAAACGTGCATGGCAGCCAGTCAGCTTCTAACTTCAGCTTGTTCAGTTAAGCTTTCATATGCCAGTATGGGGGTGGGAGGAGCTTGGTTTTCTTTTGTGTTTTAACTTTTTCTGGCTGTCTTGATTGGTTGATTTTGCACACTGTAACCCCACTTTTATCACATGCCTGATGAAGGGGCCCTGTGTTGAGATCATGCAATAAATCATCCGTTTGGACGCCAGTTACGTCATTTCATGGTGTGCTGGCAAATATTTCTACTGACAGTGCTGAGAGAACACCATCAGAGAGAGAACCCCGCTGTCCTGCGCCACCAGAGTGAAAGGCACACAGCCTAGTGCCATCCCTGGTGGAGAAAGGAATGTAGTAATTGCCAGAATATAGATCTGGGCTCTACCCAGCGGAGTATCCATGGGCAATTCAGAGTGATCTGACTCCTGATCAGAGGAACCATTGATGCTGTATCGCTGAGTCAGGTGAGAGCCGATCGGCCATTATCTACTATGTCCATAGGAACTGCAGTCTTTGACCATCTCCTGTATTATATCTTCAGTCTCTGACCATCTCCTGTATTATATCTCCAGTCTCTGACCATCTCCTGTAATATGTTTACACTCTCTGACCGTCTCCTGTAATATGTCTACACTCTCTGACCATCTCCTGTACTATGATTGCAGTCTCTGTCCATCTCTTGTATCATGTCTACAGGCTCTGAACATCTCTTGTACTATGTCTGGGGCACTTTATAACAGACTCTCTAACATAAGCCCTCTCTGTGTGCATCAGAGAGGTTCCCCTCCAGGTCTCATTAGTGTACGCTCTTTCTGTATTTCCTTTATTGTTAAAAGATCATGGGAGGATCCCAGGGTAACAAAGACTTCTTAGGGGAGCATCTCTGTGTTTAAGTCGTTGCCATAGAAACATTTGTAAAGGGAAGGAGTTGGTAAGATGACCACGCCCATGTGGGGGCGCCAGAAATATGTCTGCACCCAGGCGTCTGTGACCCTAGGATCGGCCCTGGATTTGGCAATGAGCGTTTGGGGGGCTTTCTGTGGAGGAGGCTGTGCTGGAATGCAGTGCCCTCTTTCCACTGCAAACATAAAAGAGGGGAGTTTTTGGGACTTTAGATGAGATGCGTTTTTAAGCAAACAGTAGTATAAGTAAAGTTGTAAACGTTTATAAACAGGCTCACACAGTACTTACCACCCAAACAGCAAGCCAAATTCAACTGTCTAACTGTACATTAAAAGCAGAGGATTGGTTGCACGCATTTGCAAGTACATGATTAAGCTGCAGGCCATCGCCAAGGCTCTCTGCATTCTGCAGTCCTAACTAAACAAGAAGAAGACAATGAATGGAGAAGAACTGGCAGAAGAACCAGAGGAAGAAGACAGTGATGGTAAAGGAACCAAAGGAAGAACCAGAGAAAGAAGACATCATCAGAGGGAAAAGACATCCCCAGAAAAAGAAGACATGTTAGAGCTACGACTGGGGACATTCTTTATTTGTTTGTGTACTGTTTTTAATTTGTTTTTGACACTATTTTGGGTGATTGAGTAGATTCTGATAAGCCTCCTGCCTGTAGAACCCCACAGCCACAAGTCCACAAGCTCTCATAGAGAACCATTGATTTATACACATCATGCAACATGTGCTTTGAAAGTCAGATGTCGCACCAGTGTGAACCGGGCATCACTCAACATCTAAATTTCTGTTAGTAACTACAAATCTGTGCATATGTCTGGATTTGACTTCGTCATTGCAAAGAATTTCACTATGCAATAATACATGTTTGTTGAAAAGGAAGCTAATTGGCGAAGAGAGAACTTTCAGAAAAATATTGGTGCACAAAAACATGAGAAATTGTACAAATAAAAAATTATTTTCTTTGGTGCCTACTTCAAAAATCATGGTGATATGCAGCATTATCTGTTTGCTGATAGTTGCATATTAAAAACAAACATTTTCCTTGAAGCTGATCACTGTTTAGAATCAGTAATCTTTAAAGCATGTTTTTTTTTAAGCACTCGTTGGATTAGAAGGAATCTATCATTGAACTTTTAACTCTGTCCTTATTGCTTTTGGTTTCACATTCTATACTTGTTTTGATCCGCATTAACTAACAAACCTTGTTTAACATTGATTGTGG